>CM035188.1:16093829-16116197 GCA_020233015.1 Callinectes sapidus | reverse complement strand
AGAGAGAGAGAGAGAGAGAGAGAGAGAGAGAGAGAGAGAGAGAGAGAGAGAGAGAGAGAGAGAGAGTTAACGTTTGCACTTGTTTATTGTAAAATGCTATGTAACTATGAAAAAAAGGTATTAGTTTAAGTATGTAACTATAAACAATAGATATATTAGTTTAGGTTAGGTTAGGTTAGGTTAGGTTAGGTTAGGTTAGGTTAGGTTAGGTTTTAAGTAAATATTTATCTTTATGTCAATTCTTTATCGTGTTTGGCGTGTGTCATGAGGTAAACACGACACCATATTGTGCAGCCGTTCCTAATCTTCCCTATCTTCACCCAATCTTACCTGATATCCTTCCCCCAATCCTCTCTCTCTCTCTCTCTCTGCTCTCTCTCTCTCTCTCTCTCTCTCTCTCTCTCTCTCTCTCTCTCTCTCTCTCTCTCTCTCTCTCTCTCTCTCTCTCTCTCTCTCTCTCTCTCTGATCTGGCCACACTTCACCATTCTTCATATTTCAGCCTCACCGAGCGTCTCCTGGCTCTTCCTCGCCATGATAAATCGAACAATAGATTGGCCACGTCTTAGTGTTGTCGACGTCGTGAGTGTGTCAGCCGAGTGAAATATCCATTTATCCACACTCTTATTTTTCTTTTCTTTTTATTTAGTTCCCTTCCCCGCCTTCATTTTTGCCGAGATAGTCTTTTTTTTTCGTTGATATTTAAGGTGTTCTCTACTCGTCACTCACTACTTGTTTATTTCTATCGTTTTTCTTCTGATTAAATCTTAATTCTTGTTCTTTTCTTCTTTTCTTTTCTCTTTTTGCTTGTGTGTTTTTTCTTTGCTTATCCTACTTCTTTCCCTCTTTCTCTCTCTTTATTTGACTTATTCTTTATTTTTCCTTTCTTTGCTGCTCCTTTTTCATTTTCATTGTTTTTCTTTTCTTTTATCTATGTTTTTTATTTGATTTCCTATATTTCTTTACTGTGTTTTCTCTCTCATTGATGTTACTTCCTCTTCTTCTTTTCATATTTATTCTCTTCATTCTTCTTTATAGGCGTCATCGTTAACTCTTTCTCTTTTTCGTTCTTATCTTTCTCTCCTTTCTTCCTATCTCTTTTATTCTTTCTTTTTTTCTTTTTAGTTTTTTTAGTTCTTGCTGTTGTTCTTTTCTTCTTCTCAAGCCCTTTAGATTTTACAGTTGGTCACAATCACATCAAGTTCATTCATCTCCACTTGACTTGCTTTCCTCGTCTCGTATTACACTCATCACTCGCCTACCTTGCTTGTCTTCCTTCAGTACATCCATAAACCCTCCCCTTGTCTCATCCTTCCTTTCTTCTTCTTCCTGCCCAGTGAATCCCAGAATACTCATCATATCAACAAATTCTCTATACTTTCTCAGCCTAACGTGTTCCAGCAATGAGTTTGAAGATACAAAATGGTTTTCGTGAATATTTTAAATGTATTGCTATCTTTGTGGCTTTTTGTGTATTTTTCCTCTCTTGTTTTTCATGCGCAATTGTTAAATTTCATCTTACCGGAGAGAGAGAGAGAGAGAGAGAGAGAGAGAGAGAGAGAGAGAGAGAGAGAGAGAGAGAGAGAGAGAGTGTGTGTGTGTGTGTGTGTAGCGTTCCCTGACCCCTTCTCCAACTAGCCTTGTCTCGTTCTCATCTCATTCTCATCGTTCCATTACAACAATGCCTTTAATTTTCTTGTGGTTCCCCTTCTTCCTATTTTTTCCCTTCTTCTCCTTCTCGCCCCTCCTCTTGTTATGTACGTTCTCTTCCTTGTTCTTCTGCCCTTCCATCAGCAGTAGTCTTCCGGCCTTTTCTATCCAGCAACCCCACCATCCCACTACTCTTCCTTCAGGTTATGTTAGAGCAGCTCATCACGAACAACCAACCCAAGGATAACTCATCTCTGGTGTCTCTAACCTTTTTAACGTAACATGCAACAATCCACAGCGCTTGGAGAAGTGTATGGAGTCTTGAACTTGAATAATGGGACGCATTTTTATACTTATTCTGCTTATTATTTGTCAATTTTATACTGCTTCAAAAATTCATGTGTGGGATTAGAATTAGTCAAACTCTGTATATTGATCTTCTCACCTTAATACCCCTTTTCTAATGTCAACAAAATCGTCTACTAAAAGCCAAAACTTGTAGTAAAAATGTGACCCAGTTCTAAAAAGTTAATAGCATCTATAGGAAAGAATATGATCAAACAATAAACTTTGTAACTTATGGTTTGTACAATGTATGGAAGTAGGTGAAGAACAAGGAAATGCATCTTTAAGTTTCTGATGATTAATAAATTAAGTGATAGAATAGTAGTGAATGGGTTAGGTTTTTCTTTGTGTTCCTTTACGTTTTGATCATGTCTGCAGGAGGTACAAAAAAGCTATGATAATGATTGGAGTCCCATTATACAGTACAACAAAAGTAATCATCATTTGTTAAGTACGAATCATCTTGTACTTATTTCATCTAGTGGAGAGGAACTCTATACCATCTCTCTCTCTCTCTCTCTCTCTCTCTCTCTCTCTCTCTCTCTCTCTCTCTCTCTCTCTCTCTCTCTCTCTCTCTCTCTCTCTCTCTCGTCATTACTTATATAAAATTTCCCTGGAAAGTCGTTGGGGGAAGGTTGGTTGGCTGTTAGGTAGGATGTGTTCTTCCTTCCTTCCTTTCTTTCTTTCTTTTTTACTATGTTTATGACTTGTTGTGTTTTCTATTTTGGCGTCAACAACAACACTAACAATTATTACAACAACAACAAATACTACTGCTACTACTACTACATCGACACCACCACCTCCACCACCACCACTACCATGTCCTCTCCCCACAATTACTTTTTACCACTACTACCACTACCACTACTGCTGCTGCTACTCCTACAGACACTATTACCTCAGTATTATCAAATTACCTGGTGCATTTCTTCTCGTTACGACGCTTGTTCTTTATTCCCGTAGAGGAAAGAGACCATTTTCACACAAAGGGAGGAAGGAAGGAAGGAAGGAAGGAAGTTAAAGGGGGAAAAAAAAGAGACAGAATTATTTAAAGTGCAAAATAATGTATATCCTTGAAAATAATATTTCCTACCGAGCTTGGGTCAGAAAAGGTAATGTGTTTCGTTAACGTTCATGAAAGTTATAAAGAAGTTGTAATTAACTGGTTTTACTGCGCCGGGGAAGGAGAGAGAGAGAGAGAGAGAGAGAGAGAGAGAGAGAGAGAGAAAGAGAGAGAGAAAGAGAGAGAGCCAGCCACCATACCATTGAGGCTTATCAGAGAGGGAGATCGTAGCTAAAAACGACGTTATTGACACGAAACGAGTCTCGGGAGAGGGCGCGAAAGATTCCTCCATGTTGGGGCGAAATGGTGCGAGCGATATTGATACTGAACTCTTACTCCCCCTCCCCCCCCCCCCCCCCCCCCCCCCCCCTCTCCCCCCCTCTCCCCCCTAACTCTTACTGCCCCTCCCCCCTTCTTCCCCCCAACACTTACTGCTCCTTTCCCCTTCTTTCCCCCCCCCCCCCACTAACCCACCTCCCTTCTCTCTTACTTCCCAAGGTTTGCAGGTGGAAAGAATGTATTGCGAGGGGAGGTGAGGAGAGGGGCTAAGGGAGAGATTAAGGCTGGTGAGGGAATAGGACAGAGGGGAGAGAGAGCTTGTGGGTGGAGGAGGTGTGTGTGTGTGTGGGTTTGGATGATGAAGCTTGAGTATTGTCTCGTGGGTGGGGGATGGTGTGTGTGTGTGTGGGTTTGGATGAAGAAGCTTGAAGTGTTGCTAAAGGTTTGAATTGCTGTGTTCTATCGTTTCTCGCAAATCAATTTTAGGACTTATGGTTTTGGATAATGAAGCTTAGTGTTGCCTAGTGGGTGGAGGACGGTGTGTGTGTGGGTATGGCTGAAGAAGCTTGAAGGGTTGCTAAAGGTTTAAATTCTTGTGTTCTATCACTTTTAACCAGACGGCGAATAAAGTTGTTTCATCAGTAAGTGTTTGGAATTTCAACCTAATTGGCAGAAATATGGTTTAGTGTCATGTGGCAATTATAGGAGTCGATTCAGGGTAAACTCGGCTAAATATTTACAGGAGCCGGTAGTGAGAGTAGGTCTTGTCATGATGGATATTCTACTCACTCATCCTTTCGTGACGTGGATGTGGCGTTTATCTATGATCTAAGAGTAACCATCCATCTTACCTGCAATTCTGTCTTTGGTAATTGCGTCTTCAGTACATATTTTTCAGTACGGAAGGAAATGCCAGACTATCAAGGTCTTGCACCGTCTCAAACTTCCTCCATTATTTTTCCATTTCAGTACAATTAACTCCTTCAGTACTGGGACACATTTTTTTCCCACGAGTTTTAGGTGTGATTAAACGGTTTTATTGACAATAGGAAGGGTCTATGGAGATCACAAGACTAATGACCAGAGTCTGTACTATTTTAATCATTACATTAGTTTTTGAAGCTGTGTAAAATTGACAGAACAGAAGGTGTCGTCCTTTCGTCCTCATTTCTACTCATCTTTTTCAGTTCACATTGTTTCACCTTTTCTTGTTCTTGATTTCTCGTTCTCGCCCTTTCGTGTTATCTCTAGTTTTTCCCCCTTTTTTTTTATGTCCATCTCTTCTTTTCCTCCTCTAATTCCCCCCCCCTCCCTTTTTTCTGTACTCATCATTTCCAGTTCAAATTGTTTCTTCTCGTTGGTACCTTGTTCTCGTCCTCTTGTGTTTTCTTTAGTTATTCTTTTTCTTCATTTTCTTTGTGCCCATCCCTTCTTTCAGTCCTCTAATTACTCCTTTTTTTTTTTTTTTTTTCAAATAATCTTTTCCAGTTCACATTGTTTCATCTTTTCCTCTCCTTGGTTCCTCGTTACCGTCCTCTCGTGTGTTCTCTAGTTACTTTTTCTTCTTGTTCTTTATGTCCATTTCCTTCTTTTCATCCTCTAATTCCTTTTTTCTTTTTTTTCTACTCATCCTTTCCAGTTCACATTGTTTTACTTCATTCTCTCCTTGGTTCCTCGTTACCGTCCTCTCGTGTTTTCTCTAGTTACTTTTTCTTCATGTTCTTCATGTCCATTCCTTCTTTTCGTCCTCAAATTTTCTTTTTTTCCCCAATTATCTTTTCCAGTTCTCATTGTTTGACCCTTTCCTTTCCTTGGTTCCTCGTTCTCGTCCTCTCGTGTTTTCTCTAGTTATTTTTTTTCTTCATGTTCTTTATGTCCATTCCTTCTTTTCGTCCTCAAATTTTCTTTTTTTCCCCAATTATCTTTTCCAGTTCTCATTGTTTGATCCTTTCCTTTCCTTGGTTCCTCGTTCTCGTCCTTGTCTTCGTCGTCGTCCTCCTTTTCCTCCTCGTCCTTCCTCTCCAGCATTTACCTTTCTGATCTTGAGTGATTTACAACAAAAAATTAAGTAATGCATAAGAAAACATGTGATATGGTAATGCGTTGGGTCCGGCGGGCTCACGGGGAAGGAAAGGAGGAAGAAAATGGAGTGTGTTACATTTCAGGGGGAAACTCTTTTAGGAGGAGAAAACGTTTAGTTGCATTAATAATTTTGGGTTGTAATGTTGGAGGGCTTAGGAGTGGTTAAGTAATTGCCCTGCTGGAGGTTAATAATGCCTTTTCATATTCATTTTTCTGTTTGTGTGTGTGTGTTTTTTTTTTTTTTTTTTTTCATATGTTGATGTTGCGTGTTTGTTTCTTAGTGTTCTGATTGTCATACATAATTAGCTTCATCTCACCATTATCATGTGCTGCTTTGAATTTTTATCCTTTTATTCCTTTTTCTTAATTTTTCTCCTTATTTCTATTCTTATTTCTATTTCCACAGACTCCTCGTCTTCTTTTTCTTCTTCTCTGGTTATTCTTTTCATATCTCTTCCCGTATTTCGCTTTATTCTACTTATTTCTATTCTTATTTCTATTTCCACAGACTCGTATTCTTCTTTTTCTTCTTCTCTGGCTATTTTTTCATATCTCTTCCTTTTTTCTCTCTCTTTTTTTCTACTTATTTCTTTTTTATTTTCTTTTCCACTGACTCGTATTCTTTATCACTTACCTGTCCTATTAATTTTATATCTATTCCCTTTTTTCTCTTTTTTTCTCCTTATTTCTATTCTTATTTCTATTTCCACAGTCTCGTATTCTTTTATCACTTACCCGACCACTTGTCCACTCCCACGACTTCAATTTACGACTAATTCTCTCCCTACACTAAAACACCCAAGGACTTCATGACCCCCTTAGCATCACCCCCTATCTCACAACCCCTGCTACCTCACACCCTTCCCTCTAAACCTGGCTTGTGACCTCGTATCTTACCCTCCACCCACCCCACCTCCACCACACGCCCCCTGCTCCCTCCACACATTCCCCACTTCCACTCCAGGGCAGAGGCAATATTTTTTTGTTCCAAGTGCAGGGAGGTTCATGGGAGTTTTTTTTTGTCGTGAGTCAAGGTCAGAGTGGTCCCTTCCAGCATAATGGAGAGTTTTAATTGTCTAGGCCTATAGGATTGTCTGGATATGAAGGGTTTTAACGTGTGGGGAAGGGTTGGCTGTGTGTGTGTGTGTGTGTGTGTGTGTGTGTGTGTGTGTGTGTGTGTGTGTGTGTGTGTGTGTGTGTGTGTGTCTGTGTGTGTGTGTGTTTAAAGAAGTGTGTTTTATGTGATTTTGGGGATTGTGAATTCTTTACACACACGTGTATGTGTGTGTGTGTGTGTGTGTGTGTGTGTGTGTGTGTGTGTGTGTGTTGGTGATGGTGGTGGTGATCGACAGACTTGTGCTTGATTATTTGCTGTTCATTTCATTCGTAGTCAAAATTACATTTAGACTGAAAAAAATAGATAATAGTATTTCGCTCCCGCAAACAAACCCGTGGTGAATATTATCCTTTGCATCAAAAGGTAAAAATTTAATTAATGTGGAGGAAATAATTATAAAATGTTTTTGAGCCATTACGAATATATTTTGCTTGGTATACCGAAGCACAACAACGCCATTACTCCTAGAAATGTGAATGGAATGTATTGGAGTTTATTTGAGTAATAATATTATAATCATTTATACCTGAAACGTATATCGAAATGATCACTCTTCGTTTTCATCACAGCATCATAACTCACTAATATTTATACACACACTGACTGGAAAACATCATTTTGCATTTTTCTCTAATATACCTCCAATATATTTCCACCCATTAAAAACATTTCCAAATAATTGCTTAATGTCTCCTATCTTGTCATACGCTCACCGCATATAAATATTTAACACTCGAGGGATAACCTAGACATTCACGTATATATATTTTTTCCAATTTATCTATCCAATTTCCATCCAGTGTAACCAGGCATCTGTTTGAGAATAATAGCATTGCGTATTCATCATTACTGGTGACACCCACAGGTATGCAGGTCACCGGAACACCTGTACGGTATTTCGATATTTCGCTTTGCATTATTGACGCCTCACCTTGGCCTGCAACGCCCACCACCACCACCACCTCTGTGCTCATTACCACCACCACCACCACCACCACCACCTCTGCGCTCATTATCACCACCACACCAATCTTAGGGAAGTACTGCAGAAGCGTCTCTTAGATAATAGATATTCATGGCTTGGTCTCCTTAACTCTCACTTTGATCTGAAGGAATTGACAGCAACGTAAGAAATGCGTGAAGTCTTTGTACTCTGGGACTCCTTACCTGCTTTTGTATTTCCAATTTGCTATGACTTAACTTTGTTTACGAGGTAGTAGGATTGAAGACAGTTGTTACCAATACTCTTTGGCTAACTTTTTCAGACCTGTAAGAGGACTGCCAAATTATTATTTTTTTTTATTTCATGTTGCCCTTGGCGAGTTCCCCCTCTTACATAAGAATATATCCACAAGAAAGTTACCGAGGAAAAAACAATACATTTTGCCATCTCTACTTAGTTCAAAGACTGAATGTAGGTGTATAACAAGTAAAGATGTCTCAAGGGTGTTTTGTAAGAAAAGAAAGGTGTGTGTGTGTGTGTGTGTGTGTGTGTGTGTGTGTGTGTGTGTGTGCGTGTGTGTGTGTGTGTGTGTGTGTGTGTGTGAAACACACACACACACACACACACACACACACACACACACACACACACACACTAGGAAAATAAAGAAAAAAAAGCTCGCATTTAAGGACTCTATGCCGCATTAATAAAGGTAATATCCTTGAGGGACCGATAACTAATAATTTCTATGAGTTTATGGTGATATTCCTATTGAGAGGAAGCATTTAAGAACAGATCACTGTCAGAAACTCAATCACGCTGCGCAGACTCTCTCTCTCTCTCTCTCTCTCTCTCTCTCTCTCTCTCTCTCTCTCTCTCTCTCTCACACTCACTCAAAGAAGAAGAAGAAAAAACACAAAACACGCAGGGAAATGGAAGAATATGAAAAATAAAATGTGGAATGTGAGAATATAGAAAGAGGTAAGGAATGTGGAAATACTGAGGGAATAAGAAGAAAAAGAGAGAACAAATGCCAGTGTTTGAAAATTAGAAACTCAACAAAATCGTGCAATAAAGAATTACAAGTACAGAAAGCCATTTTACCTCGTGACTTTTACTTTTTTCAGCGTCTACTGTAGGAAGAAAGATAAAGAAGAAAAAAGAAAAAAAAAGGTTAGAAGCATCAGATAACCATTACTACAACCTCATATCCGGAAAGTCTACCCATAAATCTCTGCCTATCCCTTTCCATATCTCCCTATATCATTCACAAAACCCCAATAACTCCTTCCATTCACGCGATCACCCCCTGAAGACAGTAGATAAAGGCTAAACTACCACTATTACCTCCATACATCGTGACACCACTGGCATGAATCAATGTATGTCGTCTTTAATTTTCCCCCTGAGCGGCTCCTCCTTGGCCAGCACTCAGTTGTCCTCGGGCCGGCCCTGTGTGGGTGTCAGCCTGCCTAGCCGTCACAGCATTAGGCCTCAGAGGGCTCTACTATATCTAGCTCGTGGCCCATTTCCTGTCCCTCCGCGACACGAAGCTTATGGTCCTGCCTGGGAGAGAGAGAGAGAGAGAGAGAGAGAGAGAGAGAGAGAGAGAGAGAGAGAGAGAGAGCCTGTGTGCGTGGAGGGACGTTATACTCGTATGTATGTGATGGATAATCATTAACCATTATTTTTCCTCCTCCTCCTCCTCCTCCTCCTCCTCCTCCTCCTCCTCCTCGTCTCTCTTCCCTGTAGATAGATAGCAGTAGTTACCAAGCAGCCCTGAAAGGACCAAAAGGTCTGCTGCTGCTTGGCCTTCCTTTGTATTCCTTTGTATTCCTCCTCCTCCCCCCCCTGTCTCTCTTCCCCGTAGATAGATAGCAGTAGTTACCAAGCAGCCCTGAAAGGACCAAAAGGTCTGCTGCTGCTTGGCCTTCCTTTGTATTCCTTTGTATTCCTCCTCCTCCTCCTCCTTTTCCTTCTCTTCTTCCTTCTTGTTGTCCTATCATGTATAAAGGAAAAGATAAGACCTTCAGCATTTCCTCTGCCTTTCTGTTCCAGCCTCTGTGTCTATGTTTTTTTTTTTTTTTTGGTGTGGTAATTACGCCTTGACAACATAAAACTCGCGAACATCATTTAATACTGCGCAAGTTGATATTATTGGCAAGTCATTTAGTGGGAGCTCCGGGTTGATGTAAAATTATTATTACTGATTCCAATGTGGGTAAATAAATTGTGAACATAATTACATGGTATCAAGTGTATCAGAACAGCTCAGGACGCTAAAATGTTTATCACGTGGGTAAATTGTAATAGTCTTTTGAACCTGTCAGGTGTATATGTTTGTTCCCATTCCCTCACTGCACGAGATCTATACATTCCCACATTTCTGCCTTAAATATGTCCATCTCAATAATAGAAGAGTTTATTGGCTCCTTCATTTGACTTTTAATCTTGTTAGTTGTTTCTTATCGCTCGCCGCATAAGATTTCGATATTCCCACATTTCTACCTCAAACATGTCTATCTTACTACTTAATGGCTGGCACCTTCACTAGTCTTTTAAAGCTGTTAGTTGTTTGTTTCTTACTACCTCGTCGCATAAGACTTCTATATTCCCACATTTCTGCCTTAAACATGTCCATCTCACTAATTCAAGAGTTTACTGGCTCCTTCACTAGTCTTTCAGCTGTATATATTTCTTCTCACTCCCTTGCCGTATAAAACTCCAACATTCCCACATTTCTACCTCAAATATGTCCATCTTACTAATTCAAGTGTTTACTGTCATCTTCACTCTCTTCTCTGTTTAAATTACTCTGCTATTTTCATCTTGTTAACTTTATGCCTTCTTACTCCGTCAAAGACTTCTTGGTTACTGTCACCTTTCGGCCGTCCAACTCACTAATTCAAGAGTTAACCTTTACTCAGACCTTTTCAGTAATTCGCTCTGGGAAAATCAACCTTTATTTTTCTCTTCACACAACTTTATGCACTTTAACCCACTCAGTCCCAGAGCATGTTTTTATATTAATTGAGCTTATTATTTGACGATTTTATACAGCTTTAGAAACTCAGGTAGGGATTGAAATAGTACAGACTTTGACCATTTATCTTTTGACCTCTATAGACCCTTTCTAATGTCAATAAAATCTCTAATCAAATCCAAAAATTTGCTGTACTGAAGAGATGAGGAGATAAGTATTGGTATAGAGAGATTTTTAGAACTAATTAGTGCATATTTTCACATTTATATTCTCCATTTCAATGATGCAAGAGTCCATCACTGGTAGACTGTTGATGTGTCTGTATCTCTTCCCTCTTCCTGCGACTTGAGCTGCTGAAGGAAGCAAGTATTGGCAGATCTTCAGAATGATTTAGTTTTTTTTACTTTGGATTACCGGGTTATTTATTTATTCATTTTATTATATTTTTTTTGAGGAGTAAAATCATTGGGGGTTCTTTCCAAATCTTGTGTCCATATCTGACCTCATTCACGTAAATCATAATGAATTTAGTCTTTATTTTACATTATATTGATTGTTAATATGTTTGTTTTTTCTTGTGAATGATCAAAGTGAAAGGAGTTTTTTTCTGTGGTGTGTTTATGTTCTTTCCTGATCTCGCTCACGTAAATTAGAACGAATCTGTCCTTTATTTTAGAATCCCTCGTTAATTAATTTGTTTTGATTATTGTTTTATCTGGAGAATGAGGAAAATGATTGGTGTTTTATCCCGCTGTTTGTGTCCTTATCTGACCTCATACACGTAGATAAGAACGAATTTGTCCTTTATTTTTAGATTCTGTCGTTAATTAATTTATTTATTGTTTTATCTGGAGAATGAGCAAAATGATTGGTGGTTTTCCCTCTGTTTGTGTCCTTACCTGATCTCATTCATGTAAATCAGAACGAGATTCCCCTTTATTTTTAGCTTCTTTTGTTAATTAATTTGTTTAGTTATTGTTCTATCTCCAGAGTGAGCAAAATGATAGGTGGTTTTCCCTCTTGTTTGTGTCCTTACCTGACCCCATTCACGTATCAAAAAAAAGAGAGAGATAAAAAAAAGTTTCCCTCCATATATCTCTCTCCTGACCCAGCGTCTTAACAAAGCCAGACCTTTATCGGCCTTAACTGATATAAACTTGAACGCAGCGCCTCAGCGAAGTAATTTGAGTTCTCCGTTACTGGCTTCAACGGCAGTAAATCTCGGCTAATCTAATGACATGTGGATAACTTTGAGGCTCCAGAGAAGACAACTTTTATATGTTTTTAGGGCCTACGAAGACGAGGAGGATGAGGAGTAGGAGATGGCCAGAAAATAGAAGAAACAAGAAGGTCATAACAATGCATGGCAGAAGACAGGAATAGGAGGAAGAGAAGGAGGTAGAGAGGAAAATAGGTAAGTAACGTTTGAAGAAGAAAAAAAGAGAGCAGCAAGTAAGGAGAATAGGGAAGAAAGAAATGGGAAGGAGACGGAGAGGGAGGGAAAAAATGTAGAAAGAAAAACAAGGAAGGAGATGTAACAATAGACGTGGGAACATGCAGAAGGAAAACAAAGAAAAGTGCAAATGGGGAGGAAAAGAAGAGAAAACAAACTGAGGGGAAGGAGGAGGGAAGGAGAAAGAAGACACGGAGCAAAAAAGAGAGTAAGAGGAAGGAGGAGTGTGCGAGGGAAAACAAGGAAGACTTTCAAGTTGAGAAACAGGGAGGGGAGGAGAAAGGAAAAGAAAATAATATATAGAACCAAAGAGAAGACAGCCAAGTGAAAGGAAGGAGGCATAATGATGAAGGGAAGGAAAGTGGATGAAAGGAAAAAAAGTGCGCAAGGGCAACGAATGAAATAAGTAGAGGAAGAGGAAAGATAAAGTTGGCGAGAGAGAAAAAGAGGAAGACTAAAGACAAGTCGAATGAGAGAGAGAGAGAGAGAGAGAGAGAGAGAGAGAGAGAGAGAGAGAGAGAGAGAGAGAGAGAGAGAGAGAGAGAGAGAGAGAGAGAGAGAGTAGACAAGGAAAGGAAGAAGACCAGAAATATTTAGAAAGAAGAGAAACACTTAAGACTATTGAGGGCCAAAAATAACTATAAATATCAGGAAAAAAGGAAGAAAGGGAATAGATTGTTCAATAAAATGAAAGACGAATGCATAAAACTAAAGGAGAGAAAAAATAAAGATAAATGTAACTATGAAATGCCCTACGGAGAATCATTTACATGAGGAATATATATATATATATATATATATATATATATATATATATATATATATATATATATATATATATATATATTATTTATTGTTACGAGTGCCAGACATTAGTGTAGTGTATTTTTTTTAGCTTAAGGTGTATGGCATCCAGCTAGCAGTCTTTGTTGTGTATTATTGTAATGCACTAAAGACGACACATTTATTGTATCTATTCTGCACTAATTTATCTTTTTACTGCATATCATGTTTGTTTATCGTTATGCGTGTGTATATTGTAATATTTGTATACTTTTGTAATGGGCTCTTCATTGTGCATTTTAGGGAGTCGTTAAGTCACTCCATTGTGAACAACTTTTTCTTGTAGGAGTCAATGAGATTACCTCATGTCCTCGCTCCCTCTAATATGATTGAAGTGTTTAGCAAATGAGAACGTAAATTGTGCCGCATGATGTAGTTTCCTCTCAAGACCAAGACAGGACGCTGCCGTGTCACAGACTGGTGCGTGCTGCCCTAGGAGACACTATACCACCACCGTTCCGCCTCCTTATTTTGGCTAAGTATTTTACTGTTCCCTATTCCTGATTTGCTAGGATGAGTAATTTGTGTGTGTTGGATTTCAGCCCTATATTGTTGGTGTTATTACCTTGGAGCAGAGCATGAGGTACGTGCACGCATTTGTCTGGTGTTACTAATGTTGTATTTGGATTCTAATTTTATATATTTCCTAGCAATCTTTATACAAGTGGTTCTTTTTTTGTATTAGATAGCATGTGTGTGGCTCTTTTTTTGGTATTAAGCAGCAGTGTTAGTACGTATAACGTGATTAATCACTATTTTGAGGTGATATAATTTATGATTGTTTTTGTATTATTGTATTGGATGTAATTATAATTTCTCTACCCGTTGGCAGATCTTAACTTTATTTTTTCTTGTGATTAAGTTTAACTGTGCTTCATTTAAGTTATGTTCCGTTTCCTAAATCTTTCCCTCAGTTATTATTCTTAATTTCTCGTTCGGCCTTGATTTGACTCTTGCGTTAAACTGTTGCAAAGAAGCCTATTCCTTCTTTATTTTGATTTATTTAGCTCAGTATTTTGTACTTTAATGAGAGTGAATTAACGTACCAAGTGTCAAGTGACCCAGTCATTGTGGGAACCTTGTCAGGTTAACTGTGGGGTCGTATATATATATATATATATATATATATATATATATATATATATATATATATATATATATATATATATATATATATATATATATATATTACAGTGAATCGGTATAATCAGAAATATATTCATTCTCTGATATTTTGAGGGAATGTGTATAATGTCTGATCCACTTGTACGATGTATAAATCCGCTGATTACCTCTCCCAACCCCTCAATGCCTACACTTTTTAAACCACTGAACTACCGAACCATGGCAGGAGTCCATCCAAGAGTTATTCAAAAGAAGTGAAGTAAAGAAGAATGTCTTACTTCCAAAACAGCAGTGTAATAAGATTATTGCAGATCTCACACCAATTGACAAGTCAGGCAAAAATATGCCACATGAATTTTACTTTCTGAAAAAGTATGAGGTTCTCAAGTGTGGTGATGTTTTCAAGTTGATCAGAAGATGGAATCCCAATGAGGATCCCATTTATTTTACTACATTGGAGGATACGTTTGGTGGTATTAACCGTGCTCACATTGCAACTGGCCACGGACAGCGCGATAAGATGGTGAAGAAATTAACTAAAAAATATGCCAACATTACCCATGATGCCATATCCATTTACAAATCACTGTGCATCGAATGCTAACGTAAATGTAAGCGACCAACAATTAAAGGGACGTCTCTAAAGTGAGAACGATATCCTGTCAGTAATTACGGATGAAACAACATCAGCTGAACCATCTGCTGTCAAACCACCAGCTGTTGAATTACTTAATGCGGAACCACCTGCTGTCGAACCCATATTTGTAAAACCAACAGTTTGCGAACCACCAGCTGTGTAACCACCAGCTATTGAACCACTTACTGCTAATCCACCTGCTATTGAACTCATATATGTACAACCAACAACTGCCGAACCACCTGCTGCAGAACCACCAGCTACCGAACCACTTATTGTGGAGTAATCTGCTGTCAGATCAACATCACCACTCTCCATTCGTTAAAACAATATTATTTCTCAATAAAAAACGTGCGTGCGACGCTCAGCTTTCACAAGCTGAACGTATAGTTAAACGAAGTCGTTGTATATTGGATAGCGGAAACGTCGGTAACAATGTTAAGATAGGGGTTGTGGGGGTTCAAATAATATCATAAGAATAATAATATAGATATTGACGGAAATGACAATTACACGATTGAAATGAAAAGTGGCATACTGAGTGAAAAGTATGCCAGGAATCAGTTTGATCTATGTACATATAAACTGTATTCAAAAGACGATGTGACAAACGATAGGATTGTTTCTCTTCGATTTGCTGTACAACAAGAGTCGAAGTCAGGAGGCCAAGGTTTCATCAAATGTAACTGTGCAGGTTCAAAACGTTGTCAAACAAATCAATGTAAATGTTTCAAGCAGAAATTTAAATGCAGCTCACGATGTCATTCAACTTTGCATTGTGAAAACAAGGCTTCGTTTTAAACATCAGGCTGAATTATTTTGATAGGCAAGTTTTAGTTTTTATTGAGATAATGAATTAATTGTATTACCAATTATAACTAATATCGTTACCTGATTAACTCTCTTTACCAGTTTTGATCTTAAATTATTATTGTACCCACGTGTTTTATGTGATGAATAAAGTATTAGAGAATTGTATTCATGTTTTTAGTGATTTATTCTACTGTTCTATCATACCAAATATGACTTTGGGAATCTGTAATAATAAGGCCCAAAATCCTGAAGATACATATCCTTCGAAAATATCAGAGAATATAATATATTCACTGATTATACAGATTCAATGTAATATATATATATATATATATATATATATATATATATATATATATATATATATATATATATATATATATATATATATATATATATATACACACACACATATATATATGTGTGTGTGTGTGTGTGTGTGTGTGTGTGTGTGTGTGTGATTAAATAATGATATTTATTTAATTTAACATGGGATTGTAGAGTTCACTCTACGTGGGACACAGGAGGTTAAAGAACACAAATATTGGTCCAAAGTTTGGGATTTATTAATAGTACGCATGGTGTTGCGCGTGGACGGGAGTGGAGTAGGTATGGTTGTGACCATCAGTGGAGAAGATGGAAGGGTGACTGTTCGACTATCTCACTGTGACCTAACCTCCCCAGTCACGTGAGCGCCAGGACAATGGGTTTGAGTCAAGTAACCGGTGTGCCCAGTGAGTCGAGGGTCACCCTACACCTAGCCCGGTTTAACGTAGAGTTACAGCGATAACCTCGGTGTGATTTGCAGGTCAAGGGCGGCGACACAGGGGCATGAAGGGGCAAGTGGGGATTCCTTTCAGAGGGGTGCTGGCCGTAAGGGAGGTGAGCCGCCTCCACCCTATCGCAGGACGCGATATACGGGCTTTTTTTTTTTTCTTTTTTTTTATCTCAAAAGTGACATACTTGTCTCCTCTGGCCAAGACATGGGAAGGGCCTATGTAAGATGACTGGATAAGACCCTATGATGGCGCTGGTTCTCAGGAAAACGGCTTCCGCAGCACAGTCAGCCGGGAATTGGGTGGGCGCGGAGGAGCAGACCGGAGGCTTGACATGGCCTGCTGTAACCCCAGGTGGAAGGACAAGGAGCGATAAATTGACCATGAAGCCACAAGTTCTCCCCGTAGACAAGTTCTGCCGGTGCGTTCTTTCTCCGTGGCGCTCAGGGTGAGCAAGATAATGGGAGAGTATCTAACCAGCTGGTGGGATGTGGGAGAGGGCGTATTTTTTTTTTATGTAGAAGGGAGTCGGCCAAAAGGGAGTCGGCCAAGGGCAACACAAATAAAATAAAAAGGCCCACTGTAGTGCCAGTCCATGGAAGGTCCAGATTCAGTAGCCAAAAGAATGGGATAAGTGTCTTGATACCTCTCTCTTGAAACATTTCAAGTCATAGGCAAGTGGAAATACAGAAGCAGGGAGAGAGTTCCAGAGTTTAACAGAGAAAGGGATGAAAGACTGAGAATACTGGTTTACTCTAGCATTAGAGAGGTGGGCAGAATAGAGGTGAGAGGAAGAGGCAAGTTTTGTGCAGCGAAGCCTCGAGAGTAGGGGAAGCATACAGTTAACAAGATCAGAAGAGCAGTTAGCATGAAAATAGCGGTAAAAGAGAGAAAGAGAGGCAACATTGCGGCGATGAGAAAGAGGCTGAAGTCAGTCAGTCAGAGGAGAGGAGTTGGTAAGATGAAAAGCTTTGATACCACCCTGTTCAATAGAGCTGCATGAGTGGAGCCTCCCCAAACATGTGAAGCATAATCCATACATGGGCGGATGAGGCCCCTGTATAGAGTTAATAGTTGGGGAGGTGAGTAAAACTGGCGGCGACGTCTCAGAACACCTAACTTCATAGAAGCTGTTTTGGCTAGAGATGATATGTGAAGTTTCCAGTTTAGATTACGTGTAAAGGATAGACCAAGAATGTTTAGTGTAGGAGAAGGGGACAGTTGGGTGTCATTGAAGAAGAGTGGATAGTTATTTAGAAGGTTGGGTCGAGTTGATAGGTGGAGGAATTGAGTTTTTGAGGCATTGAATAACACTAAGTTTGTTTTGCCCCAATCAGAAATTTTAGAGAGATCAGAAGGTAACCGTTCTGAGGCTTCTCTGCGTGAGCTGTATACTTCCTGAAGGGTTGGTCGTCTTTGGAAAGACGTGGAAAAGTACAAGGTGGTATCATCAGCATAGGAATGGATAGGGCAAGAAGTTTGGTTTAGAAGATCATTGATGAATAATAAGAAGAGAGTGGGTGATAAGACAGACCCGAGGGGCCTGCCTACCGGTATGACGGATGCAGGGGAAAGCCTGCGGGAGGCCTGGGTCTTGAGAGGGGCAGGAAGACCCCCTAGCCCTATTTCTAGTTTTGGGGGTGCCGGTGGGGCTGCAGATGTGGCGCCTACACGTTGGACCACGCTTGTGGTGAACCTTCGAAGGGTTCTGCGTGTGGGCTCCTGGAATGTCCGGGTCTCTCAGAGGATCACCGACTGCCTCATTTATCGGATGAGCACAGTAGGATGAGGTTGGATATGGTGGGGCTCTCTGAGACAAGGAAGCCTGATAATAGCGAGACCAGTAGTAAGGGTTTTACTTACTACTGGTCAGGCATGAGCAATGGTTACCATGTCAAAGGGGTAGCCATAGGCGTCTCCAGCAGACTGCAGCCGTCTGTTGCAGAGGTTACTCCGGCTGAGGAACGTATAATGTGATTGAGGCTGAAGCACAGTTTAGGCTTCATGTCTGTTGTTGCAGTGTATGATCCTACCGATGTGCGTGAAACTGAAGGAAAAGAGATGTTCTACGCCAAACTCGACTCTGTACTGGACCAGTGTTACTGTCGTGATGCACCCATTGGTCGACTTTAATGCTGTCACTGGCACTGAAAGGGCTGGCTATGAAATGTATTGGTCACCATGGGTCTAGTACCAGAAATGACAACAGCTCTTTCCTGCTGAATTTTTCAAGATCCAGAAGGCTGAGAATTGCGGGTTCCTGGTATCGGAGACCAGTGATACATCGCTGGACTTGGTATAGCAATCGACTATATCCTTGTCAATACGCGTTGGAGGATCCTCCAGAACTGCAGGATTTTTCGGAGTGCCGAGTTCTTTGCGACCGATCACGGGCTTGTTGTTGCTTCACTCAAGCTTTATGTCAAGTTCAGAAAGCCTGCAAGATGTAACCACACTGTGTTTCATCTTGAGAAACCGAAGGGCTTGACATGTGCACAAGACTATGCAGTGACAGTCTCCAATCAGTTTGAAGCGCTCGACACCCTTGAGGACCCTGAACAACTATGGGATACCTTCAAACGTGAGACTCTTGAGGCTGCCAACGAATGCATTGGGGAGCGCCCGAGGTCACGGAGAGGCTTTATCTGGGTAAAGATACTGGAAAGTATTGAGGAGAGTCGCGCTGCCAGACTTGCTAGGGACCATGACCAGTACAGGGCTCTGTCACGTAGGACTTGAACTCGCCTGAGAAGATACAAGGAGAGGTATGTCAGGGGTTTCGCTGAGCATGTCGATTGTCATTTAAATGCTAATGACCTCAGACCTGCCTATCGAGCTCTGAAGAAACTCCACTCCAAGTCTACTTCTCAAGTGAGTGCAATCCGAACAGCAGATGGTTGCCTTGTATCGGATGCATATGGGCAGATGGCTAGTTGGGCTGAGTATTTTGAGTAGCTGTTCACGATGGATACTCCAAGCGGACAGGTCCAAACTGCAGGGTTGCAGACGCTGGATGCTAATCCATCCATTGACAAAACTGCACCCTCCATTGGGGGAATGGAAAGGCAGCTTGCATCTACAACTTGAGTGCGGAGCTGTTCAAAGCTGGGGGTGAAGCCATGATCTGTGGGTTGCATGCTGTCTTGACTGCTGTGTGGCATTCAGGTACCATTCCTCCTGACTGGAAGAAAGGGTTGGTCGCCCCTATCTGGAAGGGGAAATGGGACCGTCAAGACTGCAACAACTACCGTGGAGTAACACTGCTCAGCGTACCAGGCAAGATGCTTGCCCATTTGTTTCTGACGCGGATCTGTACTCATCTGCTGTAGCATGAGACTTGAACAGTCAGGGTTCACGCCTGGTAAGTCAACAACTGACCGTATCATAGCGTTTCGCATACTGGTGGAACGCCTACGTGAGTTTCGACAGGGAATGCTTGCAGCCTATGTCGATCTCAAGAAGGCGTTTGACTCAGTGCATCGAGAGACACTCTGGGATCTTCTGCGTCTCCGTGGGATTCCTGCAAGGATTATTGGTCTATTAACTGGCCTGTACTCCGGGACTGTAAGTGCTGTGAAGTGTGGAGGAGGCGTGTCCAGCTTCTTCCCTGTGAATACATATGTGTGAGGCAGGGCTGTGTGCTTGCTCCACCACTTTTCAACACATGCATGGATTGGGTACTAGGCAGAGTTGTGGAACAAAATCATTGTGGAGCATCTGTCGGCAACACCAAGATTACATATCTTGTTTTTACTGATGATGCAGCAATCTTCGTCACTGAGTCACTGGAGGTTCTGGTAATGGCTCTAGAGGCACTGCACGAGGAGGTGAAGCCCTTGGGACTTAAGGTTTCCGGGGCCAAGACCAAGGTCCAGGTGTTTGGAGGCATGGTGGATGAAACAGTACAGTCTGTCCATGCGTGTGGCGAGGACATTGAGTTCTTGAAAAACTTCACACACCTTGGTAGTGTAGTACATAACGATGGTGGGTCGAGCCAAGAAGTCACACGGCGGATTGGCCTGGACCACGGCGTTATGGATTCGCTCAACACGAGTATTTGGTGTTGTCGATACCTGTGCAGACTCTATGGTTGTGAGACATGGACACTGAACACCGACCTGAAGAGGCGAATTGATATCTTTGGTACTAGATGCCTTCGCAGGATCATGGGATACCGCTAGTATGACTTTGTGTCAAATCAGCGATTGTTCCACGAGACCGATTCGAGGCCTATTACTAGCATAGTCCGTCAGCGCCAACTGCGGCCATATGGGCATGTGGCGCGATACCCGGAAACCGACCCTGCTTGTCGGGTTGTTTCCGTAAGGGTCAATCCAACTTGGAGGAGGCCTCTGGGACGCCCACAGAACTCTTGGCTGCGGCAAGTCGATACCTCCTGCTGGGAGTTACTTGGTATAGGAAGGGAACCTGCATGGAGACTCGCGAGGCGTGACCGCCAGGAGTGGCGCCGTAGGGTAGGCGAGGCAAAGCGCCCCCCGGCGTATGTCCCCCATGATTGGTATACATATATATATATATATATATATATATATATATATATATATATATATATATATATATATATATATATATATATATATATATATATTATGATTCATGATATCTTGAATACCGAACGAGAGTTGTGGTTGTTTGTATTCACGTGGAGACGGTCCTATGTATTACTATGTTTTTTTTTTTTTATGGGGGTTGTTATCTATTTATTTTTTTTAGGCATTTTTTATGTATATTTTTATGTATATTTGTAGGATATTTATTCTAGTGTGACTTTTGTGTATTACTTGCCTGAAGATTATTAAATAGGGAAGTGAGGTGTTAGCAAGTACGTTCTGGGTGGCCAGTCGTGATGTGGTCCCGGTTGTGTTGAAACCAGCAGGGAGGTGTGGTTGTGTGGGGTGTACCTGGGTCCTGTGTTGGCCTTTGAAAGTATGTTCAACATTTTGTATTTTTCTATGCTGATGGTGTTGATCATACGTGTTTGTAGATGTGGTATAGTTCTGGGAGTGTGTGGATTGTCTCCATATGGTACCAACGGTGCTACGGTGCACGGAGTAGGTGGTGGAATGCCAGTGACTCGACACATTGTGATTCACCAGGTGTTGTGCGGGATCCGCCAGGTTCCTGTTCCTGTTCCTGTTCCCTTCCTAGCTGGGAAAGGTTTAGGATGCATGGTGGATGTCCAGTGACGGGAAGTACAGTGTAAGTTACTTTGTTTCGTTAATATCTTTAATGAAGCTCAGGGCCAACTGTTTAATTGTTTAATTTTGTGATGCATGATAGTTATGTTTCTTTTGTTGTTGGCTGTTCATTATATGAGGTACTTCTAAGTACTAGGTGATTTACTGGGGAAATTATTTCAACTGGTACTTCCAGGTTGAAACGCTATAAGAATTATTAAAGTTCCGACGCCTTACCTGGATTATCATTGGTCATCTTACATTTCATCACGGCTCCTGGATGGATGTGAAGGACTTACGGCAGGTGAAGGATGCCCGCACAGTGGCCAAGAGAACTTTCACGAGGAAGTGCAATCTTTTTGAGGAAGCAGTTCGTCGGCAGGACGCTAACATAGTGTTAAGTGACACGTGTATGGAGGTATGTGATGCATTTAGAAAAGTTGAACGGTATCACGAGGAATACGTAGTGTTTCTTGTGCAGAGTGATGAGGAAGAAAGTGCCATTGTGGAAGCTGATCAGTACATTGATGAGCTAGAGAGGAGAAAGCTTAATGTGGTGGCCAGCCAACATAGATTGTGTTTGAAGGATATAGAGATAGACAGATTACTTAAAGTTAAAAGTATTCAACCTCCAGTATTCAATGGTGACATAAGGGCCTGTCCCACCTTCAAGGAAGACTATAAGAGGTTAATGGATAGTAGCTTTCATAAAGATCCCTATGCTTTAAGATCTTGCCTTAGTAGTGACGCCGTACAAGATGTAGAAAACAATTATGACGAAATGTTCAACAGATTGGATAAGAAATTTGGGGAAAATTGCAAGTTAGTGGATACTGTATTATGTGAGTTAAAGTCAATTAAACCTATCAGTGAAGGTGACATCAAAGGTTTTGTTAGAATGGTAGAAAAATGTGTTGGCTGGACATGAAAAAGATGAATTTAGAGAGAAAAATGAACACTGTCAACATGGTGAGCTCTGTGGAGAAAATTATGCCAGGAACACAGAAACGTGAGTGGATTATTTGATCAGAGAAACGGAAATTCGACAGATGTTTTCGAA
>CM035188.1:16074839-16086206 GCA_020233015.1 Callinectes sapidus | reverse complement strand
AGAGAGAGAGAGAGAGAGAGAATGATGTGCTGAGGAAGTATTGAAGAGTGTGGCTGTGCCTAGCATAATGTATGCTGTGGATGTGATTGTTTGAAATGAAAGTGAGATTGACAGGCTAGAAGTAGAGCAGAACCCACTGGGTGCACCGAGATACACAGCAGTAGAAGCTTTAAGAGGTGTCATGGGTTAGAGCAAATTTAAGGAAATATTATTAAAAGCAACACGCCAGTACAAGATTTGTTTGGAACGAATGGATGATGAAAGAATAGCGAGAAAGGTGTATCTATGGAATGAAAGTGGTAGCAAATGGATGAAGGGATGCATGGGAATGATGGAGAGGAATGGATTAGAAGTGGTTTAGGGGATGAGGATGGCTGGGAGAAGTTATGATGAACGTGAAAGGATTGTGCCAAGAGGGGGCGGATTGGGAGTTGAATGGGATGTGAGGAAATGGAAGAGTGAGGAAGACAGAGAATGGTACAAGGAAAAAGAAGCCCCAATGTATGAGAGGTGATATGATGGTGGCCTAGGTGGTGTTCTCTTCCAAGCTAGACCATATGAATGTGAATAAGAGAAACTACAGATGGTCTGAGTCCTACAGCAAAGTGTGCCAGATGTGTGACATGAGAGTAGATGAGACGGTGAAACAAGTAGTACTTAAGTATGACAAGTATGAAAGAGACAGGAGGGAGATAATGCAAGAGATTCTGACTGAGTTAGGACATAATTGGGATGAAAGAGTGGAGAAGACAGGAAGGGATGTATGGTGTTGCTGCTGGGACTGAATGAAAGGATGATTGAAGTTGTGAAGGAATTTCTGGAGAAAATGTGGTATGCTAGAAATAAAGATCATTAGTGCACAAGATACTGCTTTGATTTTTGTTTGTCGTTTGTTTTTTGTACCCTACAGGAGTTGCCGATCCAAAGGCGATCCGAGCCACCTTTACCATCAAGATCAAAATTAAGATCTACTGTTAATAGATTTAGAAGAAGAACAGTGGGCAGGTACCACAGCAGCATAAAACAGTTAGGGAAGAAACTTGATATAAAGTTGCAGAGAGAAGAATAGAAACGGTAAGAAGGCAGTTTTGAAATCGAAGCGATCTGCCAGACTCTATCATAAGGTTTTGATATATGTAAAGCAATTCCTCTGAATTTCAACATCTCGAAAACAGTTACTACATTTATTTTCCTTACATCATACTACTCATATCCTCATCCTCATCTATTTATTATTTTTTTGTTATTATTTGCCATCATCCTAACATGGGTATCAGGCCATTTTTTTAACATTTTTTGATTAGTGTATTTGTTTTGTTTATTTACATGTGCATGTTTGATTTTTTGTTTCTTTTGATTCAATTGTCATTTATTGTTATCATATATATATGTATATATATATATATATATATATATATATATATATATATATATATATATATATATATATATATATATATATATATATATATTTTTTTTTTTTTTTTTTTTTTTTTTTCTTCTTTTTTTTTTTTCTTTCTTTCTTTCTTTTTTTTTTTTTACTGTATAACAGCACTCAGAATAGAAGTGTTTATTGATTTGTAACTGACAAAGTTGGCCACTAGTCTTGCAGCCAATCAGCGTCTTTGTTCGGGTCTGAGTCGATTGCAGACCCGAAAGCAGGACGCAGATGGTCACGGGAAGGTGTTCAGGGGGCCGTCGAGCTGAATTTCTGACGAATATTTTTGAAAATACTCGAAAAAAAAAAAATCCTACAATCTGGTAGTCTCTGGCTATTCCGTGTAACATTTCTGCTAAATACGAAAAAAATAAAGGAGTTATGGCTAATTTTCTGACTCCCCTCCAACTTCCCCACCACACCTCTGACCCCTACTGTTCGTGCACATTTACTCCACTAAGCTTTTTTTTTTCGCCCAAAATGGCCAAAATGTGATGTATTTTAGTATTCACTTCTAATAGCTAGCTGGCAACCATATTTGGTGTATGCTGAACACCCTCAGTACAGAGAAGACAAGCAGTCACTACTAAAGATTTGTAAGCAAAGTATATCTCTCTCCTCTCTGTAAAACTTTTTTTTTATTGGAAGTATTTTTCTAATATTTTTCACCAGAATGGCAAGATCATCCAAGAAGAAATGTATGAATAGAAATAGAGCAAGTAAAATGAATAAAATTAGGGATGAGAGACGAGTACTACCTTCTACCTCAGTCGAGAGTGGCAACAGTGCATCGTCCCCCCACTCCATAGCCTAGCGCTTTATCTAACTCATTCCCCTTTGAGCAACAAATACCATATAAAAAGGTGGACGAGGTACACCAGCAGTACTTTCTAATACCATGTGAAGACAATAGAATGGATTAAGGCGTATATTGGCGTAGGAATCAGAGTAAAAAATATTAAAAATCAGGGAAATGTATTTTCAACTTCAAAGCTCAATATCTCAAAACTACACTTTTTTTTCTACATTTTTTAATATGACTCCGTAACTATTTAACCGATTCTAATAGGGTTTAGATCATTCTACAGCTGAATAAATTTGCAATTTTTTGTAGTAGGGTTCTTCACTTTAGGTTTTGGAAGTCCATATATGATGGTTTTTCTCCAATAGAATGGAAATTTAGATAAAAATATTTTCAGTAAACTGAGAAAAGATTCCAAAAATCGTACTACAAAAACTTAGGTATTACTATTGTGCATATGTGATATTTTTTCCAACAAATTTGACCAATGGATAAATGACTTATAACCGTTTTTTTTTTTTTTTCTTTTTTTTTTTTTTTTTTTCAAAACCGTTTTTATTTATTTTTTTTTTTTTTTTATTACTTCGTTGTTATTCAACCAAATGACATGAAACCTGGCGGTGAACATCTCAGTATAGGTAAATGTTACATATTAAAAAATCACGAAAATCGGACTAAAATTAACGAAGTTCGTTATCAAGCGACGGCCCCCTTCAGGTAAAGAGGACAGCGTAAAGTGCCACTGAAAAAGCACTTCATAATACCATAACATTTTTTTGTTGTTATTGTACTTCATAGTATTCCAGTATGAGTAAGCGTGTGAGTACATATACTTAGACCACAGCCTTAGTCACACACACGCACACTATCGTTCATATACTAGTATATAGTGTTTACGAGTACAATTACAAGCACTGTGGAAATTTCAAACTCTTCAAACTCATGTATGAGTAAGAGTACATGTACATGGACCTAAGCCTGACATATAAACACACACTATCTTTTCGTTTCATATGGACTTGAGGCATATTGTCACAGCGGCGAATGAACCTGCTACCCATGGGGAAGATAAGGTCCTTTTAAAGGATTAGGATTTGGAGACGGTAAGAAAAACTGAGCAAACCCCTTAGAATGCCTAGCTTCATAGAAGATGATTTAACAAAAGATGAGATGTGTAGTTTCCAGTTCAGATTGTAGGTAAAGGGAAGACCAATGATATGAAAAAAAAAAAATAATAAAATAAATAAATAAATACAAAAAAAAAAAATATATATATATATATATATATATATATATATATATATATATATATATATATATATATATATATATATATATATATTGTAGGACAGAGAGACTGTTCAGTGTTATTGAAAAGAGATTAGTTGTCTGGAAGGTCGTGTTGAGTAACAGATGAAGGAATGGAATTTTCGAAGTATTGAACATTATTAGATTTTCTGTTCGCCAATATGAGATCTTTAAAAACGTTGAGTGTCATAGAAAAAAGAGAGTATAGTTGTCTGGAAGATTGTGTCAAGCTGATGGATGGAGGGATTGATTTTTTGAGGCATTGAACTCTACTAAGTTTACTGTTTTCCAATCATAGATGTTAAAAAATATCAGAAATCAAGTGTTATGTGACGTCCCTGTGGGATCTGTAAACTTTCTTCTATGATGGTCATCTTTGTAAAAACTTGGAAATGTGAAGGGTGACATCATCAGCATGGAAATGTATCGGGCAAGAAGTTTTGTCTAGAGGATAATTATCGATAATAGGAAGAGAGTGGATGACAGAACAGTACCCTGAATAATACCACGTTAACGATATTTGAAGAACTGTGGTAGTCTAAAACAATAACAATAGAAAGTTCGGGGAGGAAACTTAAGATAAAGTTGCAAAGACAATGATAAAATTCATAGGAGGGTAGTTTTGAGATCAAGGCTTTGTGCTAGACTCTATCAAATGATTTTAACAATCTAAAACAACTACAAAACTTTCACCAAAGTCTTTAAAAGACAATGACAAAGACTTACTTAGAGAATGAGAAAATCACCAGCAGTGTGATGTTGATGGAAGTCATACTTGCGATCAGATAGAAATGTGAAATGACATTTTTTAATCTTCTAGTGGATAGATTAAGAAAATACGAGTAAACAATTAATCAAGGCAGCATACACCATGGAACGCGTTGTCTTGTATACTCCGTGGCGCCAGTCCTGGTGGTCATGCCTTGCAAGACTCCTTTCCTTTACCAACTAACTTCCAGCAAGAAGCATCGATTTGCCGCCACTATGAGTTATGTGGGCGCTCTCTTAGCCTCCTTAATTAATGCTGGGCTATTCCTTTCGAAGAAAACTCGGTAAGCAGGATTAGCTTCTGAATAGTGTGCCACATGCCCAATATCCGTAGGTGGCGTTGACACACAATGCTGGTTATGAGCCTCGAAACAGTCTCATGGAGCAATCGCTGAATTGTCACAAAGTCATACCAAAGATACCTCTTTATCCTGCGAAAGCATGTTCTACCAAAGATGTCAGTTCGCCTCTCTAAATTGGTGTTCCGTGTCCATATCTCGCAGCGTAGATGAAGACAGAGATCACCAGCGACTTGAAGATCGGAATTTTTGTACGTTTCTACAGCTACCAACAACGTCAAATACTCGTGCTGACCAACTACATAATGGTATGGGGCAGGCCAATCCGCCATATGATTCCGTGGCTTGACCTACCGTTGTCATGTACTACACTACAAAAACATGTTTTTTTTTTTTTTTTTTTCTGAGATCTCAATGTCCTCACCACATGCGTGGTCGGACTATGCCTTTTCATTCAGTAAATCTCCAAACACTTGAACCATGGTCTTCGGTCAGGAACCTTAAGTCCCAAAAGCTTTGCCTTCTCGTGTAGTACCTATAAATCCATTACCAGAACCACCAGTGACTCAGTAAAGATTACTACATCATCGTCAAAACCAATATCTGTAATCTCAGTATTGTAAACAGATGGTCCACAATAACTTTGGTCCACAACTCTAGTACCTAGTCCATGCAGGTGTTGAAAAGTGACAGAAGAAGCACATATCCCTGCCTCATTCGAACATTCACCAGAAAGAAGCTGGACACACCTCTTTCACACTTCACAGCAATCACAGTTCCGGAGTGCTAATCAGTAAATAGACCAGTTATCCTTGCAGTAATCCCATGAAGACACAAAAGATCCCGGAGTGCCCCTCGATGCAATGAATTAAATGACTTCATGATATTGACAAAGGCTCCATGCACCCCTTATCGAAACTCACGCATGCGCATGCGCTAGGATCCGATCAGTTGTTGATTTATCTGGCCTGAACACAGACTATTCAGGTTTCTGGTGTTTTAGCAGGTGAATGCAGATCGGCATAAAGAAAAGAAAGTGGACAAGCACCTTGTCTGGTATACTTACCAGTATTATACTGCGGTAGTTATTGCAGTTCTTATGATTCCCTTCCCTCTTTCAGAGAGGGATGACCAACTCATTTTTCCAGTCAGGGGAAATGATACCTGAAAGATATACAGCAGTCGAGACAGAATCTAACCCACTGATCATGGTCTCACTCCAAGCTCTGAAAAAAAAAATTACACTGTTACTGACACCAGCTGCCTTTCCACCCCATTGACTTTCATTAATCATTGGATCTGCATCGAATGTCTTTGACTCAGTAGTTTGGATCTGTCTGCATGGAGGATCTACCGTGAACAGCTTCTCAAAGTACTCAGCCCAATGAGCCATCTGTCAATCTGTGCCCGATATGAGGCAACCATCAACTGTTTGGATAGCACTCACCCGAGATGTAAATTTGAAGTAGAATTTTTTTACAAGGAAAATTGGATGTCATTAGCATTTAAATGCCACTCAACATCCTCAGCGGGACCCCTAACACACCACTTTTTGTCCCTCCTCAGGAGAGGTTTAGTATTACATCACAGAGCTCTGTACTGGTCACTGCTTCCAAAACCTCTGGCAGCTCGACTCTCCTCAACACTGTCCAGCATCTCTACCGAGGCCAAACCACCCCATGACCTCGGGAGCTGCCCAACGCATTCCTTGGCAGCCTCAAGACTTTCACATTTGAAAGTATCCAGTAGCTCTACTGCATCCTCAAGGGTGTTGAGTACTCCAGAGCGATTGGAGACTGTCACTGTACAGTATACTATTGAGCAAATGATGAGTATTTCAGCTACTCAAAAGGTATGGTCACATTTTGGAGGCTTTTTGGACATGAAGCTTATATATAGCAACAACAATCCTGTGATCAGTCGTAAAGAACTCAGCACTACCAAATAACATGCAGTTCTGAGGAGTACTAACAATAATATGGTCGATTTCATTCGCTACTCCTTCAGCATTGCTGTACCAAGTTCATTGGTGCAGTGCTGGACTCTAATATAATAATAATAAAAAAAACTTGCATTTCATAACCTTCCTGATCTTGCAAGATTCAGAAGGAAAGAACTGTTGTTGATCCTGGTACCAGAGCCATGGGGAACAACACATAGCTCATAGCCAGCTCTCTCAGCACCGTTGACAGCATTAAGTCGCCCAAGACACTGGTTTTGGTCCAGTACAGAGTCGAGTTTAGCGTAGAACACCTCCTCCTCTTTAGTTTCACATGTCTTGGTAGAAGCGTATACTGGAGCAACAGACATGAAGTCTTAGATATGCTTTAGCCTTAGTTGCATTATACGCTTATTAACCCGAGTTTCAGTCTACTGGAGATGCCTATGGCTACCTCTTGACACGGTGACTGTTGCTCATGCCGAACAAGTAATAGGTAAAATCAAAACTACCGGTCTCACCAATGCCTGACCTTCTTGTCTCAGAGAGCCATATCCATCCTCAACCTAATGAGCTTATCCGATATATGAGGCAATCGGTGATCCTCTGAGAGGCTCAGGAGGCCACACGCAGAACTCTACAAAGGTTAGCCCCAGAAATGTTCCGACGAGCTGGCACCGGTCCTGCAATCCCACCGACACTCCGAAAGTTAAAAAGCAGGACTGGGTTATCTTTCTACCCCCATCAGGATGTAGTGGTTCCACGGGCTCTCCCATGCATCCATCCTTATGTCTGACAGGCTCCTCTGATGGTTTGACTTCAGCAGGGTCTGCACAGCCGGACTCTTAAATAAAACAAGGACGGGGTCGTGGCTAGATACTTATCCGTGCCTAAGGCCCAAACCACGACCTCTACTTGTAGATCTGGTGGTGATTGTAGAGGTTTTTTACTAGGAGAGGATGCAAGGCACATCCCGACCACCTTTTTCAGCCATAGGCAGGGATACTGATATCTTTAAGGAAAAACAAGTGGTGCCTCCCCCCCCCCCCAAAAAAAAAAAAAAAAAGGGAAAGGCAAAAATAGTAAAAACAAAAAGGAACTGAGCCCTGATAGGTAGTGAGCACTTAGAATTTGAAATTACATATGAGTGAGCACAAGAGAATTTCATATAGACAAGTAGACTTAACTTTCTTGAAAGTAGATCTATCATAACGCCTGAACAATTCGGTTTTCGACAAAGTTTAAGTACCTTTCATCCATTAAAAATCCTTTCAGAAAATGTTTATTCTGCCTTAGATTCACAACATTCCCTACTTGGTATTTTCATTGATTTCTGTAAGGCCTTCGATACAGTTGGATTTCATGATGGCCCCATGTCCCGGAGTAAGGGACTATTCCACCACAGGCTCAAAGGCCAAGGAGACGGGAGATGAGCGCCCGCAGCTACGCGCTGATACAGCGTAAGCCCCCCACTCTACTTTACTTTAAGTAGACTAAACAAAACCCAGGCTTTTCATTTATAAGAAATCATTCATGTTTTTTGTGATGAAGATTTTAAGATAATGCGTAAGACTAGGACATATTCTGAATTAAGAATTACCGAATCACTCTGTATTTATAATTTTAAATATAACCTCAACAAGTCGGAGTCCTCTATTCAGCTAAAAAAAAAAAAAAATCCATAGTTTTGTTTAACCCATATCTTACTTTTAGTTTCTTTCAATATTTTGTTTAGTTTTCTCTTGTTTTACAATGTTTATTTGATGATACTATTAAAACAAAAAAAAGCTGATGGGGTATTACATATATTAAATTTGTAAAGAAAAAGTGTTGTTGTGGATTTGGTAGTTTTTGTTAGATTTACGCTGGTAACACTAGCTGGAGCCATTACCAAGTAAAAAAAAAACAACCAAAATTGAATTTAGACTTGTGACTACTGAGTCCAAACACCATTTTTCCTATAAGTTTAATAACATACACTGGGATGCTCTCTTATATTCTCAAGATGTTAACGTCAATTTCAATATACTTATTGACAAAATCCATGAATTGTACAGTGAATGTTTTCCGTTAAAAACTAAATATATTTTTGAAAAAAAGCTGAACAACCCATGGATAACAACAAATGTAATTAAGTCAATTAAAACTAAAAACAACCTATATAAAGACTATAAAGTAGTTGCTGTTAACAAAAATCAATGTAAACTATACCGCAATATGCTAAATAGGATCATTATTAGTAATGCAAAAAAATCTTATTACATGAATATATTTACAAATTATATAAACGATACAAAAAAAGTTTGGAATGCAATTAATCAACTCAAAAACAACCACAAGAAAACATATCTGAGTTATATTTTCATAAATAATAAAATACTCAGAACTCCCTCAGAGATATCTAATGCATTCAATGAATATTATACAAATATTGCTGTTAACCTTGATAACAACATTCCACCAGCCACTTTTGACCCAGCTGTGTTTCTGCGAGGTGACTACCCTACATCCATGTCTGTCCATCCTGTTATTCATAGTGACGTTACATCAGTTATAAAGTCCTTAAAGAACAAAAAGTCTAATGCTAATGAGATCCCTGTGTCTATAATCAAAGATAATTGTGAACATATAGCTATCCCACTATCTATAATATTTAATCAGTCTATAGGGATGGGTATATTTGCACAACCTCTGAAACATGCTACAGTAATCCCAATATATAAAAACGGTACTAAGGATAAACTTGGTAATTACAGACCTATGTCACTGCTAAGCACATTTTCTAAAATCTTTGAGAAATTAATGAAAAAATCCCCACTTAACTTTCTTGAAAGTAGATTTATCATAACGCCTGAACAATTCGGTTTTCGACAAAGTTTAAGTACCTTTCATCCATTAAAAATCCTTTCAGAAAATGTTTATTCTGCCTTAGATTCACAACATTCCCTACTTGGTATTTTCATTGATTTCTGTAAGGCCTTCTATACAGTTAGACATGACATATTACTAAAGAAATTAAAACATTACGGCGTCCGAGGTGTAATACATGATTGGTTTAAGGATGATCTCTCTAACAAAACACAATCCACCAAAATTCTTTATCACATATCATCACTACAAGACACAAAATATGGAGTTCCACAAGGCAGTGTACTAGCTCCTATCCTATTTTTAATTTACATTAATGATCTTCCTCAGATATTTCCTCGTCTTAAATCAGTACTTTTTGCTGATGATTCTACCCTATACATCACTGGAGATGACCCTATATCTATGATTGAACCTATATCTATGATTCTGATCTAGAAATCTTAAAAAATTGGTGCTACAGTAATATACTAACTATTAACTCAAATAAAAAATTTTATATGTTATTTACCAAGAAATCAATAGATATACTACCACCTCCAATGTATGACAACTCCATCATTGCAAAAACTGAACAACATAAAAGGTTAGGTATTACGTTTGATGAAGATATGACATTTAAACCACATATATCATATATAAGTCATAAAATATCAAGAAACATATCACTACTGTACCAAGTAAAAAACCTCATGCCAAGCAATGTCCTACAATTAATGTATAAACCCCATATATTACCACATTTTCAGTATTGCACACCAATTTGGTGTAACACATATCCCACACATTTACTTCCTTTATTTCGCTTACAAAAAAAATAATAAGGATTATCTCAAACCATAGCTATTTTCATCACACACACCCCTTATTTAAAACATGAACATTCTAAAACTTTTTGATATTAATAAATTACAAATTGGTATATATATGTACAAAACAGTCAACAGAGGTAACCTGACAGCCTTATTACCACATCACAATTATCCCACCCGCACCCGTGAAGACCTCCGTGTTCACAACATAGCCTGTCACTCTTCCAACACTCTCTAGCTTTTTCTGGTCCCAAAATTTGGAACTCTGTGCCCACTGACATCCAACAATTACTAACATTACGTATATTTAAAAAAAACATTATAAACAGTGTATACTTGCTCAGTATTGATAATACCAATGCCTTTTGTATATATATAAATATTTCCAAAATGAGGTTGCATGAGTGGTAAAAATATATTACATAATGAATATTAATTATATGTTTAAATTATGTATGATCTTCACTAAAATAGAATAACATAATTGTACTGCCCAAAAAGCAATTTTTTGCTTCCAGTGGGCTACTTACGCAATTTTGTAAAAACCTATGTCAATTGTAATTAATTATGTAAGTATAATAAAGAATTTCAAGTGTTTCAAGTGTTTCAAGTGGTGTCATGTGATGATATCTACTGCTCAAAAGAGGTGAAGATGTCCCACCCTCATCCAGATCTGTTGCCCACACTTGTCTGAGGATGGGATTCCTGACATTTTGAAACGTAACAAATACAAATTTGTAAATGAAAAATACTATGAAAATAATATTCCATTTATTTATTTATTTCTATTCATTTTTCCTCTCTCTCTCTCTCTCTCTCTCTCTCTCTCTCTCTCTCTCTCTCTCTCTCTCTCTCTCTCTCTCTCTCTCTCAATACATATATATATGAACAAGTGAGATATGTGTTTTCAATTGATGGTATAATAACTACTAGCTGTGTTTAGCCCTTTTGTCATATTCATCAGTAACACTTTTTCTCTCCTCCTTGCTCCGTTGTATAGTTTTTCTTTAATGTAATTAGATTGCGCGATGTATTCACTGTGTTCATTTATCTGTTTGTGTGTGTGTGTGTGTGTGTGTGTGTGTGTGTGTGTGTGTGTGTGTGTGTGTGTGTGTGTGGGTGTGTGTGTGTGT
>CM035188.1:16059755-16074739 GCA_020233015.1 Callinectes sapidus | reverse complement strand
GTGTGTGTGTGTGTGTGTGTGTGTGTGTGTGTGTGTGTGTGTGTAAACGTGTAAATGTATGCCCAGAGACAGACCAAAAAAACATTCCATATGCTAAAACCATTTATTTCCTTGCATTTATGACGATTACCTAGTGGTACGATTATGCAATATCATTGCGTAGTCTCAATGGAATAAGGGCCACTGCCAGATCGCTTTTGGTTAGACGCGTGACAAATAGAGCTTTTCCTAGTCGTGGGTATTGTTGCCTTTGGTGCTTACTCCAGCTCCTCTTATTCCCCTTCTTCCTGCCATTTGCGGACAAGCAGGTTCCCATCATTTTCATTTCCTTTCAAATCTCTCTCTCTCTCTCTCTCTCTCTCTCTCTCTCTCTCTCTCTCTCTCTCTCTCTCTCTCCTCTCTCTCTCTCTCTCTCTCTCTCTCTCTCTCTCTCTCTCTCTCTCTCTCTCTCTCTCTCTCTCTCTCTCTCTCTCTTGCATTATTCAGTTTTTGCTGTTTATTTTTTCTATTTGTCTGATTTATTCCTTATTTTGAGCAAGGATTGCTCCTAAGAGTTGTTCAATATTTGGCTGGACTCTGTTGACGTATCGACGCATTTCATGGATCATCCTCAGGCTGAGTAAGAATATACATATATATATATATATATATATATATATATATATATGCCTTTTATATTTAATTTTTATCCCTCTCATCATCCGGTCTTTAGGAATATTGAGTTACGCAGACCCTGACATTGGTTTGTGAATTCTAGAAAAATAAGAGATTAACTTCGCCATGTAAAGATTGCCTGTGGTGGTTCTGGGCTAATTATATTACTACTCTTAGGAACCCACGAGTGTGTGTTATCGTGTGGTGTCACTAATTCGTCATATTTTTTCACTTTCTCACGTTCGTATAGTTTCCCATATTTTTTGCGCTTTGTAATAATTTGAAACGTTCAGAGGTGTAATATTTTACTTCATATGTATCTCCTGTGTATTTAATCCATGATGTTCACTGCAATGAAGACATTTTGGTGCTCTATCTATTACGGTTCTTGCAGTTTCTTTTTCTAAGATTTCGAGGCCATATAATTTGGGACTGATGGAGGTTATTAAAGTTTTTACTAGTATTGCTTTTATTTTTTGTTGTGAAATTACAGAATCTTCTTAGTCGTGATAAAACAACATTACCATTATATATTTATTGATTGTCCAATATGGCAAACCCTGTTTGGAGATATTAAGTCCTAAAAAAGTTCCCCCATTACAAGTTTCTATTTCATTTCCTTTAATCTATATTTTCCTTGCTTTATAGTGTGCACTCGGAATTATTTTGAATTTCTATTCACTAGTCTTAATCTACCATTTTTATTTATTTATCAATTTTTTTCATCAAAATCTTTTTTTTTTTCTATTTCTCTTTTGACTTTTGCTTTCATCTTCACTTTCGATTTACTAATTGATGCTTTTTTTGTGTGTGTAATGTCATCACCGTACATAGTAAAAGTACATCCTTATTTGGGTGAGGATATGTCGTTGGTATAGTGTGTAAAGTGTTGGCAATGAAACACATCCTTGTGGAACATCGCTTATTAAGTCTGTCTCTGCTGTACTCTTCCAAAATAAATTTTTGCTTTTCTTTTCCCAGAAAAGTTTGATAAACTTTTTTCCATGATGTCACAAAGACCTAATCTTAATAAATTATATCTTAACCCATTATGCTATTCCTTGTCATAGACTTTGGTAACATATCTTAGGATTAAATATACTTGTTTCTTTTCTGCAAGTGCATTGGCAATGGTTTCGTATGCCGTTGTATGTTTCTTTTTTATACCTAAATCCATGTTGTCTTTCTTTTAATATGTTATTTTCATATTTAAAAAAATATTCAATCTTGCTTGAATAATTCTTCTAAAATTTTACCGGGTACTTCAAGAAGCGACATAGGAGATAGTCTATGGGCTTTGTAAAACTTTTCTTTTTAAGAATGAATATGAGAATAGCCTCTTTGCAAACTTTTTAAAAATATATACCGGAAAAACATATATGAAAAACATTCTTTTGTTGTTTTAGTTTTGTGTCTGTGCATTTTTTCTAGGATTTGTTTATTCATTTGAGTAAAACCTGGAGCTTTCTTCTTTGATTTCCTTTTTTTTTTTTTTTCTCCTTTTACGTTATTTTTGTGGTATGATACCTCTCGGAACTTAATCTATTCAGATTTGCGGTTGCAAATGACTTCACTCTATATTGATATTTTCATATATGAACAAAATGCTGTTTATCGAAAAAAAAGTTCTTTCGTAATTCTAAAAACTTCTTTCCACGTATGCTCCATTAGACTGCATTTTTCTTAATCTGATAAATACTTATTTCCTTCTTTGTCTTTTAAGTAGTTAAAGTAAGCTGTATCTTTTTCCTTTTAGCATTTTAATTCTGCTCCAGAACTGTTTACTGTGTTGCTATACTCAGATGTTCGTTTTATTTTATCCTCCCAATTTTTGTTCTTAATTCTTAGGTAGTTTTTATATGTTTGCTGAGTCCACCCGTAACAATTTGTGTATTGTTTTCAATGTTTGAACTGGGTCTCTAATTCCCTTAACTAAGGTGTTACTTTTAATTGGTATATATAGTGATATGAAAATTTAAGTATGGTTGGATCCATTGCGTTTTTAACAGTTTCTATCCAACCCAATGTTGCATTTTCTAATTATTCTGCATAACTCCCATCTAGGACAAAGGTGTATTTTCCGTCTAATACATGCATGAGGGTGATCGCACGAGTGGTTTGCGATGAGCTTTCGCGTTCTCACCAAATTGTGGCAGGTGTCACCAGCGCGGCCACGCCACAAGACACTGTGAAACTGTCTTGTGTAACTTCTCTGGCCACACTGGGCACTTGGCAGACGAGTGCCGGAAAGGGCAAGTAGAGGAGAGGAGAAGCCTCCGCTTTGACTGCTGTCTACGTTCAGACCACTCAGGGGACTTATGCTACACACAGGAAGCAGAGGCACGACAGGAACGATTATTTAGGGCGCTCCTGTAGGAAAGACAGCCGCTCCATGGAGTAGCTGCTTCAACACCCCTCCCCCCTCAGGCCATACCTCACAACAACGGACACCACTTACAGCTGTACGGCGAACGGAGCCACGCTGTCCTTCCCTAATATTACCATTAACCCAACACATGGCGTTCAGTAGCCTCAGAATCCTGTCTGCTATTGTACTCGGGTTCAGAACGAACGTAGGTGGGCTGACCCAGGACCAAAACATACAGTGTATGTATTGGTCCTGGGCTGACCCATGCTGCCCTCAAGAACATGGTGGCTGTCGAGACTTTCCTAAATGACACCTGCGTCACGACGTGCGACAGAATTCAAGGGTTCACTCACTGAGTGAAGAAGGACAGGACAGCCGGGCAAAGCGGCGGCATAGCTCTCTGCCACCGTGAGGGCCTGCAGCTGCAGCTGTTCTCCGTCACAGCACCGGGGAAAATGGTGGTGCTTTTTTCCGCTTTCTTTTTGCTGATAGGACCACAGTGCTAATCTGCCCTCTCCAACGTCCTCAGTGGCAAAATTCCATTCAATTCTCCTTCCTCACATACCACCTAGACACAATTATGGCCACCCACTACTGCCAGAATGCCATCATTGTCGGTGACTCGAACCAGCACCTGGTGAGACGTGCCTTCACTGAGCTGAGAGCGATCCACGGGATCACCAGCCACGTGAACTTCGTCACGCACATGCGCGTTGCCACTATGGATCCTGTGTTAGGGACATGATAGGTAGGAATTCATTGTATACATTTATGTAGATATAATCTGATGCAACAACTCTATAAGATGGTGCAATACTTCAGAAATGCTGACACAGCTTTGTCCTCTCCAAGGAGTTGCATGTGTTTATATATATAACTAGGCATTTCAATTGTTATTGTATCTATAGGATGTTACATTTACTAAAATATAAACTCTCTAAGTAGGATGTAGTTTATAAGACATCACTATATGAGATAAAATAATGTACTTGAACACTAAGGCATCAGACACACACACACACACACACACACACACACACACACACACACACACACACACATCCCTGCATCACATGACCACGCCTCGGAGTCAGCAGTTTTCCTGCGGCGTGAGGCGCGGCGGGCCGCACCAGGAGAGAAGAAATAGAGATGCGGTGTGAGGCGGTTGGGGGAGACCCAACTGGGCCACCGATGGCCGGTCTTCCCCCGGTTTTACGTGGTGTTTGGGGTGTGAAGACTTTTGTGTGTTGTGCCGTGAACGTGTGTGTTCTCGAGACTCAGAAGTGTTCTCTAAGTTATCTCCCAAGAGACAGACTAAACACTTCTCCGAGAAAAGACCGTGCGTCGTGAAATCATTGTAAATATCACACATAATATATTAACTTTTATAATCTGAGTTTCCTTTTAAACGTGGGTCTGAGAAGTATAATATATATATATATATATATATATATATATATATATATATATATATATATATATATATATATATATATATATATATATATACATTAACCAGTTGACCGCTCGCCACAAGTATCAGACTCACTTGGACAACTTATGTTGGTGAAGCTACCTCTAGCCAACACCTGTCCTGACTGACCTCCCCACAGACTCCGTGCAGTGCTGCCAGCTAGACAAGATTGGAACCTCTGATAACACTGCAAGGCTATGTGAGGTGGGCCTCAACTCTAACAATGAGGAAGGGAGCCAGTTGTGGGAGAAGGCTAACTGGAGGGGAATCAAGGAAGAGTTAGCCTCCACCAACTGGAACGCAACTTTCACAGAAGAAGTAAGCAACAACGTGGCAACTCTCACAAAGGAGAGGACCTCCACCCCTCAAAACATCCGCTGGCAACCTGGTGGTGGCAAACTAAGACAAAGCAGAACTCCTGGTTCCACACTTCAGTGGCAAAATGATCACCAACGAGCCTGAACGTCAGCTGCCACATCTAACCCAACTGCGTGACTAAATCCCGGATCACCTGACGGTCAATAAGGAAGGAGTAACGAGGCACCTACGTAGCATTAACACCAAAAATGCGCCTGACCCAAACAACGTTTCACCATTCGTACTTAAACACTGCGGAGGAGCTGACAAGTCCACTCACTAGCATCTTCCGGCAGTGTTTACACATCGGCACATGGCCCAATGGATGGAGGTTTGGTTCACTCTTGTACACTAAAAGCAGGATAAAAGGGACCATACAAACTACCGCCCCATCTCCCATCTATCTGCTGTCAGCAAAATCATGAAGAGGATCATTGCTGAGCAGGTAATATCACCTGGAGGAGAACCATCTGAACTCTACACGGCAACACGGGTCCAGAAAGGGGTACTCCTCATCCTATATGCTCCTCCTTCTCACTAAACCCTGGCACTATGCACTCGATGCTGGCCGCCCCTCCCTCTTCATTGCCCTCGACGTCGCTGGGCGTTCGACCGCCTGCACGTTGCAATTGCATAGTTGTGTAAGACTATCACTCAATATCAATAACCACGAGGTATGATAATATACACTGCTAACATTTTCTCATTTAATTGACTTAATAGCTAAGTACACAATTTATTAACCTAAGCTTTACTCCAACAACCAGCTGATGTCTTATAATACACATAACACACAATATCCCCAAATTTCTCTTCAATTCTCTCCTCACAATTCAACTCAATATACTTCACACACAATCTTATCAAAGTTTCTTACCAAATCTCTCATTAAAATTCAACTCCATATAATTCAATATCAATGTCAAATATGTATATCCCACATCAATGTACGTAACACCCAATGTTATCAACGCTTCTCATCAATTTCACATCAACATTTAACTCCAGATAATTCAATATCAATGTCGAAATAAATCTCACGCCAATATACCTAACACACGATATTATTAATGTTTCTCATCAATCTCTCTTCAATATTCAACTCAAAACAATTCAATGTTAATGTCACAGTAAAATTCATACCAACACATAAAATCAACACAACACCCTAACTCTGAACATCCTAATAATATAACATCCTAACCACTATTTTTCTCCTTACATTTCATAAACACAACAAATAAATTAGATTGCATTACTAACATTCAAAACTCCACTTACTGATGCAAGTTTATGTGTCTCCATGTCGCCCCTGACCCTCCTCTGGTCAGGGAAGCTGCGACCTCCTCAGCTTCTCTCTCTCTCTCTCTCTCTCTCTCTCTCTCTCTCTCTCTCTCTCTCTCTCTCTCTCTCTCTCTCTCTCTTGAACTCTCAACAAGCTGTTTCTAAAAAGAAGTCTTTTTCTCTCCGTTACATCTCATTTTATATTACAGTTGTCACATATTTTCCTAAGAAAAGTATCCTTATAGCTAAGTTCGAATATTCTATACATTTCACATACTCCAACATGCAGTAATTACATCTCTTACAGAAGACACGTCCTAGGCGTGGCATGGCTAGCCTGGGTATCATGACACTGGTCAACCTTATACTAGACACACCCACTGCGGTATGGAGGCGGAGTTAAGACAATGCATCTGTCAAAGTTACGCTTATAAATGTTCCTTCTCCAGCTGAGGTTTACCGCTCCTTCCGGTTTCCCAGGACCAAACATCTCAGTTCCCCTGACTCTCTATGTTTACTTCGGGGTCATGCTTGCAGTGCCCTTTCATAAAACGGCCAAGCTTTGGGGACCTTTCCATCAATTCTTGTCAAGTTTTCACCTCCTACCTACTCTGGTACTGTTATTACACTATTTCTTCTCTTATTTCTTTTTCTCTCATTTCTTCTTATTTTCTTGTTTCTTTTCTTTGATCCGTGCCAGGATACCACACATCCATACATGTATTATAAAAGACAAAAGGGAACCAGGTGCCTTTCAACACCCTATTCCCTGTGAGGGTGACCTGCGATGACCTGACCTGAAAATCTGACCTCTTGGACACCATGATGTGTTAGATAAGAAATGATACATAGCTGTGTTGTTCTAATATATATATATATATATATATATATATATATATATATATATATATATATATATATATATATATATATATATTACTGTTTAGGCCTATTGCAAATGAAACTGTGTTTTTCTGCAAACAATAATATAGTTTAAATATTATACTTCTCGACTTCTATTTATGCAATTTTTAAAATTCTTGCAGCATAAGAATCAGAAAGTCAATATCTTTGTTTTTGGGTTATTTGAATTTTTTTTTCTGTTGAAGCTCGTGATATGATTTTTTTTTTTTTTGAGGGGGGGGGGGAAATTTTGTGGAAAAAAAAATCGCTTCTGTTGACTGTTCTGCGAATTTACTATTTGTGATGTAGAAGAAAACAAAAGGCGAATTAGGTCTTTTTTTTTTTTCCTTTGGCTGTCTTTTAAGTAACACATAAAATAAAATCTTCAGATCTAAATAGTTTTGCATGATTATCTTTTTTTGCGAGCACATATAAAACATCACAGATATTATTTTTTATAGATGAAAGTAACGCATCGATTTTACGAATATTACGTGAGGTGTAAAGCACACACATTTGCTTGAGCTCTAAAAAAATCAACAATCTAGGTTGTAAAGTATGGCCACAGAAGATAAAAATGCCTAAGAGCGAACGTAACATAAACTTTACCCCTTCTGTACTTGACACGAATCTTGAGCGTAGCAACAACAAACCTGCGATCAGTCACAAAAAACTTCTGGGGAAAACTCCATTGCTATACCAAGTCCAGCAGTGGAGTCTCTGATACCAAGAAGCTTCTGGATCGATTTAAAAGGAAAGAACTGTTATTGTTCCCGGTACCAGACCCCCAACATGAAGAAGTCCAAGGAGACACCCACAGAAATCAGTTTTTATTTATTTTTATTTTTTTTATTTTTTTTAAGGGGGGTGAAGAAAAACGAAGATAGCTAGCTAAAGTGAAAGTGGGTGGGAAGAGAAGGGTGAAAGAAAGTAAGAAGAGAGATAGATTGTGGGCTTAACCACATTGCTGTATTTTTTTTTATTTATTTTTTTATTCCATTCAATCTTCACTCACTCTACACTCGCGTAAATCATTCATTCTTGCATCCTGGGACCACAAATGCTCCGGCAGAACCACAGCTTTCCACTATGCCACAGACTTTTGGGGAAGGTGAATCTGCTCCACTGTGAGAGATAAAAGAGGTTGTGCTTTTGTGCTGTTCCCATGTGCAGTAACTGTAGTCTTCCCCAAAAGGAACACAGCTAATCCTATCAAATTTCAGACTGTCCGGTGCTGTGGCTCCGGTGTTGCAACTAAACATTCACTCTGTTCACATTCATTGTATATTCAGGGTCAAAAATTTTATTATGTCCTTTGTCAATTTAATTATTTATATTTTGGTGAAAGTAAATTGTGACTCAATCTCAAGGTTATTTACTTATTATTCAGTTGTTTGTTCTGTAATTTTGTAGGACAAATTGTTAACAGTTAATTAGTTATTGTTAACAGGTTTGGTTAGTTTTAGACGAAGGTTAGTTAATTAGTTAGTTAAGGATTTTGGGATAGTTTTAAGAAGGACTGTTAGTTACTTTTAGGTGGTTCTGGTGGTTTCATTGAAGTTATTACGCTGCTTTTCGGAAACCAAGAGTGGGTGTTGTTATGTTGAATTACAAGACTATTATACTGTTCTCTTTCGCTTATCTTTATTGTTTCCCATGTATTGAGAGCCTTTTGATAGTTAATGATATTTAATGGGGCTATATTATATTTATGATGTAATTCTTCCGTATTCAAGTTCTCTTGCTTATTGCAGTGGATGAATCTTAGTGCTTTATTTAGTACAACTTGCATTTTATTTTTTTGTGTCTTTGAAGCCATGACCATGGGTATACATAGGCGGGTATGAAATAACAGGGATCAAAAGTGTTTTAATTAGTGTAGCTTTTATTTTTGGGGTTAGATTGCCAAATCTTCTTAAGTTTGATAGAATTCCTTTTCCTTTATTCGTATTTTTCCTGATATGTGTGACAAACCCATTTGAAGTTAGATTTAAACCAAGAAGTTTTCCTGATTTGCAGGTGTCAATCTCTTTATCGTTTACTTTAATTTTCTTTATTTTAACTTGAGCTATATGTATTATTTTGAATTTTTCTTCACTAGTCTTAATTTTCCATTTCTTTTCAAACTTGCTAATTCTTTCAATTTTGTGTTCTACTTTTACTTGCATCATACGTTTTGATTTTCTTGGTGAAGTAATGATTTGTGTCACATCATCGGCATACATTATGTCTAGGCAGCCATGTTCAGGTAAAGGGAGGTAATTCGTAAATAATGTATATAATGTGGAAGATAAAACACTCCTTTGTGGGACGCCACTTAGAAGGTTGATGTCATTACTATAGTCTATTCCAAAATTTATTCTTCCCTTATGATAATCTAAAAAAATTGCACAGTATCTTTGATAGTATGTCAGGCAGCCCAAGTCTTATTTTTTTATATTTAAGTCCATGATGCCAGACTTTATCAAATACCTTTGTGACATCTCTAAGGACCAAATACACCTGTTTCTTTTCGGCCAGGGCATTCCCAATTGTTTCATATGCTGTTGTGATTGCCGTATGTGTGCCTTTGTAGGTTCTAAAGCCATGTTGTCTTTCATTGATAATGTTATTTTCAGTTAAAAAGGTATTAAGTCTTGCTAATATAGTCCTCTCAAAAATTTTACCTGGTACCTCAAGAAGTGATATATGACGATAGTTAATTGGATTTGTAGGGGCTTTATCTTTTTTTGGTATGAATTTAATAATGGCTTCTTTAAAACATTTTGGAAAGTAACCAGCCGAATAGCAAGCGTTAAATATATTTCTAAATTGATTTAGTGTTTTTTTCTGTGCATTTTTCAAGTATTACTTTACTTATTTTGGTGGAGCCCGGAGTTTTCATTTTAGTTCTTTTGATGAGTGTTTTTATTTCTTCTAGAGTTATTGCTCTTGTACGGTAATTGTCTGTATTAATTCTGTCGAAGTTAACAATAGGGAAGGGATTTACTCTATCATTAAATATATTTATATATCGTTCAATGTGTTCTGAATGGTTTTTGTCAAAGTTATTTTCTTCTTCTTCAGTAATTCTAAATACATTTTTCCAAGTATTCTCCATTGGATTACATTTTTCTTTATCAGTGAAATACTTTTTACCATCGTCATCTTTCATATAATTAGTATGTGTAGTGGTTTTACCTTTTAATATTTTAATCTTATTCCAGAATTCTTTACTATTTTTACTATTTTCGGATATATAATTAATTTTCTCTTTCCAATTTTTGTTGTATGCTTCTTTACAGCGTTCTCTTAATTCTAACTTAATTCTCTGACACTCCCTGTAAGTCTGCAATGTCCAGCCGAAATGTGAAGCAAATTCTCTTATTATTTTATATTGGTTTTCTAGGTGTTTTACTTCAGGTGTTGTTTTTAATTGATATATGTACTGATAGTTTGATTTCGGTATAGCTACATCCGTGGCATTTTTAACCTCTTTTATCCAGGTCGAAGTAGCAACTTCTGTTTGTTCAGGAGTATCGCCTTCAAGATCGGATAAATTTATTTGTTGATCTAGTTTATGTTGAAATAGATCCCAATCGGCTTTATGTATTTTAAGTGTCTTTCGTTTTTCTTTCAAAAATGGTACAGTGGAAAGTTTAAATATTATGGGTAAATGATCGGAGGTTGTGACATCACCTGGCTCGCAAATACAATTTAAATAATTATGTTTATTAGAGAAAACTTTATCAGGGGTCGATGTTGAGTTGTGTGTGAAAAAAGTTGGAAAATTAGGTCCGAGATGAATCATCTTTCCTTGATTAATGAAGTTTATTAGACTTTTTCCTACTGTATTATTATCTCTATTTCCAAAAGTGGTGTGTCTGCCATTAAAATCGCCTAGGATGTATGTTGGAATGGAATTACTTAAAAGTTTATGCATATCTGTGTATGGCAAAAAAAGGTCTTCTAGGAGGTAAATATGTAGTGGCTATTATAATCGGACCAAGGCTCGTTTCTATCTCTATTGCCAGAAAGTCTGTATCAAAATCATCCATGAGCTTATGTTTTATGTCATATTTTACTGAGATGGCAGAACCGTCTGTAAGGTTCTTGCTGTAGTTAACTTTGTATACTTTGTAGCCAGGGATCTTCAGCTCCTCATTGGGTTTCAAACCGTGGCTGTTAAGAAGAAGGATGTCAGGGTTAGTGGATAGATAGTTAGATATTAGTGACTGCTTATTTGTCCTCCAGTTCAGAACATTATGTTGTAAAATTTTTAGTTGATACTGGAATGAGAAGATTTTTTAATGGTACGTGGATCTCTAGCATCTGCTGGCGAACGGTCTTGAATAAGGCCACTTCGAGTTTTTCTGAATTTAGCCTTATCTACTGCATAAAAACATTTATGCAGTTTGGCCTCCCCCTTACTAATTTTCCTTAGTATCTGGTCCTCAGATAAGCTTGCATTATTGTACTTCCATTTATATCTATTATTTTCAATTCCTTTAACTAATTCTTCGGTGGTAAAGTTTACAGGCCATCCTTACTCTTTGTGTGTATAGATCTCTATGCCAAGATCAGTAGCATCAAATATGTCGTCTTTTTCAGTACTTTTTCCAGGTGTCGGCTGAGTTTCTTTTACCTCTGAGTTGTTTACTTTTGTAGCCCCTGCCACATCAGCTGCTTGATCATAGGTACACTCAGTGATTTCATCAGAGTCATCGGGAATTATAATAGTTGGGAGGTTATTTGCTTTAAGTACTTTATCAAGTTCAGTCTTATGTGCCAGGCTTCTTTTGGTCTTTACCCTGAGCGTGGGCAATACATATATGAATTTTTAATATTTCTTCCTTTGTGATTGATGGAACTTTCATGTTAGGCAGTGTGACTTTAGGAGTGACTTGGCTGATACTTGCATATGTCAAGTTCTGTTTTTCATTCATCTGTTTTCTTTTCTCCTTCAAAATTTCCTTCCTTTTATTGCACCTCATAGCAAGTGCATTGTGATCTCCACCACAATTAAGGCACTTCTCAGATAGATCCTGGCATTGATGCCATACATGTCCTACATTGCTGCATCTCGAACAGATTTTATACTCCTTTGGAAGTGGGCATTCAGTTATATAGTGCTCCTCAAGAGCGTAGCACCTCATACAGCATTTTATTGGAATGTATGTTTCATGTTTGATCTCATAAGACGGTATACTAATGTTGAATGCCTTTAGCCTTTTCTCTGTACATTTTTGTGCTGTTAACGTCTGAGAGAAAGTGAGTTTAACTGTTGAAGTTCTAGGGAATTTGTATACATCAATGAGATCTTCACCAATCCATGTATTTTGTTTTTGAAGTTCCTCTCAAATATCAACAATATGCTTCTCATATATAATGTCATCAACTCTCGGGATGGTTACACATTTTTTAACTTTGAGCTCTGGTGGCATATAAGCAGTGAATCCATGGGCATCAAGCTCAGTTTTGGTGTCATTATGGAAAATACTGTCGGCATGGTGTTCATTTATGGTTAGCACCTCATACAGCATTTTATTGGAATGTATGTTTCATGTTTGATCTCATAAGACGGTATACTAATGTTGAATGCCTTTAGCCTTTTCTCTGTACATTTTTGTGCTGTTAACGTCTGAGAGAAAGTGAGTTTAACTGTTGAAGTTCTAGGGAATTTGTATACATCAATGAGATCTTCACCAATCCATGTATTTTGTTTTTGAAGTTCCTCTCAAATATCAACAATATGCTTCTCATATATAATGTCATCAACTCTCGGGATGGTTACACATTTTTTAACTTTGAGCTCTGGTGGCATATAAGCAGTGAATCCATGGGCATCAAGCTCAGTTTTGGTGTCATTATGGAAAATACTGTCGGCATGGTGTTCATTTATGGTTAGGACAGCAAAGCCATTATTAGTTGTAATGATCCTGCTTATCTCTATGTCCTTCTTACTGAGAGTTTCTATGAGTTTTAGTTTATTATCCTTTGTGTTAGGTTTACACTTTATTTTTATTCTCGTCATTGTGTATCATAGTACCTACAGTGGTAGGCATTACACCTATTTCCGTCCACTGCCCCTTACGGGTCTTAATCCTTTCTATCAGCGGATCACCTGAAGATCCGCCACCCCTGGTTATTTCAAGCCTAACTACATCAAGCCATGGTAGGCTTGGGTAGGTTTGGTTACTACAAAAGCCTAGCCTAACTTAACCTAACTTAAACTAAGCTAACCAAACCTACCCAAGCCTACCATGGCTTGATGTAGTTAGGCTTGAAATAACCAGGGGTGGCGGATCTTCAGGTGATCCCTATCAGCTTCCCTATGGCCCCAGACTCTGGCTTCCCTATAACCAGCACCAGTAGGTGCCCCCCTCATGGACTGCCCTAAATGACAGACCTTCAGGGTTCGGCTTCGTACCAGCTCAGAGTCCAGCTATACGGGCGAAAAGTCCAAGTCCAAGTCCATGTCCGGTGATAGAGTCTACAAACTGACAACGTCAGCAAGAATTCCACAACAACTGCCAGAGACTAAGTCCACAAATGGGGAAAAGTGACAAAGTCAGAAAGAGCACAGTTTATATGAACGAGACTAAGTCCCGTGGCAACCCCAGTAAGCGACCAAGTCAGGAGCGCGGGGAGAAGGTGTTGACTGTGCGGTAGCTGGCGAGTGAGTTGCGTCAAGTTGATACCTCTTGGTGGAAGTTACTTGGTGTAGGAAGGGAGCCTGCATGGAAACTTGCGGGGCGTGACCGCCGGGAATTTCGCCATAGGGCTGGGAAGGCAAAGTGCACCCCGGCGTATTCTCTCCTCCCCTCCCCCGACCCTTCCTTGTTTGATTAATATAACGTGAGCTTTCAATTTTGAGTTATTATCAATAAGTACACTCACCAAATCTTTACATTTTTCAGTTATCAATGTGAAGTTGTTGAAAATAACTACTGTTTTAGTGAATGAATTCATTAGTTGGAAGGACACCTTGAACTTTTTTTTTAGCTTAAATTCAATATTAATTTTTTGCTTTAATCCAAAGGTTGGTTTTCCTGAGGTCTTCATTTTAATATAAGTGACAAAGGTAATGTCCTAGAATGAAATGTAATGCGAATAACGAAATAAAAAAAAAAATCTGTTATACCCACAAATAATCTGTGTTAATAATAATAATGATGATAATAATGATAATAATAATAATAATAATAATAATAATAATAATAATAATAATTATTATTATTATTATTATTATTATTATTGTTATTATTATTATTATTATTATTATTATTATTATTAAAGTAATAATAATTCAACATTTCTTGCTTACTTCCACTTAAGATGAATTCCGATTCTGCAGATTTAGACATACACTATCTATCTCAGAATATGTATAATGCAAATGATACCAAGATGTTTAAGATTTATTCTTCTTTTTTTTTTAGATTTAATGAAAGCTTTGGATACAATTTCTCACCCTATTCTATAAGAATAAAAAGTTGGCATTGTATGGATTTCGTGACACTTTTCTTACCTAGCTTAAGAACTACTTAGGAAACGGGAAATAATACACACATTATAGCCATCATCATTGTTGCACAATTTGATGATTTATGGAGTCCCTCATTTTGGACTACATTTTATTATTATTATTATTATTATTATTATTATTATTATTATTATTATTATTATTATTATTATACGTAGTAGTAGTAGTAGTAGTAGTAGTAGTAGTAGTAGTAGTAGTAGTAGTTGTAGTAGTAGCAGTAGTAATAGTAGTTGTAGTAGTAGCAGTAGTAGTAATTGTATCCACAAAGAATTTGTGTTAATAATAATAATAATAATAATAATAATAATAATAATAATAATAATAATAATAATGATAATAATAATAATAAAGATGATAATAATAAAAAAAGTGATGATGAAGGTTATAACAATAATAGTAATAATAATAATAATAATAAT
>CM035188.1:16049278-16059655 GCA_020233015.1 Callinectes sapidus | reverse complement strand
TATTACCATTATTATTATTATTATTATTATTATTATTATAACCTTCATCATCACTTTTTTACTATTAATATCTTTATTATTATTATTATTATTATTATTATTATTATTATTATTATTATTATTATTATTATTATTAACACAAATTCTTTGTGGATACAATTACTACTACAGCTACTACTACAACTACTATTACTACTGCTACTACTACAACTATTACTAAAAAAAAGAAGAATAAATCTTAAACATCTTGGTAACATTTGCATTATACATATTCTGAGATAGATAGTGTATGTCTAAATCTGCAGAATCGGAATTCATCTTAAGTGGAAGTAAGCAAGAAATGTTGAAAGATAGATATTTACTAGAATAAACTCTAATAGTTATGCATTTTTTAAATAATTTCCTGTAGCTTGACAGAATATATATTGGGAAGGTAAATATGTATCTTGTATTTTGAATATCGGGATGAATCTAAAAAAATGGCGATATTCATTCTATGATATACATTATTTTCATCAAAGTCCGGGGAAAAATTTTTAAGAAAAGGTTATAAATGATTTATTTTTTCTCAGTGTTGTAGGAGAGGGAATGAGGAATGGAAGGAGTACATGTATATTCAGAGAGAAAAAAAGAAAAAAAAAACAGTAAGTCCTTCGAATTTCAATGATGGTGATTTTTAATTAGTTTCGTGATCAAACCGTTTATAATGTTTTATTTTAACGCCTGGATGTTTCTTATGTTTGTTTGCAAAATTATTTTGTTTGGCTGCTCTGCTTCGGTAGATTTTAAACGCAGACTCATTTGTGAGAGTCCATTTAGAGTATAATTGTTTTTATTTTACGTATCTTATTAAAAATTTGTTTCTTTGTATCATGGATAATTCAATAGCTGCGGTTAGGTAGGATTTATTATTATGTTCCTACTTGGCCTAAATGCACAACATAGTAAAGTGTTTAGTATAGAGTTTTGAAATCTCAAAGTAACTATTAGAAGCGGCATTAACTGTGTGGAAAATTAGCTGGATCAAATTTAAATTCATCATCTAATATACAGTACGCCATTTTTTTCTTTTAATCAGAGTCTACATCGTTTTATTTAACAAGAATAAAAATGGGAAATGTTTACTATAATCAGTATCAATATTGCCATTCGTAGAGTTGTCCTGATTATTGATTTAAATACGTGCAATAACTATTGCAGAATTAGTAGTACAAGGTTATTCGATCGTAGTGAAAAAAAGGATCACATGAAAAACAAATTAATTAGTATGAACATCATCTTCGTTGTAATTTTGAACTTTGATACCAAATTATGAATTAATCAAAAAAGATATTCCAGGTGTGAGACCTGCAACAATTAATGTCATTTATGAAAGTAAGAAAATGTTCAAAGTTAAGTTTGAGGCACTATAAATTATACACACAACAAACTTACATGGGCAAGAAATTTCTAGCAATACTGATCCGATATATATATATATATATATATATATATATATATATATATATATATATATATATATATATATATAGAGAGAGAGAGAGAGAGAGAGAGAGAGAGAGAGAGAGAGAGAGAGAGAGAGAGAGAGAGAGAGAGAGAGAGAGAGAGAGAATCAGATGATAACATGTATTTGTAATCTATTTTTAGCATTTAGATAAATCCTTACACTTAGAGAGCTCTTAATATTGATTTTTTTTATTTAATCAGACATTGCTTAACGATGCAGGTCACATATGCCATCGTCCAGGCATTTTACAGAAACCTTAAAGTTACTTTTAAAAGATTAATGTATTGGTCAACAAAGGTATCAATATATATGTAGGGGCAAACTGTTAACATCAAAACAATGAATTAAGATATCGAAGAATTTCACAAGTCATTGGTTTAAATTCATCACAAAAGTATCAACTGAATATCAGTTCTCTAGCATTACACACAATATCCAAGTTGTTCAACGAAATATCGGTCTCATAGTACAATATGTACTATGAAACCGATATTTTGTTGAACAACTTGGATATTGTGTGCATTGCTAGAGAACTGATATTTTTCATAACCCCTATAGTATAGGGGTTATATATATATATATATATATATATATATATATATATATATATATATATATATATATATATATATATATATATATATATATATATATATATATATAACAATGACACGTAATAGGAAATTATGATAAAGATAAGGAACGGACAATGTTTTCGGCTAACATCCGTTACAAAGTATCTGCATGCTCAAAATCTTACGTTGTATATACCGAAAATTCCCGGTCATGAAATGTAGTAGAAGGAGAAAAGGAGACTAAAAGGATACCAACGGAAATACACGGACTACCATTTATTCCCTCTCGTTCCTCCTCCGCTGATATACTACGGTGAGATGTAACAGGTACATAACGATGAAACTGTGTACCCATAACTTATTCAGCACATGACGTACCCCAAAGTTTTCCTTACGATAGGCATGCATTTTCTAAAGTGTAAAGTTATGAAGACCACACAAGAAAGTAATAGCTCTTTTATTTGTCTTCCAGTGTGGCCACACCTTTTCCTTTTTAATGGCAAATATTTATTCATTTGTTTATTGATCTATTTCATTATTATCATTACCATTATTTTTTAAAGTTTTGGCATATGATGATTCATTTCCTATCTAACCCGCCGTAGTAACACAAAATTTATCTAATCCCTATACCTATCACATAACTCCCCTATCTATAAATTAAAGATGTATTTGACTACCATCCTTTCTTATGATGTCTCTTCCCTTTCGAAAACTTCAATATTCAACTCCAGCTTTGGTTTTCTTCTCCCTTCACTGATTTTCCTAGTGAACTAGTCTTTAACTTTTCTATGCTCAACGAACTAGACATTCTTTAAGGTACGCCCAACATCAGTGACCTAAATTCTATTTTCTAGCTCCTTTGCATATGCTTACAAGTCTTTGTGCTCCAACTATCATAACTTAAGACATGCATTTTGTCCTATTGTTCCTCCTATCGCAGTGGTTTTCAATCCTTTTTCAGTGATGGCAGCCTGAATTTATATAATCCTTTCTGTGGCACCCCTTTTTCACCATCACCCCTCCTCACATGAATTAACTTCTGATATACAATTGTACCTGTTTAGATTACTTTAATTAATGATTTAAAATTATTATCCGTACTCAAAGCAAAATTAACATATGATGTACTGTAGTACATGCCCAAACATAGAACTCACCAGTGGAATTAGATTCAGAATATTAGATTAACTTAAGAGTTATAAATGCAAACTAGCATAAAAATAAGAAGAAAAAAAGGCATGCTAATCACTGATAGTCAAATAAGTAAAACAAACAAAAGCTAACCTGATTTAGTGAGATACATGTGCTTGATGTGACTGACAGATCCTTTTCAAGTTGGGTTGAATAGTGGGGCATACATAATCTCATTTCTTCTTCAAGAGTTTGCAATCTTGCCCTTTTGTTCGTTTTAATATTTACTAGAACAGAAAATCCCAGCTCACACAGGTAAGATATAGACTCCTATCGTTCCAATTCCTCCTTGAGAGATCCCAAACCGGAGTGTTGTAGCCCTTCTTACTATTTATAATTCGCCTTAGAGCTCCTAACTCTTTCCACTCATCATCTACTACTACAATTTACTCTTGTAACTCAAAGCGAATTACCACGTGGTTCGTCCGTAATTTTGAAAGGGGAATGTCATAAGCGCATTTCTTAAAGTTCTTTTATCATTTACTAGTAGAAAAAAAAATATCCTTCTCCTTAAGATCAACTCATTTAAATAGAATCAAACAAAATATTAAGCTCTAAACTAAACTATTGCGTGTACATAGTTTCAGTTAGCATAAATAACTCATTCAAAGTTGCACTTAACCTGAGCTACCAGATAATATAGTAACACTCACTTCAGGTAATATAATAATACTCCCTTTCTATCAAAAATTACTTTGATCACCACATGTGATAGAACAAAGAAAATATTGATCATAATACTGATAATAAACACACACTGCACACGAAAGATCATGGAAATTGCCGTCTCATATGTATTCACAAAGTAATAAATAAGCACAAGACACCCATAAAAAAACATGCACATGTTGATGATATACTTTTAATCGAGACATTTAATTAAGACACTAAGAAATTTCTAAATATTGCACATTACGAAGTAGAAAGCTATCAGCGACCTACCTAGGCACACTATCCTTCTTTCACCTCCTCTCTCTGCTATCTGTCTGATTTCCCTTATACTGTATTCGTATTTAATTGTAGTATCGGTGACCCACATGATGTATGATATTTTGGATGTATCTTATACCATTCCAGTTTGCTATCCACAAATCAATGAGAGTAGACGTCAGTTGTACATCAACTGCTTCATATATAACTTTTTTTCTTAGATCTTTCCATAGTCATTACTCTTACATTTACGAGGCAATAACTAAAATGAGTTCTCGATTATAAGGCGCTCATGTGTTTCCACTATCTCTTCCGTGACTAGGTGCCTTTAATGATGTTGATAGACGAAGTTATTTGATATTGATCTTTTATATATTTATTGGCCTTCATACAATACATAAATCATAAAATATGTAATTAAGATTGCCAAAGTCCATTGAGACGATGCTCTATTACGGACTTGAGTATAAGTAAGTGGTGGCTAACGCGTGCTGCAATACGGCCCATCCACAAAAAAAAAAAAAAAAAAAAAAAAAAAAAACAAAAAACAATAGTCACAGTGACGATAACAATTATGATAAGGAAATTAGTAACAACAATAATCATACAATAATAACATGAACAATAATATTAGTAACTAATAATGATAACTGATAATAATAATTATGATGATACAAATAATAATAATAATAATAATAATAATAATAATAATAATAATAATAATAATAATAATAATTACAATAATAATTACAATAATAATAATAGTAATATTAATAAAAGTAATAACAATAATGACAGAAATAATAATGACTAATAATAATGATAGAAATAGTAATGACAGTAATAACGACAGTCCTAACAATGACAGTAATAACAATAACAGTAATAACAATGACAGTAATAACAATGACAGTAATAACAATGACAGAAACAAGGATAATGAAATCAATACAATTGAACATAATAATGAAATGAAATTACAACTGAAGAAAGTATAAAAGAAGTAAAAATGAGATGAAGTACATGTAACTATATCAACATTGACGTTCAAGAAATATCCCACTGACATTGAGATATACCTACCTAGTAACTAATTATATTCAGCCACGATGGCGTTTCTTAGATATTGCTTGAATTTGGCACGTGAGTTAATATTTTTTTATGTAATTTGGAAGCTGGTTCCATAACTTGGGTCCTTTGAACTGTATACTCTGTTGGGCGTGACTTGTTCTGCATAATGGGAGTTGAAGAGTGAGTACATTACGAGTATTGTTGCGGTCTAGTATCTGGAAATTGCAGTTAGTTGGAAAGAGATGTAATGCTTTGTATACAAAGACACAAGTCTGTAAATATAATATATCAGGCAGTTTTAGTAGCTTTAAGGACGTGAAAAGAGGATGAGTGTGGTCATAACGTTGATTGTGTGACATTATGCGTACAAGTTTCTTTTGTTGGATGAAGAGACTGTCAATGTAGGTTTTAAAAGCTCCCCCCCATAATGCACTGCAATAAAGAAGATGAGGATATGCCAATGAAAGATATATTTGCCTAAGGTTTTCCTTATTTATGGAGTCCCTTACCCTATATATTATACCCGTTAATTGGCTTTTTTTTCACATTGTCTATATGAGGTTTCCATTTTAAAGAATTATCAAGTGTTATGCCTAAAAATTTAATTTCACTGACTTGTCCAAGTGGGATGTTATTAATTTTTATAATAAAATTAGGTGATTGTGTCATCAACGGACAGTAAGTTATGAAATTGGTTTTATGAAAGTTAAGTGTAAGTTTGTTGCATTTGATCCAGTTAGCCACACGATCCAATTCCTGATTCAACATGATCTCCAAGTCATTAATGTTTTTTCCATTTATGAATATAGTAGTATCGTCTGCAAAGAGTAAAAAATTAACAAGTTTGTGCTATGTGAAATGTCATTGATCTATATTAAAAACAAAATTGGACCAAGAACCGAACCTTGTGGCACGCCGTGATTTATATTATTGCATGGAAAGGATATATTGTTGTCCACTGTATACTGCTGTCTGTTATTTAAGTAGCTCTTAAACCACTTGTTGACTGTTCCCCGAACCCCATATACTTCAAGTTTTTCTAATAGAATTGTGTGAGAAATGGTGTCAAAAGCTTTGGTCAAATCATAAAAAATAGCGATAAAATATTCTTTGTTATCAAGTGCATTAAAAATATATTGGCAAAGTTTATATATAGATAACTCCGTGCTGTAATTGGGTCTGAATCCAAACTGATGTTCTGAAATAATAGAATTTATAGTTAAGTTATTAATGAGTCTTGAAGCCATTATTTTTTTCAAAAACTTTACTGAGACATAGTAAAATTGATATTGGTCTATAATCATCATGACGTGATTTATCACCCTGTTTGTGAATAGGGACAACTTTGGCAATCTGTAACCATTTGGAAACACTCCTAGAAACGATTTATTAACTATATATATATATATATATATATATATATATATATATATATATATATATATATATATATATATATATATATATATAAGGCGAGATGATATGGCTGCATCTTTTTACTATTTTTATATCTACGTTACCGTATCCTGGGGAAGTCACTAAGGTTTTTTTATCACATCCTCTATTTTTTGTATTGTTGTTGGCTCTATGAAAAATGAAAATGGTGTGGAATTGGGTAGATAGCTACGTATCGAATCCGATGTAGATTCACTGCCATGTAGGGCTAACTTACTGGCAATGTTACAAAAATAATTGTTTAGGGATTCAGATATATCTTTGCTCGTTGACGGCGTTTTGTCTGGAAAGGTCATGGAGGTAGGGAGTTGATGAGTAGTTTTCCCAATGATGTTGATAATTTCCCAGGTCTTTTTACTATTGCCTACATTTTCTTTTAGTGTAGACTTGTGGAACTTTCCTTTGCTTTTCTTATAATGGATGCTAAGGTGTTTCTATATCTCTTGAATTGAGTCTCGGAAGTTATCGGCCACTTGGCATATAATCTTTGTAATCTGTTGCGTTCTTTAATAGATTTTTTTAATACCTGGTGTTATATAGGGTTTATTCATGTTTTTCTTTAATGGTGTAACTTCTTACAGGGAAATGTTTTTCGTATCAAGTGTTGGAAATGTCTCATATAGCTCTCAAAATCTTCATCAACTCCTCTATTTCTACCTATGTTTTCTAAATCAAATTCACTCAACTCTGTTATTACGTTTGGAAAATTTTTTAGTACCGTTTCACTCACAGAATGACAAAGAAAATGAACCAAAAACAGGGAAATGATCACTAATCTGTGTACAATATTCCACTAGCTAAATAATTTTAAGTGTCATTTGTCCATATGTGATCAATTATTGTTGCTCATGTTTTTGTAACTCTGGTGGCTTTATTAATAACAGGATAAAACATGTGAGAATGAAATAGGTTTAGGTAGTCTTGGTAACCTTGAACAAAATCATTGGTTGCAAGGATATTGATATTGAAGTCGCCTGTTATATAACAATTGCAATTTATCTTTGACAAATTCTATAATATCTTGCAATGTTCTAAGAAAATCGTTAATGTTTGAGTTAGGTGGTCTGTAAATGACACCAATTATGAATTTACGTGGTTGAGATACATTCAAAAATAAAGATTCCAAATGTGGAAGCTGTAATGTAATTTCTCGCATGACAGTGCTTTCATATATATATAACGAGGCCTCCACCGTGTGTGTTGTTACTCACAAAATGTGCATTGTAACCTTGTAAGTTGTAGTAAAGTATACAGATATTATCGTTTAGACGGGATTCACATAGACTAGTTACTTGAAATTTAACAAAATTGGTTGATACACTGGTCAGAAAAGCTTCAAGATGTAGGGGAGCACTGCTGATGTTGGCTGACAAATTATTTAGACATGGATTAACATTGATTTGTTTCTCACTTTGGTCATCACAAAAATAGTAACTACATAGTGATTCACGGAAATATATTTTTAACGAGGAATCATCCACAGAAAACCTATTAATTGTATTAGAGTGCCTATAAGTCATTCGATCTAAAACATTCAGAGGAAAACGATGAGCAGTGCTCTCATCTGAGGTATTTATGAAGTCTGTGTCACTTATAGAATGAAATGGCAATATTTCTAAGTCCGTAGCCATGATTGTTACTTAGTACACACAAGTGAGATATGAACATTGGAGACTTACCAATTACAAATGTTTTCCTCTCGCTCCACGCATGGAGTTCCTTGTGGGGCGCTGCGTAAACTCTTTGGTTCCACTCTTGACTTGGGTAAGGGATGGTGAAGCGCTACTGGATCCACGGTCTCCTATTACGTGAGCTCGCTTGCCAGCATCGCTGCCACCAGCCCAAACACCAGCAGTCGTGACGTCCACACGGTAACTGAACGATGCTCCAACATCACCGACAACCCCTTCACCCGCACTTCCACCCATGATCCTGCCAGCACCGTCCTCACCTCCAACGCCATCGTACGCTATGTTCTCCGAAGCGCGAGCTAGGGTCCGACCTGGTGTTGGTGCTTCACTTCTTGGGACACTTGAGCCAGTTGACCTTTGCTTGATTATAAGTTTAGTGTGCTTAAAGAACGCCACTTTACCTTCACTACGTGTTTGTTTAAGTTGAGATAGTTGCGCCTTCCTGATGTTATGTGAAGCCGGGCACAGGTCACATTAGCACATTGATGAAAATTCTGGTGCCATGGAGCTTCGTGACGTTCCTCATTACGGCTTCACGGTCTCCAAACCTTTGGAAACGAGCAATGATGGGGCGGCTCCGATGATCGTCGTCACGCCTCCCCACACGGTGTGCTCGTTCCAGCTGGATATTGGGGAGCTGTAACTTGTCCTCCAGTAGTATGTTGACAATGATGGCTGTTTGCTCCCATGTTTCTCCTTCAGCTTGTTCTTCAACGCCGGTGATTTGTAGGTTGTTCCGCCGGTTGTAATCTTCTAGTTAGCTCGATCTTCTAATTCCTTTATCATTATCTCACTGGCCTGTAGATTTTCCTGTAGAATCCTGATTACTTCCTGATCATTCTTCTTTTCCTGCTTATATATTTTTACTTCTTGTTTCAGGTCTTCTAGATCCTTCTGGGTGAACTCCAAACTGCTTCTCAGGTCGCTGACTTTTGATTCGAGGCGCTGCATATTATGTTATTTGCTTCATAAATACTTCCAGTGCAACGCGATAAGCTTGGTTTTGGGAGTCTAGAAGGGTTTTTATCAAGGTTAAATCCATGCTGAGGTATGGCTTGACTTAGACGAAGTTAGTAAGTAATCCGTGGAGGAACGAAGCAGCACACATCCGCTCAGCACGGGAGCCAGAGAGAGAGAACAAGTGATAATGTCTGGCATAGAAGTGTCAATTTCTTACTCATGGTTTAACACAGCATGTTCTCATACTATACAAAGATGGAGAGATGACCCAGAAAAATGTACTAGAGCTCTTTATGTCTTTATCTGTTAAGATATCAAGGTGGGTAACAGCATGGCTAAGCGATGGGCGTCAGAGAGTGGTAATAAACGGCTCTTCTACTCTGAACATTTTCGGTCCCTCCTTTACTTATAATATAAATTGGAAACATCTTGCTAATGCGTTTTTTTTTTCCTCTCTCACTCCCAAACTGCTTCCTCTGTACATGAATCGCCGTCGTCCATATTTGGAGCCCAATTCGTATGTATGAGGGGGGCGAGGGGGGGATTCCACTCTCACAGTCTTATTAGATAGGGTATAATAATATTAGTAAAAAAAAAAATTCTTCTCCTATCGAGTGTTTTTTCTCATCGTCGGAGTTTTGCAGCTCTTGGTATGTTCTAACAGTATTTCATTTCAGCTGCTCGTTTTTCTTTTAGAACTTTGGTAATCCTTTTTTTTAGATTATTTCCTGAAATTATTGTTGTTGCCTTATATATATCAGAGCTTTTGATAGAAATCGGGACAAAGCTTTCATCACAAAACTGCTCTCACACGGTGTTTATATTTTCCTCTGCAACTTTATATCAAATTTCCTCTCCGACTATTCAGCTGGCGCCGTAGTAGACGGCCACAGTTCTCACAAATCTATTATCAGTAATGTTCCTTAAGGCTATGCCTTGTCACGCAGCAGAAGGGTTTATTTCTGATTTCCCCCAAATTTTTAATTGGGAAAGA
>CM035188.1:16036778-16046778 GCA_020233015.1 Callinectes sapidus | reverse complement strand
TATAATATAATATATATATATATATATATATTTATTTATCTATCTATTTATTTTTTTCTCTTTTATTTTCTCTCTCTCTCTGACAACTCGATGCATGTGTGTCTGTGAGTGTGTGTGTGTGTGTGTGTGTGTGTGTGTGTGTGTGTGTGTGTGTGTGTGTGTGTGTGTAACCAAAAACACCATGGAAAATTATAATTGATGATAACCAAGTATGTATAATTCTATCAAAATGAAAAGAATACGTGTGTGTGTGTGTGTGTGTGTGTGTGTGTGTGTGTGTGTGTGTGTGTGTGTGTGTGTGCGTGTGTGCGGGTATGATTCACTCTTTGAAAAGTTCTGTCATCTTCTTGAAAAGAACCTTAAAACTCTAACCTACTTCACGCTTTCCTACTATTTGTACGAATGCAAATACATAAATTTATGATAATTGTACAGTGTTTTGTAAAAGAGAAGGTTGGGTCAGATACACTTGTTTTTGTATTTGAATTGCATTTGAATATTATTTTTTATGTATTTGTGCTTTATCATCTAGTGAAAAAAAAATTGTCTTTGTATTTTACCATTCAATGGAAAAAAAACTGTTTTGTATTTTTATTTCGAGTGTCAAAAATATTTGAGAAGGTTATTCGGAGAGAGAGAGAGAGAGAGAGAGAGAGAGAGAGAGAGAGAGAGAGAGAGAGAGAGAGAGAGAGAGAGAGAGAGAGAGAGAGAGAGAGAGAGAGAGAGAGAGATACCATGATTTATTAGTCTATGACACCTATCTAATAGATACGCTTATCATCCTTGCCCCATTTCCGTCCAAGCCCTACTCGTAAGTAGTTGCATTTACGCAACGGGTATATGTTACTATATGAGTTACTTTTAGTTTATTGACAAGTTGAAACTATTACGAAGATTTTTAGTGTACTCAAGTGTCAGAGGAGACTGGTGATTGGTAACTTGTTATTGGCAAGGTATGGTATAATTGAATTGCATCATAGCAGATAATATTATGTGTGCATTTATCTATTTGTATTATGCAGATTTCGAGCAGGTCTCATCATGTATTATCTCCTTATCTATATCTATTTGACCTTTTTTTGTAAATGTATATAGTATATTGGCTAGTTTAACAACCTATTCGTTTAAGCCATTCCAGATATCTGGAAAACTGCACTTTTTGTTGCCACCTAGACAGTGACTCTTAAGTGCCTTCTCATTTTTCTAGTTTTATTTTCTGTCAACAACACCAGGTCCTACCTGTTTATCTTTTCCAAATAATATTTGTACATCTTCAGTATATCTTGTCTTTTCCCTCGTTCCTGCAGTGTCGGTAGTTTTATTTCCCGATTTCTTTTCGTAGATTGGATCCTTCAGGCATCTTTAAAATAAAATTGAGTCCATTTCTTAAGAGGACATATGTCATTGTCCCAGCTGTCATGGATCCCAGGTTTAAGCTGACTCGGATGTCATGTATGGAAATGTAAAATGAAAATGTTGCAAAGATTATGAACCTAATCTTTTCTGAATCAATTTCTTAAAAGGACTGATGTCATTGCCCCGACTGTCATGGATCCCTGGTTTAAACAGACTTAGATGTCATGTAAGGAAATGTAAAATGAAAATGTTGCAAAGATTGTGGACCTAATCATTTCCGAATCAACTATGTCAACCTTGATGAAAAAAGCAAATCAAGATAATAATAGGACTTTGACCTCTAAGATCAATCAAGACAAAACTAGCATAATGCAAGGTCTGTATTCAGAAACCTTCCGCTCTCTCATCATGACTATTTTTACAAAGGCCACAGAGATTACAAACCGGAGTTTCTCCTGTCAATTATATAGTAACTTTCTTCATATGTCATTTGAGCCATAAAAACACCATTGAAAACTTGTGTCACTTAAACAAAAGCTTTTTGAAATAGTGGAGGCGCAGCGGTGAGGTGTTTCTGAATATGGGAGTCTTTTTTGCTTACATACCTAGACGTGGGCAATTGCTAGTAAATTCGTAACAAACAACACAATATTGGTGAAAGGATAACTTAAAATATAACCTAAAAGTGTCTTGCCTTTACATGTGACCATAATATAACACTGACGTGAACGATCAGCATCTGTGTGCAACGTCAGCATTATTTGAAAGATCAGTAGGACCAATATATATATATATATATATATATATATATATATATATATATATATATATATATATATATATATATATATATATATATATATATATATACCAGGGCCAGCAAAGCTCGGGTCGGAAATCTTCCAGGCATAAATGGTAATAGAATGCCATTTTGACATGTAAAGTATGTTTATGCTTTTTGGCTTAATGTCAGAAATTTAATTTATAATTTTATAATTTTGGAATTTGTATTTGCGTTTGCATTTATAACCAGTATTTTTATTAAAATTTGTATTTTCAAAATCTGAAAGATAGACATTTGTGTGTGTATTTGTGTTTGCATTTTTAACTATCATTTGTATTTCTATTTGCATGTTCAGGTTAAAAAAAAAAAAAAAAAAAAAAAAAAAAAAAAATATATATATATATATATATATATATATATATATATATATATATATATATATATATATATATATATATATATATATAAGCATTTGTATTTGCACTATTGGAATTCAAAAAAAATATTTTTACTTTTATTTTTTAAATTCGTAATCAATATTTGATCTAACCTTCAAAGTAACTAGGAGTGGATTGTCTGATAAATGTTGATTATATGAAGCAAACTCTGCATCACTTGTTTAATTTGTTACTGAACTAATCGTTTTTTCTCAGGAAAGATTGAAAGACCAGTCGAGATTCACAACCATGTACATGATGACGCATGGAGTCGGTTATACAAGGTTATTGAGTAGTGGGAAATGAATTTAGCTCTTATGAGTGTAATACGAGTTTGGAAAAAGATGGAGTATTTTAGTATTGCTTTATCAATAAAATTGTAAAAATTAATTAATAGTGTTTAAAAGTACAGCATGAAATAGAAATATGTTGCCTGAGAGGGAACCCCCCCAAAAATTTTGTTACAAAGAAGTGTTTAGGAACAATGTCAAAAACCACGAATAAGCTCAAAGAGAACATAACAAAAAAGAAAAAAAAATGGTAATCGTCAATTGCCTGGACGAGCAAAAGAGATTGTTACAATAGTTTCTATATATAGGAATGATTTGATATGATATTTTATTGAATGTTTGAGAGAGGGTTTCAGGTTTAGAAATATATTTGATGGAAGTGGTGTCATCACAGTTAAATAAAAGGAGGAAAGATGGAGAAAGAAAGCTAATGAAGAAGTCTTGAGAGAAGATTTTAAAGAAGTAATTGGCTAGTTGGAAAGCAGACTTGGCATGGTTCCAGGCACAAATATAAAGAACATGAGATTCAAGAGATGACAAGTTCAAATACCTTTTGTGGAGTATCTCTCTCTATTATGCACGGCCTGAAAAAACAGTGCTAAACCAAAGTTTGGAAGGAAGAGAATGAATAATTAATGTATTCCGCCATGCACGTCTGTTATACGATCAGTAAACATGGAAAGGTCTCTGATAGGGAAACAGTTATCATTCCAAGGAACCTCAGCTTGATACTTCTTAGGTTCACCACAACTATCAAAGACAAAACGCAGGAGCTATCTCTACTTTTGGGGAATTTGAGAAAAAACGAGTGATAGGACAATATACAAGTATAAATAAAACTGTGATAGTAGCAGCCGAAGAGAAAAGATTGATTAACATCATAAGCAGAAGGACAACATGTTAGGTAAAAAATCATTAATGTTGGGAGTATATTCAAGACGGTCAGGATTATGAGTAGCGTGTTGCATCAGTTACTAAAGATCATGAAGGATGTTAATGTCAGCGAAGGGAGAGAAAAAGCCAAAGCTGGTGATGAATAATTGTCTCCGAGGAAAGATACTTCCACAAAAAAAAAGTGAAAAATATTCTTCAATTTGGAAGTTCAGTAGTCAAAATTTTATTATGGTCGGAGGAGTTACTGAGACGTATACAACAGATAAATTTAGTTAAAGTGACTCCAGAATCGTAGCCAGAAGGTGGAAAACTCAACAGATTTGTGGGTATAAAAGGAAGTTAAGTCCTTGTGCACTTAGGCGCAACATCCAGTTATGGATGTTACTGGAAATAAGAGCATTAATCAAATAATATACAATAGGCATAAGCAAAGATATGTCCACTTATAAAACGATGAAGGATCATGTACTATTATCAAATATGAATACTTCGAGAAAAATCAAACTATTAAAAGTTACAGAAGGAAAACAAACAGACAAAAAAACATTGCTTCCTGATCCGTGAGTCGATAGTTTGGTTCTTCGTAGTCAACTTAGTACCAAATATTCCCTACGTCTTACTAAAACTCATTTGAAGCGAAAAACGAGGTGTGAGATAGTTAGTTAACTGAGAATTTCAACAAGTGTTGAATCTGTATAATTGTAACATATCTAAGGGCTCTTAAATAGTTACTCATTGTTAAGCTTCATTAGTACGAAGCTATCTTTGTACCTGCTCGAATAAGGTTTCGAATATGTAATGGTGACTGGTGAACAGTCTCGCTGCAGTCAAGGAGTGGCTGCCAGCCAGGCAACAATAAACCCTGGTAACTGCTACGCGGCCTCTACATTCCCTCGCCTTTCCCCTTGGCTCGCGTTACCACATTAGCGACGAGGATACGTGGCTGATGGTACCATTCACCACCATGCCTGTCTACGGAAGTCTTGAGAAGTTTCATAGAGACCAAGACTGGGGAAGGTATATTGCAGTTCTGAAGAATTACTTTGGAGCCAATGGGATAACCGACAGCGAGAAGAAGAGACAAATCCTCCTTGCATCTGTGGGTCTGGAGACTTACGATCTCATCTGCACGCTGGTATCGCCCCAGGAGCCTGAAGCTAAGTCTTTTGAAGAATTAGTGAAGCTGGTTCAGGATCATGTGCAGCCACCACCGAGTAAGATTGTGTCCAGATTCAAGTTTTATACTCTGTGCAGGGGGGAAGGAGAGTCTATTTCATCTTTTGTTGTGAAGCTACGGCAAGCAGCCCAGGATTGCAAATTCACAGATTTGAACGAGCACTTGAGAGATAGATTTATTGTGGCGATTGGTGATGACAAGATCCAAACAAGATTGCTCTCTATGTCTGATGATGTGACTTTCAGCAGCGCCCTGCAAGAAGCGCTGGCGATGGAATCTGCTCAATCGAATGCTGAAAACATCAAAGCAGCGGCTACAGCTTCGAGCGCTAGTGTGAGTGGTGCTTCGGCTGTTTGTGCGGTGCAAGAAACTCGTTCGGCTGCGAAAGGTGTATGTTACGGCTGTGGCGGCGACCATTACCGCCGCTACTGTAGGTTTAGGGATGCAGTGTGTCGTGCTTGCAGCCGAAAGGGACATATCAGCAAGGTGTGTCGTACCCAGGTTCGCCGTGAACGACCGAGGAGCTCATCACCGGTGAGGAAAGACAAACGAGACAAGAGGAAAACCACTCGTTCTACTTATCTGGTTGACCAAGATGACCCAATTTCTTCTGGAGATAGTGATGTGGAGTGTTACGTTATTAACAGTATGGATACACTGAAGTGCTCTCCCATTGAATTACCTATTCAAGTGCAGTCTAGAAACCTCATGATGCAAGTGGATACGGGTGCTGCCATTTCACTTATTTCGAAATCCACATATGAAAAAAACATTTAGTGACATTCCACTGGAGTTTTTTAGAAACAGGCTGACTACATATACGGGAGAAGTGATGAAGGTTCACGGATGTGCTAAAGTGGCTGTTCAGTACGGTGATCAGCACGTACGTGATTTACCGCTTGTTGTTGTTGAGCGGGACGGCCCTTCACTGCTGGGTCGTAATTGGCTGTTACGGATCCATTTGGACTGGCCAAAAGTATGCAGTGTTCTGCAAAACAACGTGGAAGACATTGTGGGGAAATATCCTGAGGTGTTTAGATGCAGCCTCGGGGAATACAAGGTATCGCCAGTGAAACTTTTTATTGACGAGACTGCCAAGCTTCTATTCTTTAAAGCAAGACCTGTGTCATACGCCATCAAAGGAAAAGTCCAGGAGGCCATCGAGAAGAATGTGCAACTTGGTATATGGCAGCCGGTTGATTATTCTGACTGGGCAGCACCACTTGTCCCCATTGTGAAGAGTGATGGATCGGTAAGGCTATGCGGAGACTACAAAATTACTATAAATCAAGTATGCAGAGTGGATCCCTACCCCCTACCCAGGATTGAAGATATATTTGCAGAGCTTCGAGGAGGTAAGAAATTTTCCAAAATTGACTTGCATTCTGCTTATTCTCAAATTCCTGTTCATGAAAATTTTCAAGAATATCTAACTGTGAATACTCATTTGGACCTTTTTAGAATCAAACGTCTTCCCTTTGGTGTCAATGCTGCTGTTGGAATTTTTCAGCGCATTATCAGCAACGTATTGAAAGGTCTAGTAGGTGTTAGTGTCTACCTTGATGACATCTTGATAACTGGCAAGGATGACAGAGAACACCTACATAACCTCGAACAAGTACTGATGCGCCTCAAGCTTGCAGGACTACAAGCCAAGAAAAAGAAGTGTTCGTTCCTCCAAGCTTCCGTGGAATACTTGGGTCATCGCATTGGTGCTGAAGGACTTCATCCCACTAACGAAAAGGTCCGAGCTGTGAAGGAGGCCCCTAACCCATCAAACAGTCAAGACTGAGCTGAGGTAATTTCTTGGTCTCATAAATTATTATGCAAAATTCCTGCCAAATTTGTCTAATATTCTCTCTCCCCTTTACAACCTAACAAAGAAGGATGTAGCATGGAGATGGGGCAAGGCGGAGCGTGCAGCATTCCAGCGAGCCACAGGCTTGATGAGCACTTCACAAGTGCTAGTCCACTACAACCCAGATCTTCCTCTGCTGCTTGAGTGTGACGCCAGTCCCCGTGGCTTGGGTGCTGTGCTTTCGCATAAATTCAAGGACGGTACCGAGGGCCCTGTGGCGTTTTCCTCCCGTAGCCTTACTAAACCAGAGGCAAACTATTCCCAGATTGATAGAGGAGGACTAGCCCTTGTGTTTGAAGTATTAAAATTTCATCAGTATCTGTACGGCAGAACGTTCATTCTTGTGACTGATCATAAGCCCTTGACTCACTTGTTCGGAAGAAATTCAGCTGTCCCTACCATGGCCTCTCCTCGCGTGCGTCGTTGGGCGCTGACGCTATCTGCTTATGACTACAACATACAGTACAAAAAGGGCCCAGACAATTCGAACGCAGACGCCCTTAGCCGTCTTCCACTTCCTGACCTGCCACGACGTAGACACGTCCCTGAGGAATTAAATTTAGTGATTGGAATGCTAGACTCCGATCAATTGGTCAACACTGACATCATACGACGGCAGACCAGACGCGAGCCTGTGCTTTCACAGGTGTTGCAGTGGGTGAGATGGGGGTGGCCCCCTAAGGATCCAGGTGGAGTCTATGGGCCTTACTACACTAGGAGGTATGAAATATCTCTTAAAGATGACTGTCTCCTATGGGGGTCTCGTGTAATTATTCCAGAGGGATCCCGAGGTGCTGTGCTGGAACTACTCCACGACACCCACATTGGCATAACAAGGATGAAGGCACTGAGTCGCAGCTACGTGTGGTGGCCGGGTTTAGACAAGGACGTGGAGGACACCACGAAGGAATGCATGGTATGCGATAAATAGCAGAAGGCTCCCGAGCTTGCGGAACTACATCCCTGGGAGTGGCCGTCAGTCCCGTGGTCAAGAATACGCGTTGACCATGCTGGGCCATTTATGGGTAAGCTTTTTCTTATTGTAATTGATTCTCATTCAAAGTGGCTGGAGGTTAAGTTAGTTTCAAATCCTTCTACTAATGCCACAATAGATGCTCTAAACTCCATATTTGCTACCCATGGCCTACCTATGACACTAGTTAGTGATAATGGAACGGCTTTCACGAGTGAAGAATGTTCTAAGTATTGCCAGAAAAGCGGCATCAAGCACGTAAAGACAGCACCGAGGCATCCCTCTACGAACGGCCTGGCGGAGCGAGCTGTTCAAACCTTTAAGTCCTGCATGAAAAAGATGGACGAGTCTTTATGTTGGAATGTTCGCATCAACAGATTCCTGTTCAAATACAGAAACACTCCACAAAGCACTACCCAGCAAACCTCTTCTCAACTACTCATGAACCGTGAGGTGCGGACTCCTATCTCCATGATCCAGGGTGACCTTAACAACGCTCGGGTCGAGAGGAAGCAAGCTGCCCAGTGTGAGTCTCGCGACATTCATGCCAGGACTCGAAGCTTCATGCAAGGAGATAAGGTGTACACTCATTTCGGTGGCCCCAAGTTAGAGTGGGTACCGGGAACTATCCAGTCTATAACAGGTCCATTATCTTACAGAATTGAGCTGGTTGACGGTCGTGTGGTAAGAAGACACGTTGACCATGTAAGGAGCCGCCTCACTGAAGCTTTGCCTAGGCCCTCGGATGTTAATGAACCTTGCTTTAAAGAAACCCGAATTGAACCCCTGCACCATGATCAACCACAAAGCATCCCAGTAGAAGTGCCTCCACACTCTCCAGTACCAAGTGCTTCGGCTCCAGAAGTCGAGGTTTCGGAAGCAGTGAAGTCGCCAGTATCGAGTGCGCCCTTACCTGAAGCCCGAGCTGCTGCCGCGAATCTCGACACAACTCCAGTATTAAGACGTTCTGCTCGTATTAGGCACGCTCCTGATCGTCTTGGGTATTAACCATGAATTAGGTATAGTTTTTGTTACCTTGTTAAAAAAAAAAAAGGGCATACATTTTGTATTTATTAATGTACTACTCTTCGGCTTAAGGGAGGAGGAGTTGTAACATATCTAAGGGCTCTTAAATAGTTACTCATTGTTAAGCTTCGTTAGTACGAAGCTATCTTTGTACCTGCTCGAATAAGGTTTCGAATATGTAATGGTGACTGGTGAACAGTCTCGCTGCAGTCAAGGAGTGGCTGCCAGCCAGGCAACAATAAACCCTGGTAACTGCTACGCGGCCTCTACATTCCCTCGCCTTTCCCCTTGGCTCACGTTACCACAATAATCATTAAGTAATCGTTTCTTATTCTGCATTCTCAGTGACTCTACTATAAGGAGATTCGAAGCGTTGTTTGTTTCATCAATAATGTTAAGATTATTAAGTAAATGTATAGATGAACACATTTTCTTACTTTTTATTTATTTTATTTTTTAATTTACTTACTTATTTATTTATTTATTTATTATTATTATTATTATTATTATTATTATTATTATTATTATTATTATTATTATCATTATTATTACTATCATTATTTTTTTCTTTCTTTTTGCTCTATAAAAAAAGCCCCTATGTTTTTCAGTATTTAGGACGCCTTTTTTTTTCTGTTCTGGTTCAATCAAGTTTGTTTGGCGGGGTCTGCACTGTCAGAAGACAGCAAGTAGTTACTGGTGTTAATGTAAGTTATTATAGTATTTTTGGGGTAGATATGTCAAGTATACGCTTTTTTATGTAATAGAAGGGAAACTGGGTAAAGGTAACAAATAATATACAAAGAGGATAACTGTAAATGGCTTGTAACCTCTCTCTTAAAAGAATTCAGGTCACACGTACATGGAAATTTTTTGTTTAAACATTTCTTCATTGATAAATAGTCAAAATATTTACAACATAATTTATAATTATATAAGAGGAAAACCCCCATTGACATCTTTACAAAGCTTTTTTTATGGAAAAAATTAAAACATATTAAAATAGAATATAGGGACATTTTACACATGTTAAGTGAATTGATAATTGTAAGGATGATGATGATGATGATGATGATGTTGATCGTGATGATGATGATGATGATGATAATAATAATAATAATAATAATAATAATAATAATAATAATGATAATGATAATAATAATAATAATAATAATAATAATAATAATAATTATTATTATTATTATTAT
>CM035188.1:16023020-16035278 GCA_020233015.1 Callinectes sapidus | reverse complement strand
TAATTTAAATTCAGTGATGTCTTAATGCTTCCTTTTCGAAGCACTGCAAGAGGTAAAGAGGACGGAATAAAATGTCTATACGGAATAAATGAAGCTTCCTTCTCTCTTTAGGTAATGAAATTTTCTGGTGTAAGTCTAAAACTGGGCATCCACTCGGGGTAACGGTTCCCAAATGGGTGGGCTTTCAGATAGGGGGTCTCCATTAGATGGACTCCTTTAGCCCATAAATTTCCATAAAAAGTCCACATTTTATGAGAAAAGTCAAAATGAACTAAACACAGAAAATATAGATGGAACAATTTTGATATTTACTTCCAAGTTTTTCTTTCTTTCAGTAATATTTAAATGAAGTACTGATAATCATACTATCATCTGGGGCTAAACGAAACCATTTGAAAGAATAGTATTTAGTGCATTCACGCTACAATTTCATCGTATTTCAACAAGGGGACGAGAAATACACTGCATACTCAAAATAGTCTTATTAGGCTGATAAAAAGGGAGATATAACCACATATGATGGAAATAGTATGAGAGAGAGAGAGAGAGAGAGAGAGAGAGAGAGAGAGAGAGAGAGAGAGAGAGAGAGAGAGAGAGAGAGAGAGAGAGAGAGAGAGAGAGAGAGTGTGTGTGTGTGTGTGTGTGTGTGTGTGTGTGTGTGTGTGTGTGTGTATGTGTGTGTGTGTGTGTGTGGTGTCGCGTGGTTATGAAGTGGAAGTGGGTAGAGTAGTGAGGTATAGAGCGGTGAGTGTGGCGGGGAGCGGTGGATGGTGAAGGGTGAGGCTAGATCAATCGGCCACACAGGCCTTCTGAATAGCCCGGCCGTCACCCTCCCGGCGGTGTGTCGGGGAGACCCACCGCCACACAATAACGCCGCTGCAGGCTAATCGAAGGAGGAGGAAGAGGAGAGCAAAGGCGCGGGGGAGGTTAGTGAAAGTGAAGGCCCGCTGACCCTGCCTCTGCCTGGCTTGTCCTCTTCCCCTACCCGTCCCCCGCGGCTTCCCTCTCATAGTGGCTGGTCTCCGTGTAACAAGATTAAGGGAAACAAAAACGAATAAGTCTTACACAAAACACACGAACACTTCCCTGCCACTCTTCCAGCAGGACCACTCACCCACTCACCCACACACACACGGGAAGGGTGCCCCGATGACGTGTTTTTCATCATATTACACCAGAACACGTCCATGGAAGTGAAATTACGGATTCCTCCCCACGCCGGTGCCAGGAATGACTAGAACATACGCCAGGTGTCCCGCCGCGCCGCCACCGTCCGTCTGGCTGTCACTTCAACCCACTTCTAACCTCGGTCTGTCTCCTGAACCCCGTGGTACTAAATATTTCATACGCTGAGTGCGAGTTTTACGAATAGAAGAGCTGCTGAAGTCCTTGCTTAAAATGACTTAATACTGTTATTTGATACACAATTAGTTTTTCTTTTTTAAGGGAGGTTATAAAATAATCAATTGCATAATTAAAGGGGTAAATTTGAAAGATGAAGAATTTTAATATCTTTAGCCAATTATTACTATCGTGCTCACTTATTTGCTCGTAAACCACGCTAAGACGTTTCCTTTCCTGAGATGAAGACATCACTAAACATTACACTGGGCAGGCAAAGGATAACCTAACCCTTTCACTGCGATGTACACCTAAAACGACAAAATCTTAACAAATATTGACAAGAAAATATAAAAGATAATTAAAAGAGTATATTTAACAGTCTTTAACTAGTAGAATGCTTTGAGATGGCTAAGTTAAGACGAAGGATCTCAGGGGTGGGTTTGTTAATAAAGAAGAAACCCAAATCTTAGGAAAAGTGCTCATCTATCAGTCCCTTTTCTTCCTCGTAGATGGTTGCATACAGATTTCCTACAGTGCTTCAAGTAAAGTGAATCAATGCATATCACAATCCTACCACCAAATAAAATCTCTTCGTATATAATACCCTGAGAAAAAGTCTTCGTAGAAACAGAGTAACTTTTCACCACTTTCCTTATTGCATTTGGCTTTCTGTGGCTCAGTGGCAAGACGTGCCGTGGCCATTATTATTTGATGATATTAATACCGCTTAAAGACGATGGCAAGAAATAGAGTGGCAGGTGAGGAGAAAATACTCCCTTGTTAGGCTTATTTCCCTCTTCCCTGCGTCACTGTTAGGAGACGGAAGAAGTTAAGCCGGAGTACACCAGGAACGAACCCTAACAGTATTACTTATTCCTGTAAATGTGCAGTGAAGAAAGAACAGCTAGAAATTGTATCTTGTGTAAGGTAAGGCAGTCAAGTAGAGGAACTGAATACACGGAGAGAAAAGTGCAATGTACGAGATATTATGAATTAAGGTACTGAATTAATGATGGAAGGAAAGAGTGTTATAAAGAAAAGAATAGGGAAACAGCCTTTGTGTGTGTGTGTGTGTGTGTGTGTGTGTGTGTGTGTGTGTGTGTGTGTGTGTGTGTGTGTGTGTGTGTGTGTGTGTGTGTTTACAGAAGGTATGTAAGTATGAACCTTGTGCTTATCTACCTACATTTATCTTTTTTTTAATTAAGGAAGAAGCTGGCCAAGGACAACAAAGAAAGACTAATTTGCCAGTTCCCTTAAAAATAAAAAATAAACGAAAGTCACGGACAAATATCTATCCATTTATCTATTTATTCTTCTACCAACCTCCCTCTTCATCTACTTCTTCATACATCTATTGATCTGCCTAGTCTCCTACCTATCTATCTATCCATTCATCTATCCATCTATCAACGCCAGGCAGACATTTCAAAGTGTTTATTTATACTCAAAGTTTACTGAGCCAAACTATTCTTCCTTATTCAAGACATCGACATTTTTGAGTGAGGAGGGAGGCAGGCGGTGCATTGTCTCCGTAGTTGTTCATTTCCCCATAAAGGCAGGCTGGTGATTGTGCAGGTAGGGATGCACGGGCAAGATAAACTCAGGTAACTTGGGCGTCATCACCGATCTTTTGTCTCGGGAGGAAGGGTCGCTGTGCTCGGTGAAGAGTCAGTCATTGGGGGAGGCACAGAGGTACAGATGCATTCACTGTCGCAACTCATGTGTATGGATTAGTTGATGGATTGATGTTTGGTTGGATGGATGGATGGATGTGCTGGTTATTGATGTATTCGCTTTAATTTCTTGTGTTCTCTCTCATCTTTATGTTGTTATTTTATGCATTTGGTTTGATTGATTTTTATTCATTGATTTCGATAGTTAGTTGTCTTATTCTACTCCTGCTATTCTTACACAAAAAGACGGTTTATTTTTCACCGAAGTACAAGTTTTCATATGATTTGTTGATTGACTTCAAGGTCTATGGCACCGTGATAATGATAACGAGGAGATAGTGAAAAGTCTACGGTTAACTGACGAAAAAATCGACATAACACTTAAGCTTCACACCGATAAATGACAGTTCTAATGGAGGAGCAAATAGGTGTTATTGAATCCAGACACCATTAAAACACTCGCACTTCCTTCACTATTATACAACACACACACATTGACGAAGGGAAGGCGTCATCTGCACAACATTCCTTACCCCGGCAGAGACAAAAGCTGTGGCGACGTGGAACAAGTCTCAACATGACAAATGATACTAAGCTAACATTTCCTTATCCACCTGCCTGCTCGATACGATACCAATGTTTATTTTCACCGCTCTTCCTGTCACGTTTCTTTTCTTTCACTCATCAATAACATCTTGGTCATCATCTTTTCCCGCTATGTCTACACCGTCTTTTCTGACTTTGTTGATGTCATGTTATGTTTCTCAGATGCTACTGATACATTTTATAAGACTGCTGTTCTTTCTCCTCTCTAGTCGCTACTAGTTTACATACCCTATACGATCCTAATAATTATCTTTTTCGGTGATTTTTGTAGGTTATTTTGGGGGTTTGGCTGAGGTCACGCTATTACTATGGGATTTATAAGACTGTTTTTTTTTTCTTCCCTTCACCTGCCACTAATTCAAACAGAGAGCAATATCCACGCCATCCTACTCGCCATCTTTTTCCGCTATCTTTTGTACGGTTTTTCTAGTTTTGGTGATGTCACGCTATGCTTCTCTGGTGTTGCTGATGCTATTTATAAGACTGTTGTCCTTTCTTCTCTCCGTTCGCCACTAATTCAAACACAAAGCAATATCCACGCCATCCTACTCGCCATCTTTTCCCGCCATTTTTTGTACGTTTTTTTCTAGTTTTGGTGATGTCACGTTATGCTTCTACCTTACTACTGATGCGATTTATAAGACTGCTTTTCTTTCTTCTCTTCACCTGCCACTAATTCAAACAGAGAGCAATATCCACGCCATCCTACTCGTCATCTTTTCCCGCTATTTTTTGTACGTTGTTTTCTAGTTTTGGTGATGTCACGTTATGCTTCTCCCGTGCTCCTGACGCGAGACTTTCTCCTCTTCACTCACCACTAATTTACACACCCAGCAATATCCACACTATCGTTTTTTCCCGGTAAACTCTGCAATGGAATACCTCCCCTATCTTTTCATTTTTTTTTTTTTTTTTTCCGTTTTTTTTCCCCTCTCTTTGACATAGACACCTTTAAGAGGGGAGTATCAGATAGCCTCCAAATTTTAAATCAATTATGGATTTAGCTTTCAATTTTTTCCTTATTGGAGCGGCAATATGCGGCGTTTTTCTTTTTTTCTCTCTTTTTCCCCTCTTTTTACACCTTTCATTTTTCTCCCCTTTATTTTTCCTTTTCATTTTTAAGTTTAAGGCAGGGCTTTTTTCTTCGTTTTATATGTATTCAGAAAAAAGCGCACCGTACCCATAATAATATTTGATATCTACATATGGTGTTGCAATCGAGATATGTCAGTCAGTCAGGCTATCTGTATCCTGCCAGAAGTAGAATTATACATGACATTATTAGAACTCTTTTATTTTTTTCATGCTGGCTCTAAGTAAAATTATATCACTTCTTATTCCTTCATGTGTTCCTCGATTATCTATTTTTTTTATCCTTTTCTTCTTTTCTTTCTTTTTTTATTCTTATATTATTTCATTTTTACTCTTTATTACAAACGTTTAGGTTAAAAAAATCACCATTATTTTTATTATTATTATTATTATTATTATTATTATTATTATTATTATTATTATTATTATTATTATTATTATTATCATTATTATTATTATTATTATTATTATTATTATTATTATTATTATTATTATTATCATCATCATCATCATCATCATTTTTATCAATATTACCATTTGACTGAGGGAAAATGGCCACAGAGAAAATAAATCTGAGGCGGAGAGAGACAACGCTATTACCACCACATCACCACATTGCCAAACACGATTCCCTCACAGATCTGACCATTATACGAGGCCTTCAGGGGGATGGAGAGGCTCACAGGTATTATGAAGTGTGATTACCAGCTAAATAAATATAAATAACTTTGACCGCACCTGGATAGAAAAAAATATATATATCTCGTTATCAGCATCCAGGTAACTTTTTTTCCCCGACGTGAACTGTTCGTGGGAGTTAATATGAACAACACTCGTGGAGGGCCGACCACTGGGAGGCGAACTGGGAATGGGAGTGTTGGTAAATAATATATCTCATTCATCACTCCAATGCAATCACTCGGTTGTATTTTTTAATATGATTGGAGGCATGTTTGGCAGCACGACCATATGATTGATTAATTCACTCGTGTGGTTTTTGTTACGGTGCTCAGGAGAGGTGGATCAGCGAGACCAAGATTTAACACCTTCAGTACTATGACGTATTTTTCATATCTATTTTTACTATCTGACATTTTATACACCTTCAGAAATTTATTTGCAGATTAAAATAGTGAAAAGTCTGGTCATTAATCTTGTGACCTCCATAGAGCTTTCTTTGCGTCCCAGTACTCAGAGGGTTAAAGAGTATTAAAGGTAGAGAAGTGAACAACAATATGTGAAGTAAATAAGTCTACAACGCATGAGATGAAGAAAAGGAGAGTTAGTAAAGTAAATAATTGGGGAATGTAAGGTTGAAGGAAGGAAGTTTGAGATAGAGATAGTAAATATAGCATGCTAAATGTATGGAAATATATTACACTAATAAATTAAAAGAATAAAGTAATGAAATAGCGAGCAATTTTACGTTAATTCTCCACTCTTGGTACTCTGAGGACGAAACAAAATTGTATCTTCATAAATCTTCATAAAATCACTTATTACTAGTCAGAAAAGAGCAACTAAATACAAGAGCAATAAATGAATAAACAGTTCATTATCTGTGCCTCCACATTCAAAGTGATATCGCAGTGGTTAATATTTGATGCTTTGACTACACCGGAGCTCACCGTCTTGATAGGTACCTTGAGGCCCAAACTGTTGCTTAATATCATAGGGAACATCTGCACTCCATACCATGATCACAAAATTATTCACAGGAAGTTGAAACGATCCACGTAAGACTCAAACATTGAAGTAAAGACTCGCCACCAAAGAAAAAAAAAACACTGCACACAATCTACAAAAAAAACCACCAACATACAAGTTTGCTATTAAGTCGTAAGACCAACACTCCACCATCCACACCGCTTCCTCACCCACCACCGCCACGTGTTTCAATGCTTCCCTCACAACACCTCCCTGCCTTCCTTCCTTCCTTCCTTCCTTCCTTCCTGTCTAACCGCGTCTCTCCCACCTAGATCCCTCACAGACACATTCTAGATAATTAAATAAGAATAAAAAACAGCTGCCGCAGAATTAAAAGTATTATAGAATGTTACAGCAACACAATTCCTTGCATTCGGTTAGCAACAAGTACTTTTTTTTATCTATTAAAGATTAAAACACCCTCAATAACAAGGCTAATGAAAAGTGAATATCATTGTCCTGATGCTATTGTTGTTTTATTTCCTTCTCTTCTTCTTCCTTCTCTTCTATTTTCCTTTGATATTTACTATTCATCTAAAGGAACTGACAAATTAGTGGGCTTTTTCATTTCCATTGTTTTTGGTTGCCCTTAGCCAGAATATTAACTCCTTCGGCATAAGTCCCTTCCCATCACAATACCAAGTTAAGCTGACATGCAAATCTCAATAAATTAAAGACTAAAGATCCTTGTCACTCACCTCAGCGCCTAAGCTTAGCAACTCCTTCCACGCTATCACCATCCAACCACCACCACCACCACCGCCGCCGCCTGGGGAGAGAGGGAGAGGAGGAGATAACATTTCTAATAATCTGAGCTTAAAGAAAAGTTAGTACGTGAGGATTGTAGTAGAGTAGGATAAACTCCCCCTCCGTCTGTCTCTGGGTCTGGACACGGCGCGTTCTTAATACTACTTCTTCAAGTTGTCTGGGATTAAGGCGACGCGGGAACCTGCTCAGATACGACACGAAAAATAAGTCCTCTCTTCTCATATTCTCTGTGTCTTCCAATCTCACTGCAAGACGGATAAGCTGACTTGAAAGTTTTAATCTCCGCGACCTCCCTCCCTCCCCGATAGACTGAGCACTTCATTTTGTCACTCCCTGTTTTTCTTACCGTCGTGTTTCGCATGCATGTCCAAACCTCCCCTCAACCCTTTTTTTATTATTCTTTATCTCCCTCTCTTTTTTTTTAATCAGATGCTAAAACTTCTAACACATCACACATGCACATGCACACACGCAAACATCACTATCCACACACACACACACACACACACACACACACACACACACACACACACACACACACACACACACATACACGCACACTTTCCTCCACCACCTCCACCACTGACTGTCTCTAATTGGGCACCGGATTTTTCGCCTAGTTCTCTTGTTTGCCGATTAAATGGCCCGGAAGTTCAAAGAGGCGCCGGAGATCAGACAGTCTTTTTAAACATGAGCCGAGTTAATGCACCATGCACTCAGATTACAAAGACAAAATTATAAATAGATCTACGTTATAATGTCTATCTGTTACTATATCTACCTACTTATCTAGCTATCTATCCATTTGTTAACCTATCTATCAGTTTATTTATTTGTATACGTCAGTTTATGTCTCTCTATATGCATTATTTATCTATCTAACTTTCTATCTGTCTGTCTATCTCCGGGTCTATCTATCTATATATCTATTTATCTATCTGTCAATCTCTATATAATTATCTACTCGTATATATCTGTCTATCTACACACACACACACACACACACACACACACACACACACACACACACACACACACACTGGTCCGTCTGTTTATCTGTCTGTGCGTCTGTCTGTCTCTCCGTGAAGATGAAAAGTAAATACCCGCCTTGGGGCTTCAGAACGTCGTCCTGTGATGCCGAAGTGCGCTGAGAAAATGAGACAGAAAAGAGAAAGAGAAGAAAAGAGAACGAGGGATAAAAAAAAAAAAAAAAGTGACTAAAAAGAACACGAGAAAAAGAAAAAAAAAACTTCAGATGCCTATTTTTTTGTGTGTATAATGTCGATGCGCTTGCTGTGAAAGAGAAGTAGTGTAGTTCTCTCCTTCCCCCCCCCTCCAGCCTGCAAAGCCTCATTTTTATAAAGTTTACACTCACTTCCATCCGTGATCAATATCCATCCCTTCACAAACATTGATCTTGGTGTATAAATATTAATGGTTGGTGTTATTGAAGTAAATGCTGAAATGCAATAGTGTTATCACGAAGGGGAGGAGGAGGAGGAAGAGGAGGAGGAGGAGGAGGAGGAGGAGGAGGAGGAGGAGGGAAAGCGTTAGAAGGATGACCTCCAGCACTATCACTAACGCTGCGACTACTACTACTACTACTACTACTACTACTACTACTACTACTACTACTACTACTACTACTACTACTACTACTACTACTACTACTACAGAATGAAAATCTAGATAGAAAGCGTTTAGAATAAGAACAGTCAAAGAAGAAGGAGGAGGAGAAGGAGGAGGAGGAGGAAGAGGAAGGATATGGAAACGATAACCATAAGACGAACAGAAGGAACAGCAAAGAGAGAAGAAGAAAACCAAGAAAGCGAGAAAGAGAAAGAGAGAGAAAGAGAGACGACGACGAGGAGGAGGAGAAGGAGAAGGAGTAGCAGTCACGAGGGGCCAGGTAAAGCAAGCACCTCTTCTTATTTACAACATGGAGAGCTTACCCTAAGGAAGACTGAGGGTTAGTAGGAGCATATCAGGTTGGCGGGGAAGGAGGCGGGATCGAAGCAAGTGTTATAGATGAGGCCTCGTCCACCACATGACTAAGCTTTATGGGAGTGTGTGGCAGGACGATGAGGAGGGGAAGAGAAGCGACGAGGAGGAGGAGGAAGAGAAGCGACGACGAGGAGGAGGAGGAGGAGGAGGAGGAGGGGAAGGAGATGAGGGAATTGAAGAGGGTTAAGAGTGTTGTCTGTAGGTCGGGAGAGTTAGGGAGAGAGAGAGAGAGAGAGAGAGAGAGAGAGAGAGAGAGAGAGAGAGAGAGAGAGAGAGAGAGAGAGAGAGAGAGAGAGAGAGAGAGAGAGAGAGAGAGAGAGAGAGAGAGTAAGAAGAGAATCGAGATCGGAATGCAGAATAAAAATTAAAGTAACGAGAAATGAAAGTGTGGTAATGATATGAAAGAATGTGGGAGGAAGAAGAGAATGAGGAAAAAAGATAGGAAGAGAAAAAGAAATTATTTAAGCTCTTGGGAAGAAAATGGAGAAAAACGTAGCAATGACAATGATGATGATAATGATGATGGTAAAAGTAGTGGTGGTGGTGGTCAGCATCACCACTACCACCATCACCACTCCTATCACCGTCACTACCACCCCATATTATGCCTAAGGAAGAGGAATAGTAAGTTTGATAATGACACTATTGAAAAGGCTGCTCTACCCTTGTCTTTCACTATTAGTATGGCCGCAAAAGTGAAGAAGAAAAGCAGGAAGAAGTGTCCCCACCTACCTTTACCGCACCACATTACATATAACACTACACATATATACAGAATAAGATATGCATTGTAATACGTAAAGTTTAAAAGAATGAAATGAATGAAATAAACAAAAAGAAAAGTTCCCACCCACGTTTCCACAACACAACACATCTAATACCATACCTATACACAAATAACACAAAATCTATACAGAATACCACAAGCATAATAACACACAAAGTTTAAATGGATAAAGTGAAGTAGATAAATAGAAGTAAAAACCCTCCACCCTCCCTCTTTCACCACAGTACAACTAACACCACATCTACGCACAAATAACACCGCACCAATACAAACTAACATACGCATAAAGACACGTAAAGTTTAAATAGATAAAGTAAAGAACGAAAGCAAGAAGAAGCCTCCACACTCACACCATCCTCCCCACATCACAATTAGCACCATACCTATACGCAAATACCACCATACCTATACAAACTTACATACGCATAAAGACACGTAAAGTTTAAATGGATGAAAAAGTACAAAAGCAAGGGCATACCTCCCCTCCAACCACAGTATGTAGAAGGGAATGGGGAAGACACGTAGAGTTTTAATGGATACCTAACAGTTTACCATCAGCTGAGAACGGGCGAAGATATGTGAGCAGAGAGAGGAAGAGGAGCAATTACTGTGCTTTGGAGACAAGGACAAGGATAATGAGGAAGATGATGATGAGGAGGAGGAGGATTTTTATGGGTGATGAGGAGGAGGAGGACAAGCAAGAACGGTGACGACAACAAGAATCTCCACCATCACCAATACCATGACCACCACAACGCAAGAAAATCAGTGTTAATATTAAGGCTGAAAATTGGTCAAGAAAAGGCAAGAGAAAGGTGAAAAAATAAAGGAATAAAGATTAGAACGAAGGAGAACTATGACAATGACAATAACTACCACCACTACCACGACACCACTACCACCACGACCACAATAAGACAGGCAATCAATAAAGAAACAGAAAGCACAATCAGAAAGAGTAAGAAGAAACGTGAGAAAATGAAAACAGATAAAAAATGAAGATGAATAATAAATAAAGGCAAAGAGAAATATTACACAACACAATGCATGACAAGAATGTGATTTTCTAAGATCCCATTGATAACAGAGAAGGGAAGACTTATGAGACAAGAAAGGAAAAATACAAGAAAAGAGAAAGAAAAATATCACACAACACGGTACATGATAAAAGTCTGATTTCCAAAGATTCCATTGACAACATAAAGACAGAAAGGCAATTGACAGCATTAAATTATCTTAGCTCAGTTAGAGTTATGCAAATGAAGTAAAGTGTCATACTGCCATTAGCGTTCACTCCAAATGTCAATAACTGGAAGGAAAAATCATAGAAGGTTATTGAAATATAATACTATCAATCGACCATCGGGATTCAGAAGATTAATATCAAAAGGTTATATAAAGCAATAAAAGATAAAAAGTGGTGATGATATAAGCAATAAGCAAGACTGAGGATAGAAACATTGTCTACACATCTTACCAAGACAAGAAGCAGATACACTGTCAAATAAAGTCGCAACATTGATTTGTCGATAGTATTCAATAGTTTAACACTTTGAATACCATTTCGTAAACCTCTCCCTAATTAGCAGTCACTTGTGCGTGCGTGTGTGTGTGTGTGTGTGTGTGTGTGTGTGTGTGTGTGTGTGTGTGTGTGTGTGTGTGTGTGTTTCTTTTATTGTTTTTCTTCTCTTTTCTTTTGTCTCAGGTAAAGGAGAATATGCATTTTCCTTACATCTTCGTTCAGCTTTGTTCAGTATCTAGTTATTCTACACTGAACTGGGAGGAAGCTTGAAGATACACTACTTTCATCACTAATCTTCTTTCATATCCTTTTAAGAACTTCACGCATATCTTCTGGCGCTGTTAACTATTTCGTGTCACAGTGAAAGGGATTAACATCGGTAAGACTGACAAAGTTTCAACCACGTCTGTCTCCTGTGATGCGTTTTATTACAGGAACAGAGAGACAAGGCCGAGGGTGAGTAGCCAGTAGAAGTCCCTGTTTATAGCTTTTACAGGCTCCTCCTTTGATCACTAATTACTCGGGACTGGTCATAACAGTTCTACTCGCAAAGGGTACATATGCACTGCCTCCTCCTCCTCCTCGTTCCTGATTTTGCTATCGACTCTCTTTCCTTCCTTCCTTCCTTCCTTTCTTCCTTCTTCATCGCCTTTCCCTGCCTGTCTGGTGTTCTGTGCACATACAATCATAATTAATTCTCCCCCATCTCTCTCTCTCTCTCTCTCTCTCTCTCTCTCTCTCTCTCTCTCTCTCTC
>CM035188.1:15993143-15995029 GCA_020233015.1 Callinectes sapidus | reverse complement strand
TCTAACAAACGCGCACAAAAGACTCATTCAGACTGGTTCGCAGATGTAAAAGTTCCAGCCGTGAATCGAGTTAATCTCCATGCACCATCAATCACTTCCGTGCACATGTGGTTCAGATTTAGGTCACCTCAAATTATGAATCTAAAAACTTTTCTTCACCAAAGTTCAGCGCTTCACAGGACGAAGAGGAAGGGAAGAGGATGAGGAAGAGTAGGAAGAAGAGAAGGAAGATAAGAACGACGATCTGGAAAGAAGAGGAAGAGCAGAACACAGAAATCCAAATACCGTCTTTACATTAATGACAACCTTCACCACACTCATCATCACCATCATCATCATCATCATCATACTAATTATTAAGGAGGTTTAGAGTGTGAGCAGCAAGCAGGCATACAGACATACAGGTAGGCAGATAAGCAGGACATGGTAAGTAGAGGTGGGACACATAATGGTGATGCAGGCGTTAGAGGTATAGTCATGCGTAGGCGCCATGTAGGGAGAGCGGGGGGGGCGGGGAGAGGCTGAGGGGATTACGGAACGGGGGGAGGTGAAGACTAGAACTCATTAACGCAGTGTCACTCGCACTCATTAACTAATTTGTCTTCATAAATTTACGTTTCTCATTGCAAAGGGAGACACTTCATTAAATTTGTCTCCGGTGACTCGTTCAAAATATGTTCTTTGTTGTTAGGTCTGGGCGATTTACCTCAGGGCTCCTCCTTCTCTCCATCATGCCCTCCTCTTCCTTGTCCTCCTCCTCCTCCTCCTCCTCCTCCTCCTCCTCCTCTCCATTCCTCCCTCTCTCGCTTATCTCTCTCCTCATACATTGCTCTCACCCTCCCTCATAATCTCTCTCTCTCTCTCTCTCTCTCTCTCTCTCTCTCTCTCTCTCTCTCTCTCTCTCTCTCTCTCTCTCTCTCTCTCTCTCTCTCTCTCTCTTCTGCTCTCTCTTAATTCAACTCATCTTCTATTCTGGCTAACATCCTTTCTCCCATCTCTGTTCCTTCTTCGTGTGGCCTTCAATCCTCATTCCTTCCTCGGTGCAGCTCCTTTCCTCAGCTCTCTCAAAAAGCGCCTCCCGTCTTAACCCACGATCTCCCTCCCGGTCCTCGCTGCCTCATAGCCCTTCGTTCCCTCTTCATTGTTCCCAGCGCACCACTATTGACAGTCTAGCCACTGTAACCAGCCGTATCCCCTTAAGCTCCTCATTTCTCACTGGTACTCTTTCCTTGGTAGACTCGAGGTAACTAGCTTCACTTCACATCTCAGCTCGTTATCTTCATTTGATAGTCTAGCTTCTCTCTCTCCCTCTCTGTTTTCGTTGTTCTTTTTTTTCTCTCGTGTGGGTATCTTCTTGAACTATTGCTGTCTTGCCCTTTTTCCTCCTCCCCGCTCTTGGCTTTCGTGTTTCCTCCTCCACACTGCTCCCTCGCTCTCTTCATATTTCACAGCAAGTCTTCCTCAGTCGCTCACAATCTCCCTTGGTCTGCCCCACTCGGTTTCTCTGGTCCTCGCGATTCCTCTCCAGCGCTCACCGGCATAATAATGGCTCGCGGCTGTTTGTTACGAGCCAGGGTGTCTGCCTTGCCCTTCCTACTTGCCTGCCTGCCTGCCGCTCGCTCACTCTCTCGCTCGCTTAGATATCTCGATGCTGCTCCTGTCCATTTTAGATGAAAAAAAAAAATGGTTGGGGAGGGGATGGACAGGGGGAAAAGCGTTGATTTGTTGTTGTTGTTGTTGTTTTTGTTGTTGTTGTTGTTGTTGTTGTTGTTGTGGTGGTGGTGGTGGTGGTGGTGGTGGTGGTGGTGTTGGTTTACTCTTTTTAGTGAATGAATGAGGTTACACACGCACACACACACACACACGTTGCTGTTTCATGTACACCT
>CM035188.1:15968143-15985643 GCA_020233015.1 Callinectes sapidus | reverse complement strand
TAGACTTAAAAGGCCACGACCCCAACCAAAGCCTTCTGGATATGGTGAAGGTGCTGCGCAGAAGTGGTTCAGAATTTTTAATCTATTTCCTTAGTTCATAGAATCCTAGTCCTATTTGTTCTTTCTTCGTTCCCATTTTTCTTCATTCCTCTCACTTCCCTTCTATCTCATAAACAAACCATTTCTTCGGCCCACCACCGCACACTCGCACCCATTTCTCCTCGCTACCCGTTCCCAGACGAGGAGTGAGGTACGGTAAGGGATAAAAACCGAATAACCTACACTCACTATCACCGTACTTCATGTTTTCTCTCAATCTGAATACCTTTGGCCTGATGACACACTTCTTGTAAAATCTCTCAATAGACTCGAAACAGATCAGATGGCTTAGCATTGACAGTAGATGTTAAATACAGCGCAAGTGGGTGGTGCATGTTACTCCACTGCTGTCCATGACTTTACTAGTAGCGGAGAGTCTCGTGGGCAGTGCGACACAACGTAACTTCAGTATACACCCCTGCGCGTCTGGTGTAGCACTGTGTTGTGAACTGAGTACGCGAGGATTGAATAACATTTACTTTGCCAGAGGGCACGCACCAGAATATACGTATACCCACATCCACATTTACATCCACATCCACACCCACACACACACGCTCATAACCTCACGTACTCATAGAGGGATGAGTTGGAAAGGACGAAATTTTTGTTTACAGAATAGGGTGTTAGATGGTGGTGCTGACAGGCCACGCTGAGAGACGAGAAGACCAAGGATGTAACTGTGAATTTCGACCTTAGTGCCTTGATCTTTCGTTTGCATGTTGTTAGCATCTACTTGAATACAATGAAGTCGAGCTAGAGTAGAGGAGAATATTATGTATACGTTGGGTTTGATTTGTTTATTTATTTTTTGTAGGTACGTCTTGTGTGATACATCTCGATTCGAGTTGTGTTTTTCGTTCTTAAAGGTAATAAAGACAGTTTTGAAATACCGCAGGAGGTACAATATAGAATACTTGTGTGTTGTATTGTCTTTTCATTTTTCTACTGATTCTCATAAATGCAAGATATTGTATGAGAAAAAAATATTTTGTTATGTGTGTGTGTGTGTGTGTGTGTGTGTGTGTGTGTGTGTGTGTGTGTGTGTGTGTGTTGATTTTGTGTGTGAGTGTCAGGAAGAGGAAGAGAAAGAAATTTGAATTGAAACATAAATAACACACGGTAAAATACCGACACACACACACACACACACACACACACACACACACACACACACACACACACACACACACACACACACCAGCAAAATGTTGACCTTTTTTCGTCTCCCTTCGCTGAAATTGATCTCAGGTTTGTTGAAAAGAATCGAACCTAGTAAATGAAAATGCTGCCTGCTACTCACTGGCAAATGTCAATGATCGGGTATCAAAAAGAAATAAGACGTTCTTGGCTGGTGTGTGTGTGTGTGTGTGTGTGTGTGCGTCGGTATTTTACTTTTGCCATTTCACGATCAAATACTTGAAGTTATAGGCATATCACAAACAATCTTATATGGATCAATATTTCTGTTGCTATATACCTTTTTTTTCTTTCTATTTTTCCATCTCTTTCCTTCCTCGTTTAATTGAAAACAACTTTCCTTTTCCTTGCTTTTTTCCTCACTCTGAAGGCACAGCTCGCTTATTGAAACCGAGTGTGTCCGTATAAGAAGAAAAATAAAATGAAACGCTTTGGGAGATGAAAACTATTTCCACCCAGTGTTCAGTTCAGTGCCAGAAAATTGAGCGGTAAAGGAATTATCGTAGTCCGTGAAGGTGCGGAATGTGAGCCATGTTCTAAATTCCTGTTTGTGTTGTTGTTGGGAAGTTCACTAGCCTGAGAGAGAGAGAGAGAGAGAGAGAGAGAGAGAGAGAGAGAGAGAGAGAGAGAGAGAGAGAGAGAGAGAGAGAGAAGGAGAATGTCTAATCAAAGGAGAATATCTAAAAGGATACAAGGGATGAGGAATATTCTGTACAGAGAAAGATTAAAGGCACTAAATTTGCATTCCTTAGAGAGTCGTTAAGGTTAAGAGGAGACCTGATAGAAGTATTTATTTGGTATAAGCTTTAAAACAAAGGGGACATTAGCAAGTTTTTTTTTAATATCAATAACCAGGATAGAACCAGAAATAATGGCTTGAAGCTGGAGAAATTTATGTTTATGAAAGAAATAGGAAGGAACTAACTCTCTAATAAGATGGTTCATTAGTGGAGCGGACTCAGTAATCATATTATTAATCTTGAGACAATGGGGAGTTTAAAAAAAAGGATTAGACAAGTTTATGGATGAGGATGGTCTTGTGGTTGAAATGTACAGTCTGCATGAAAAAAGTGCATACGTTAATGTTCAAGGCTGTGAAATGAAAACGCATATCATCACGCACGCGCACGCAGGCACACACACACACACACACACACACACACACACACACACACACACACATGAAAAAAATATACATGTAAAAAATTCAGAAAAAAATAACTATGAAATATATTTGTCTATTTTAGATTCTGCTCTATTTTTTTCTCTTCTTTTTCGGGAGCAGCAAAATAGTGTGCACTTTTCCTCCACTATTTCGTAGTTTAACTTTTTCACACACACACACACACACACACACACACACACACACACACACACACACACACACACACACACACACACACTTTGACCTCTGATTATGTACATGGAGGGAGGATGACGAACGTGAGGGAGTCCACAAGTCGGTGAAAGCAGCAGCACCACTCTGAGGTGTTCACTGTTCCTCTGTGGCGTAAGTACTGGGCGCCTCTGTTCCCCTGCTGGCCTCCCTTCCAAGGTCACCCCTTCACCTCAAGGCCACACGTCAACTCCCGGACAGTGTTACTCACCCTCCCTGACCTTTACCCCACGTGTGCCCTCCCCTGTCTGCCTGTCTGTGTGTCTGTGCGTCTCGGGCTCCTCGTGGCTCATTGCTTCATTATGTGGTCACAGACGCTTTAGTTCACCTAGGTCAGTTTGCGTCACTCGTCAGGAAATGAGTAATGGAGAGACATGTTGCAATATTTTATAGGAACTGATTTGTGAATATGTAAATGTTCAAAATGTTGATGCAAACTTTAGAACTTGGATATCGTTTTAGGAGAGACCAAGTTACTATTCTTTTTATTTATTTTTTAAAGCTTTGTAAGAAGTTCACCCACTTTTTTTTTGTGTGTGTGTGGTGGTGGCATGTTTTTTTAGTTTCTTTAGTGGCTGATTATGTAAACAATTTGTATAAAAGAAGGGATTTAGTCTTTTCAATAACACGCACACTCAAAATACCTACTTGATTAATCCGTTCTTTTTATAAGTTGCAAGATTTATACCCTGTTTGACATACTTAAAATGACGAAACTCTGTTGAAGAATGGGTTGCTCACTGAAAAAAATTGATAGTTGATAATAAGTATTGGAATACGATATATATTGTTAAAAAATGTCACCACCATCTCCATCATCATCATTATCATCATCATCACCGTTATCAATAATAACATCGTCATTGTTGTAATCGCTATCACACTATCACCACCAACAATAGCAACAACTACGACTACAACAATGTTCGTTCCCGCTTATTTACCACAACAACAGAACATTCCCTTTTCGATGCTTCATTACCAACCAAAACACCAACAAAAAACACCAGCGCCAATAGCAGCGGGTGTACCAACACTGTTTTTCCTTCTGTCCCCACCGGCACCAGTGGCAGTGACACTTGTTTAAAAAAAAAGAAAGATAATAGACACTTGTTATTGTCACCTTCATTACATAACCATGATTACCATGATCATAATCACTCATCATTATCATTACCAGTCATCGTCGTTATAATCATTATTATCATAATCTTATCTAAATTGTGGAAGTGATATAATGAAATATCTATAAATTTAAGATTCATTATCAATAGAAATACAAATAACAACGTAATTGATATAATGTTCATAACAATAGAACAGCAAAACGCTATTAGTAAAAACAACAATAACAAAAACAACAGTAGCAGCAACAATAACAATAGTGGCAGCAACAGTAAAAAAATTAACAATGACAGCAAATCGGAAACTGAAAACAACAACAACAACAACAACAACAACAACAACAACAACAACAACAACAACAACAACAACAACAACGACAGCAACAAACAACAAACAAGCACATTTAACTACCATTTTTACCCCCTCCCCCCCACCACACACACACGGGTACTGCAAATTCACAAAAAGAAAAGAAAGGAAAAGAAAGAACCACCCTACAAATTCGTCCACTAACACAAAAACGTCAATTACTCGAACATAACCTCAATGACACACTTTATGAGGATCCTTTGTACTTGTCTGCTAATCGTTACCGTAAACCTTGTCTCTGAATCAAATACACCGTGAAACTCTCGTAACTCTTCTTGGCGCCTGTGGGAGGGATCTGTGTACCCTGCTTAAAGCGTTACCGGACTGCTAGATGGAAGGAGGTTGCTTCAGACCGCCAGTATGATATAACACGTGGTGGGGCGGCAGTGGTTTTGTGTACAGGGCATCTCGTTAACGTGTCTGTAGTGCAGCGTGACAGGAATGTGTATTTCGGTAGGTTATGTTACCCTATACTAACCATTTCAGATATACAACAATGAACCTTGCAGATTATTACCTCACTTTCAATGATAAGAACTAGGTAATAATAATCAATGGTTTATTAATAGGGCTCTTATACCCCTCAGGATGTGGATGAAGTTATGATTAATGTGAAATACGTAATCAACTCCCAAGAACATGAGGATATGTATATGTTAAATGTTAAATGAGGCACAGCGCGTTGAAGTACCGTGTATTATTATTCTGGAGAGTATAACCTCAGAGCACTATTCATTTGTACTCTCAAAAGCCGTAGACATTAAATATAAAGGATTATATGTAATGAATTTCGTGGCAATATAAATAGTACACAGTTTTAATTATTGTAAAGTGACTTGACTCATATATTTAATGATACGTAAACTAAAAGCAGACGGACATATGACAAACTATATACCTCTACCTAAACTCGTAAATCTTACTCTTGAATATTCGGTAGATAGAGGAAAACGAAAGCCTCTGCTAGCGAAGGGGAGGATTGAAGAGTAGGGTGCACAGTAAGGCGCTTTGTAAGACACCGGGTATCATGTATCACGTCTCCATCGGGCTAATGTTTCCCGTCGGAGGTATAGAGGTAATTCCCGCACGCTATAATCTTCCTGGGAGTGTGTCGGCCGTCCTGTGCAGGGGAGTGATGAGCCAGGCGTGTGTTCTGCCTCGTCCTTCACGTGAGCCGGGGCGTGGAAAGCAGGCAGTAGGGTGTTCTCAAGGCGTTCATTGTACATTGTCTGTTCCTCCTCCCTTGTTCCCTGTAGTGCCACTCTGTCTGATTTAATCGGTGCGTCACTAGAACGGTTTATCTTAGGTATACTGTCAGTTCTTGCCTGAGCCACTGAATGCTGTGACTTGTTCGTAGATGAATATGTTTTTTAATGTAAATTTCTTTCATTAACGCAAAAATGTGATGAAAACTATTTATATTTTTTCACTGACTAAATATAAGGATTTGACTAAATAGTTTTTTCTTGTTTAAAGAGCTAAAAGAGACGAACTGTCGATACTACATATTTATCAGTTTATTGCATCCATCACATTGTTCATTCAACTAGAATAATCTTTACTCAGCGTGTATTAATTGTTCTATGAAGGCAGACACTTCTAGTCATTAACTCCTTTGTATATTTACCTCACAACATTACGTCCTCCCAGATCACTCTTTCACTCACTCACTCCCTCACTCCCGCCACTCCACGTGTCGGCCCTTGAGGTGCGGGTGTCTTGAGAGGCTTCGAGTGGGGCCTCCATCGACCTGCCACCATCGTCCCGGGAGTTATGGAAGCCCCGGAAACAGGCGCATTATCTCACTCGACATCACCCATTCGTGCCCGTGAACTGTTGTTGAGGAAGGCGAATGAAAGATGACTCACAATGGGGATAAATGTGGAGGATATTTTCATCGAGCTTCTTTGTTCCCTGTCTTTATTCTCCGGCTCCTCCTACATGCGTTTTCTTTTCGGATGATAAAGCAGAATGGGATAATGAGCATAATGAGGATGGTTTTACGAGGACAATTTTTCTCGCTTGACACCTCGACCATTGTTTGTTTTCATTACCTACTCGTAACACTGAGGATGAAGTGACTCAAGATTTAAAATAGCCTCTATCCGGTGTTTCTGTTTTAATTCACTTATGGTTTTTGTTCCTGTCATTGTATTGCGGAAGTCATCATTAGAGTGGCGTTCACATGATTTGAAATTGCTTCATCTCTTACTTTTTGTTTTGATTCTCTGAGATTTTTGTTTTGTTTCAGTGTTGCAGCGGGGAAACATTCAGTGCAGTCGGGCACAAGCTCAGCAAGGTCAGTTTTGTGCATAGAGACAGGCATATTGGGGGAAAAAATCAATGAAACAGCCAATAAAAGGAAGGTAATGAAAGTGAGTGGCCTATATTAACATCAAGAGAAGCGCAGCAGAGTTTGTGTCCGTTGTTGTCTCTCCCGGAAGCAGTTAGCAGCCCTCGCCGCGGTCTGACCCTGGTGTGTACTGCTTCAGAAACTACAATAAAAGATATCCGACGGCCGTGAGAATCGCTGTGCTCTTCGTTCTTGCAGGCGAGGTGCTGAGGACAGCCAGGTCATTCCGGTGATAGATCGATGTTTATGTTCTTTATGTCATGGGATGCGAACTTTTATTGCGGCTCTTCTGTTGTCAGAGCGTAGTAATGAGCTGATGTGTCCCATAAATCTTCATTCACCTCCCGACACACACGGCTATTAATTTATAGGTCGGTTAAAAACAATAGAAATAATATGAAATTGAATCGGTCTTCCGTGAATGTACATAAAAATCGAGCATAGTTTGAACGACCCTATATTTTGCTGCACTCCCTGGCTGGCAGGGATAAAGCGGCGAAATTATACATGCAAATGGAAACGTGTGTTTTGTGCATGGCGGCGCGAGGTGTGTTGATTCATCCTGTTAGTTTATCAGTGATGCATGATGGGCATCAGTCAGTCGTTCGCACTCTTGCCGTCCCCCGATCACGTGATGCTGTCTTGACAACGCGGCTGATAATTGTGAGATGTGAACTCTCCATTTGCCTATCGGAGCGGCGGCTTTGCAGTTCATTCCCGAAAAGTGTTTTTTTTTTTCTATCGTCGTTTTAATTTTTCTCTTTACATGATTTTTATTTGTATTTTATTTATTTTTTTGTTTTAGTTCTACTGATTCCACCAAAAAATAAATCAGGAATTACGCGAGTAAAGGACAGTGTGACGGGGAACAGACTCATCGCAAGTTCTCGTGTCTCTAACGTCACAATAATGACTGTATGGCTCTGAAAGCGTAAATATTTGTGTCGGCTTTTATCATGTTTACTGTCGCTTTGTCTGGAAACTACTGGGAAGGAACTTTTTAGGTGGATGAAAAGCTTATGGAGTTTACGTGTGTGTGTTGGGAGGAGGATGGGTTCTTTTGTTTTAATACTTTTTTTACCATTCTAAGGGATCGTCCTTTAAGTTCTGCTGGCATCATTTTCTTCCTAATTGTACATTTTTCATGTTTCATTGTCATTCACACTTGTTCTGCTTAATCAGGCTAACATTGTCATTTTATTGTAGTCCGCCACCATAATATTTCATAGTTTTTCCTTGGGTTGTGTCATACATAACTTATTGTGTCATGTAAGTGTCATTGGTGCTCCTCACACTATATTTTTCTGTGCGCTTTTGATGATTATTCCCGGTGAGTGGATGTTGTTCCGAGACCTTCATTTACAGTGTTCCGTTGATCTCGTTATAGTTTTACGTTGTTTTATCTTTAATGTTGTCTTTCCATCCATCCATCCCGGTAACGCTATCACTTCCTCTACGGAATCAGATTACGGAATTGAATTTAAAATGATGACCTTTTCCATTACTTGTCTATTTCACCCAATCATGCTGTGTTTGAAGGAGAAAAAAACCCTGGTGCCATGTCCATCATTTAAATTAATTGTATGACTACTCACTCCGTGTATGCATATAGTGTTTCTTTTGTGATACAGAAGAGGGAGTGTTGGATTAGGTAGTGCGTGTGTTGAAAGGTGTTTGATCAGTGTCTGATTATACTTACAGTTGAGGTTTTGTATTTTTTACATTTTTACAAAACAACGTTGGTATGGATTTGTTTGGTACAGTTTGAGAGAAGCTACTCTAGAAAGATAAGGATTTTCAGTATATCCATGTACAGGTTGGAAATATCAATGCCAATGTCCGACTGATTACAACGTTGGAAATAAGATTATGAAAGAAATATATGAACAGGAAAGTCAGATAAGTTGAATAAAAACAACAACAACAATATATATAAGTAAATATATCAATAAAAACAATGAAACTGTAAAACAAAGGAATATTGAATACGCACAAGTAAAACATAAACAAAAAAATTAATCAATAAGAAAAGCAAATAAGTAATGAAATAAAAAAAATAAATCCGTGGTATATATTACTAACAAGTGCACCGGATCCATCCAAGGCCAAGACGTGTCATGTAATCCGTTGCTTCTCGCCGGCGGCTGCGCGACGTGACTCCCGAGCCGCACATCGTCACGCCGCTGTGATGGGTGAGGTTTGTTTACAGCGTCTGCAGCACAACACGCAACACACCGTCACAACAAACGCTGTACCGTAAACACAAGATCCAGCCAAGCGAGGAAGGCAAAATATATAAGTTCATGTTAAAGTTACAGAGATTATAAACAGTATCACTTTTCTGGAGGGCAACGCGAGGGAGACTGGGCAAGGTAAACGCTAAGAGAGGGCGTTGGGGTATAAATATTACCTGGATATAAATATGAGAAGAGGAGCTGGAGGGGAACGCGTAGGGGGAGGAAGGGAAAAGAGCGTCTAGTCGGATAACTATCAGTAAAATTCCGAGGCCTGTTTGAATAGTTTGCCTGCCTTGTGAGGATAAACTGGGTCCGCTGCGGGGCCTGAGGAAGAAAGGCCGGGATCAATTCAAACAAAGCCAAATGTATTACACAGGCATGGATGAATATATCGCCTCACTTCACTACAGTTTTATCATCCTATACTTTATCAGATTTGACATTGAGGATTATTACAGTCTCTAAAGGGACAACATTTCTGCTGGTGTAAATTATTTGTGAATTTAAAGGTGTATGCTACAAGAGGAAAGGTAGGATTTGATTGCATTACAGGGCTGCCTTAATGCCTTGCGTGCAGTGTGGTGTTATTGTGTTAATCTGGGGCATTACAGTCCAGTTAACAAAATAGTGAGTCGCAATTGCTTCTAGCGCCGTGGAGCTGATGGCATAATTACCGGCCAATGACGCCCGCAGTACACTTCAGCTCCACAGTGATTGCCTGTTGCAAATAGTGAAGCCATAAACTTTGAGGTAGCCGTGAGTTTCTTTTTTTTCAAAGTTAGCTATTTTGCTTGTTAGTGAGCGAACGACAGCCCAACGGCTGACTGAATACAGATTAAATTCAAAACCTCACTCTGAAAATGGACCAGGCTAAAACTTTTTAATAGAAGAGCAACGCTAATTTCGGTGGAGTGAATCTGTATGGAAGGTAAAAACATATTTGACTTAACTCAGGTGGCAAAGCGCGTTATAATATTGCATTGTAATTACTTAGTGGGAAAAATATAATATTACATTTAACTCGGATTACTGCATCCGACGCATTTAACTTGCATTTATTAGTACATGCACACATTCATATAATGTACAGGTAAATGCGTATTCAAATAAAAAGTGTCACTTACATTTTATAAAGTACTATCGTAACAAAAATAACAAATATACATTTTGCTTTTAATGGTAAGCAGATTCCATATGCACGTCTTTTTATGCATTTATTTAACTTTTTTTTCTGTCGTGTGTCTAAATGCCGGTTGATTCTAACGAGCTCAGTAACTCTAGGGAGAAAAGAGAGAAAAAAAAGGGCATCGTGGCAATAAAGCGCCAAGAGGCAATACTACCATCGTAAACTGCTGCCGTAAAGTTGGTCTCATAATAAAACACGCGGACCCTCGGCCCGGGAAAAAGGAAAGTGAAGGAAAAAATAGATAGAAAAGAAAAAGAAAATGTCCTTTCAAATTAAGAGATATCGAGGCTTCTCATGTCCATGATGTAAGATGATGTACTTACGCCGATGCGCGCACACACGCACACACAACATCCCCCCCCCCCCCTAAATAAAAAATTAATAAATAAATAAATAGATAAATAAAAAATGATAATAAATGAATAAATAAAGAAAGAAAAACAATCAATAAAATCAACAAATAAATAAATGAAGGATAAAAAATCAACTCATCAATCAATGAATAAATAAATGAAGAAATATAAAAAGAAAAAAAATCTAAAACTAAATTTAAAAAGTAAAAAAGATAAATGAAACGTAAGAAATGAAATTTAAAAAATGAAATAAAATAAAATAGAAGATGGATAAATAAATAAATAACAAATACTCTTGGACTTCCCTTAAATTTTGTTCACCAACTAACAATCACACATCAACCCCTTTAACTCTGAGCTCAAGGAATTCAGAAGACATGCGATCCAACATTTTCTCCCCAGAGTTTGGCCACAATACTTAGACACGGCAATGTTCATCTACCGTTACCTTCTCAGAAAAGCCGTCCACACCCTGTAGATACCTCTTGGTTGACTCACCCTATCAAGGCGCCTGGTGTAGCAGTAACATCCCGTCCACCGCTGCCGTGCCCTGGACCTGTAGAGGGGAATGCGCAAGTGATCCGTGAAATGAGAATGACCCGAGGGAAACTACAACTACTACTACTACTGCTACTACTGGTAAAAGCTCCGATACCCTAGACACGTTAGTACCAGTGAGAAGTGTGATAGGTGAATGAACGGGCGAGAACGAAAGGAAGCCAGACATAATTCTTCATGATATCATTGTTGAGGGGAACTTTACAGGAAATATATTTGTTTTGTCAGCATTTGTCAGAGGTTGGTTCCCTTTGACCTCATTGCCCTTTCTGTCTGCATCCCCTCTCTCTCTCTCTTCCTTCCCCCATAACATCATACTAACTCCTCTATTGATTCTGCAGGAAACTCTTAAACCACCTGCGCTATCACCACTTCCTGCTGCCGCATTCTCCTCCTCCTCCTCCTCCTCCTCCTCCTCCTCTTCCTCCTCCTCCTCCTCCTCCCACCCCTCGTGCTGCAAGTGAGTTACCACAACGATCGTGTCAGAATAGTGGCATGCATGGTCTTAAACTCTATACTCTCATTTAAAAACCAGTATATAAATGACCCTCTTGTCCGGCCCGAGTCTTATCTTCCTTTGTACTTGTAATGAAGCCTTAATGCAAACATCTCCACACTCTGCGATGTTTACAGAATACTCCAGCTACTCGCACTCGGCAAACATACAAAAGCCACTTACTTTCTTAAATTAATCACTTCATTTTTACAGCAGCTAATCATGAAAGCCACGTGACCTCCGCCTGTTGAGGTCAATAAGACGTCGGGGTGGATGTGTTGAGGGTGGTTGTCGCTGGTCGAGGTGGCGGTGGTGGTGGTGGTGGTGGTGGTGGTCGAGGTGGTGGTGGTGGTGGTTTGTGTCGCTTCATCATCGGCGCCTCGTCAGGATCACGGGTTTGTTTTCTTTCCCTTCGTCACAACACAGTATCCTGCTGCTCTCTCTCTCTCTCTCTCTCTCTCTCTCTCTCTCTCTCTCTCTCTCTCTCTCTCTCTCTCTCTCTCTCTCTCTCCCTTTAACCGCTGATACAACGTGAGGTTACTGAGTGAAATGAATGGATGAAGGTGATGATAATGCGAATGTGTGAGTGATTTAATGTAAACCAAGGAGCGATATACAAAGTGGTTAATAGTGAGAGAGAGAGAGAGAGAGAGAGAGAGAGAGAGAGAGAGAGAGAGAGAGAGAGAGAGAGAGAGAGAGAGAGAGAGAGAGAGAGAGAGAGAGAGAGAGAGAGAGCGAGCGAGAGAGAGAGAGAGAGAGAGAGAGAGAGAGAGAGAGAGAGAGAGAGAGAGAGAGAGAGAGAGATGATTATCCCTGCAACGCTTTGTTACTAGTTCTTGTTTTCAATTTGTCATACTTTATTATCGTTATTGTGGAGAGTTCTTGTCGCCTTTCGCTTGTTCTATATCCTTATAAATTTTATTGTGATGTGTTTCAATTAATTTTGTCTTGTATTCTTGCGTGGTTCTGTGCAATTACATTCATAGTTAATGTGTTATTTTCTGATGAGTTTCTTCTCTTTTAAGAACTTCAACAAAAAATCGTGATATATTTTTTTTACCAGTGTTCTTAATGTATTTTGTTATTTCTAAAACTTTTATTCTGTTTCTTTTCTGTTGTTTCATTTTTACTTTCTCCTGTATTTTGTTTTTTTCTGTTTTGTTTGTTTACTTTTTATTTATGCATTTTGTTCATTAGTTTTCATTTTTATTTTTATTCATTTTTTTATTGTGTGTGTGTGCGTGTGCGTGCGTGTGTCTGGTTGTGCATGTGCGTGTGTGTGTAGGTGTGTGTTTCTCTCTGTCTATGATAACATTTTTTCTCTCATTATATAAATGATGATATTGTATTAAGGTTCTAGTCTATTTTTTCCTAAATTCTTTACCACTTTATTTATTTTCTTGTCCCCTTTTTTTCTTTATGATGTTGGTGTGTTTCCATGTTCTTGTTTTTTTCTTGTGTTTTCTTTTTTTTTTCCCAGTGTGTCTATGATGGCGTTGTGTTGCGGGCATGAAAGTGTTGACGCAGGTATCCCAGAAGCCATGTTTGCTTTGGCCCGGGGCGTGAGGATGGCCTTGTTGACTTTCATCGCTCTCTCTCTCTCTCTCTCTCTCTCTCTCTCTCTCTCTCTCTCTCTCTCTCTCTCTCTCTCGCTCCCTCTCTCTCTCTCTCTCTCTCTCTTTCATCTTCGCAATGTTTTCCTTTTTTTAAGTCATCTTAGTTTGTATTTTCTGTATTTTTTGTGTGTGTATTTCGTCACTTAGTCACGTCTTTTGTCTTTGTTTTATTTTATTTGTTGTGTGATGGTTTTGTTTTAGGGTCTAGAAATTGTTTTAACTTTCTGCAGTGTCTGTTTTCTTTCCCATTATTATACATTCAGACCTTTCATATATTTTTTTTTTCACCGTCGTCTAACCTCCTCCTCCTCCTCCTCCTCCTCCTCCTCAATATGTTTTCGTTCATTTCTTCCCGGCCTTAACCGTTACGCCTTCCTTCTCATGTCTCACGTCTTCCTCACGAAGCCTCTCCTTGACAGGCTGCCTCTCCCATGCAACGCCCTTTCTCCCCCACCCACCTCCTTATTCTTGCCCTCTCCTCACCTACCAGAAGCTTTCCATCCGAGAGAGAGAGAGAGAGAGAGAGAGAGAGAGAGAGAGAGAGAGAGAGAGAGAGAGAGAGTCACGTATATTTGTAAATGAAATACTTTGTTTGTTTATTACAATTATTTCTGAGTCTGTAGTTTGTTTCTAGTGACTGAAAAAAAAAGATGGTAAATACTGATTCCTTACTTAACTGGAGACGAAAGCAGTGGCACTTACATGTTCAGAATATATGTTTACTTCTTGTTCCTTAATATAAATGCGGGAAAAATACTGATTATTTACCTTACATGCGAACTGGTTATATATGTTTCTTTCTCACGAGTGTTTGGTAGTACCTGATATTAACAGTCAAGTCGCTGCCATATCAGTGGAGCAGTTCGTAAGCCAATAATCCACAGATGAGGTGTGTTGTGGCTGCGGTGGTGAGTTATGCTTGTGTGTGTGTGTGTGTGTGTGTGTGTGTGTGTGTGTGTGATGTAGTAGTGTTTGAAGGCTATTTGTTATCTGCATGGTGTTGCGTCAGTTTTTGTTGACTTACATTATATATTTCCCCCTTTTTTTTTAGTATCGGTCAACGCTGGATGATGTGTATACTGCAATATCCTCCATGTTTTTTGTTTTTTTTTCTCATTCACCTTTAATTCTTTCACCTTTGGACAAAGCCTTCATGGCCAGCATCTTCATTTCAAAGCTGTTACTAGAGTGAGTATCCCCCATCACTTGCAGCTTTCAGGCGTTACTTTGTATGCAAATCCTGTCTACTTAATATTAAAGACGATCCCGATCGGGTCTATAATATAATGCTGGGGCGGTTCTGGGAGCCTCACGCCTACCGGGAAAACAACTTAATGAGGGATTCTGATCAAGTCCTTTAAAGATTCTAAAGCAATTTACCTGCAAAGTAAGCAACGGGGGAACACAGGAACATGCAGAATTGATGGGTGGGGGAGAATAATCAAGACTAACTTAACGATGTTATGGTATAAATAACACTGAATATAGTTATTGGATAGAATAAATAGATTAACTTTGCCAGACGATTGAACATATATATCTAAAGCAACTCTTTATGTAAATGTTCTAGCTTCTTGTATGTACATGAGATGCCACAAGACTTCATTTTTGTGTTTCAAAATCTGTCAATCAATTAGTCAGCCAGTTAGTCAACCAATCATCAGTCATAAATTCATTTTTCCCTTAATTCAAAATCATTCAGTCAATCCTTTTCAGGGGTCATGAAATATGCATGGTTTTCAACCATTAAATGACATCATTGTTGCTCTAAAGAAATAATAATTTTGCTAGTTAATCAAATAGTCAGTCAGTTGATTAATCAGACCATGCCAATGGGTCAATCTTAGCGGAACAAATTAAAAAAGAGCAATATGCACTTTCGGAATGTGGCACAGCAACTTATTTACGTATAGCAGGGTCTCTCCCTTCAGTGTCACTGCCCACACATCTAAAAACGACATCCTTGTGTTTGCAGACACGGTGTGTGTGTCGCCCACCTGTCCTGCCTACAGCACTGGCTCCTCCTCCCGTTTCGTCAGGTGAGTGTTGACTTGCCTTGTTCACTTTAGGGTGCGGTGTTTCGTAGTTATTGGTAGTATTGTAATTATAGTACATACTATTATTGCTTCTGCTTCTTATTCCAACCTTTATACTTGTCATGTTGCATCAGCACGTGTTTAACTTGAATAACCCAAGCTCCTTTTCCTAGAAAGGAGTTGTCATATATATTGGGATATGTTTGCACGATGGATAGCGGCTTGTGGGAGTAGACTCGGCATCACAATATTCTCAATAATTCACGTGTTGTTGCCTGCCTTCCGGTACCTCACCTCGTCAGCCCCCCAGTGAACGCGCCCACACAATGCCACTGCTAATCCTCACGTCTGACTTACTGAACCAGAACATTTCTTCAGACCTAAGCAATACATAGCCGCATTAAGAGAACAGCAGTCCGGCAGCGTTATGTTCAAATGAGGATTCCATTAGTGATTATGAAACAATAAAACGTTCTAGTGAAGTGTTTTTTTTCTGCTCTGAGTCATCAGTTTTGAAACCTCGAGGTAATGTATGACTAGTTGAAGGGTTTTTGCATACTTTTTTTTTCCTTGCAAGATGATGGCGAGCGCCGTATGCAACGTACAATGATCTTTCCATTTATTTAATCAAGATCAGCATTCCTCGACTGCAAACATCTAATGCGCTCTTCCAGTATCGTGATGTGAGACGCACGCCACTTGTTAATTAGCTTACAAGCTGATATGCAGGCACAGAGACATAGGAATCTGACTGCATTCTTGGTTGCTAATCCAAATTGTGATGCGAAACTTAATTAGATTGAAGGCAGTTTTCAAGCCAGAAGTGGTGATACGCTGCTAACACTGCTATCGCCCACTGCTTATATCGAAGCGTCAATTGTAAGCGATGAGCAACGGCAAGCAATCATATAACATTAATATTTATACCTGTACACTGCAATGCGGCGTTTTGAGAGCAGTTGTTCACACGAGTATTATTCAGCGTGTTCAATCATGTGTTTCAGTGGTGACAATGCTAGTGACGTATGATTTGTTTTTATTTATTTATTTATTTATTTAGGTGTCTTCATGCCATCCAAACTAAATATGGTTTTATACGAGCATATCATTTCTTGGTACCACGAAACTGAGTGATTCTGAAGAACACAGAAAGTTTAACAACCTTGAAATTTACTTGAAATGAGATAATGTTTGGATATTATATTCAATCATAACTTGTTCTCTTTCGTAGATAAAAAGAAATAAATAAAGAACAAATGCGTAAAATTGGCAGTAGGTCAGAAGAAGAGATACGCGAATTAAGTAATGAGTAGTGAGACAGAGAGACAGTGTAGGGTGGTATGGAAGGTGTCGTGTGATGGATGGGTCACGGGCGTGGGAGGGGACAGGCGGCGGTGAGTGAGAGTCGCAACAACTTGGGGAGAAAGCGAGGAGGAAAACCGGACAAAGTGTATCGTGGGATGGATGTGCGGCAGTGAACGATATTGACTGGCGGGGGCTCAATGGGCGACGTCATGGGCTCATTCCACTTCGAAACGACTCCTGGGATGGGCCATCACCCCCGCGGCAGGCAGCTGGGGACTGGCGGAGTCGGATCGGGTGGGAGGGGCTCCGGAATGTGAGGTTGTGACCCGGTGGTGGCCCAAGCAAGGGAGCAGCAGGCGGCGCGGGACACCTGTGGACCTTGTCAAGTGTGGTGTTACGGTGATGCGCTGCGCTGGGCTCCGATATACGACGGTGTGTATCCATAAACCATAAACAACGAGGGCAGACTTGTGTGTGTGTGTGTGTGTGTGTGTGTGTGTGTGTGTGTGTGTGTGTGTTACCATTATTCACGGCGTCTCTTGCACTCCTCGCACGGAATAGGACGGATGCTTGTACGTACGTGTCTCATTTGTCCCTTGTAGCATCTGGAGTCTGTGTGTTTCAATGCGTGTGTGTAGGCGACGGATTCCTTGGATGGGAAAGCGTTTATTTTCCGCATGTGTTTTAACAAAGAAGAAGGAATCTTAGACAGGAATCACTGGACAGCGTATAATATATTTCATAATCATACATGAATTCACCTACTCAGATGACACATTACGTTACTCACTCATTAATCTTCCCCTTATCTAACACAGCGATCTAGAGAGAGAAAAGAACTGTAGCGAGAGAAGACAATCCTTTTACCTTTCATCTCTATTTATTTGTTTTCATCTTATTGTCCTCCCTTTAGTTATTTTCTTATCTCATTGAAGTCGTACACATATACATACTAATAGACACTCGTATGTAGTCATGATGTGCTTAATGCAGCCAGTGTCGTAAAAGGTGAAGTTGATAACAGCATGGTGGTGGTAATGGTTGTGGTGGTGACGAGGGTGATAGTATGGTAGGATTAATATTTATGATTTTGGTGGTAGTGATGCAGACGTTGGCAGAGTGATAGTAAGAGCAATGGCAATTGTGGAAGTAGTGGTGATGATGATGGTGT
>CM035188.1:15956738-15967620 GCA_020233015.1 Callinectes sapidus | reverse complement strand
GTACATGGGAGGTGAGCAATAAGGATGTAAGGGTGAGGACTCTCATACATTAATCATTTGAAAACAATTTGTCTTTTTCTATCATTCACACACCTGTACATAGTTACGTTGGTGTTTTCCTTTGAATAACCTCCGCTTTTTTCTAGCTGTTCCATATGATTCCACTCTTACTGTATCATAAGGTAGTCAATCAATATTCCAGTTTATCCTTGGCCAACCTAAGTGTTTCATTATAAGAACAAAGAGGTGTCAGTAGGCCAGCGTGTCAGATTTCGATCTCTCTCACTGACTTGAGGGTGGGAATTTATGGAAACTAGATCAAGGAGAGAGATAAAAGAAAAAAAAAGGAAGAAAAATCCGATTCGATAATCTTTTCTAAATCTGCGCTTGACGTTAGAGAGAGAGGGAATAAAAAAATGAAGGCAAGGTGAAATGGAGGAGCATAAGTGTGATCAGGGGAGGAGAGCAGCTGGCTAACGTGCGTTCCTCTCGTTCGATGCCAAACTACTTGAATTTTCCCCTGGCCTTAAAGCGTATTAACTAGGCGCGTGGGCTGCTGGTGGCGGGGGCGGCGGATCATGGGAAGATGGGGTGGAGGAGGGGGTTGGTGCTGCCAGTCAGGTTATATTAGTGGCAGGGAGCCGACCATGGGGAGGCGCTGCAATTATCTCCAGCGATCTTAAACTCCCTCGCCTCAACATTGTAATTACAGATAGAGTTTGTTAATTAATTACTTGACCAAATATACAATGGCGGCATAAAGGTGACCCACTGCGGCACTGACTTCGTGTTTATTGGGGATAATTTCGTGTTGTATTTTGTATTGCGTCGTTACGGTGGGGTGGTGGTGGTGGTAGTGATGGAAGGTTATTGTGGATGATGACTACAATGATGCTGAAGGAGGATTGCAATGCTTTCACTGTAAACTGCAGGAACAAGAGGATTGGCGTTAAAGGCGATCCTTGGTGGTAGTTGTATAATTGTAGTTGATGGTGGTGGTTGTAGTGGTGGTGGTAATGACAGTGCTGGTGGTGATGACGGTGGCGATAATGGGAGTGATTGTGGTTGTTATAACGATGATAATTTTTGTACTATATTTTTATATAAGAAAGTCTTTAGGCTCTTCCTTACTCTCCTGTTTCTTTTCCTTGTGGATCGTTTTCTATTTATTTTTCCTAGTAGGAAACACTTTTTTTCACTTTTGTTAGTATATTTTCTTAGTTATATTGTTTTCTATGTTTATGGTTACCATGGTGGTGAGGTGGTTATGATGTTTCTTACAAAAATGGATATAGTGTTCATGATGGAGGCAATGGTAGTAGTCACTTGAATCTTCACGTACCGGCTTCCTGTCGTCTGTTGGTGCCTGGCAGGGAAAGCCATACTCATAAAACCTTTCTGTAATTATTTTCATACTGAGGCGGCGTCGCCCTCCGCCACTCGTATTGTGTGAGACAACAAGCGGCTGACGAAGGGAAGCCAGTGTTTTGTAGCCAAGCTTTCTCTCGCATTGGAATTCCTTTCGTTTAAAACACCAGCTCTGGCGCGTATGTACCAGGCGAGTGACAGGCCCGTTCAGTACAAAGGGCTTAGCAATATTCTTAATTACACACTCTACCCTTGGAATGCTTATTAATGTTTATTTTTTTCATAATCTTATTCATTGAAAAGAAGAGGTAGCCATCTCTAATAATGATAAGACAAAGACGCCGCGGCCATAATTTCTGAGTGTGTCGTGAGGGTCTGAGTGACCTTTTGTGCTGCCGTGACCCGAGGCGGCGGCTGCGCCTGCCCAGCCCAACGCCGCACGTTCAGTAAGGATGAATGTCAGGCCCTGGCGGCGTAGGTGTGGCGGTTTTCTCTCTTGCCGTTGCGTCTGTTTATTCTAGTTCTCTTTCAGTAGGAATTCGAGGCTTTTCACCGCGAGCAGAGCAAAACTTTCTGTCAACGTAATGGGAGCCCCGCGTCTTTTCTTTTCAGTGATATGGTATCATAATTATGTCTACTCCTCTCAGTGAAAAGAGATATTCGTAGAGCACAGTTGTATTATAAATTTTAAAAACTTGTTAATGTCTGGAACTCTTTCCCAGCACATACAGTCGATAGTAACATAATATATACTTTTAAAATCAGGCTGGAGAGGCACCTTGCGTTAATCCCTCAAACAATATAACTGCTTATTTCTTTTACTTATTGTTTTTGTGCGTGTGTACTAGATAGTAGCATCTCTTTCAACCTTTCCTACTACATCTTTTGATTTTTCTCTGATCTTTAATGTCATTTTATCTTTAATTCATAGAATCTGTAATGATGGCATATTTATAGACAGCCTCGATATGCTCAGTAGGGCTTATGCTGTCTATGCTTTCCTTTAGATTTTTCCTCCTCCTCCTCCTCCTCCTCCTCCTCCTCCTCCTTCTCCTTCTTCTTCTCTTCCTCCTACTCACCCTCCTCCTCCTCATCCCTCCTCCTCCTTATCTCTTTACAGTGAGTAATTTAGGTGCTCTTGCGCCAAAGTATTGTTGATAAGCAACAGAGTGCGACGATGACTAGTAAAAACCTTTTCAAAGATTGTAAAGGAACCGCTGAAACAATTTTTTTTTTCGTATGGCTATTTTTGTACTATATTTTTGGTACAAGAAAATCTTCAGGCTCTTCCGTAATCTTGTATCTTTACCTTCTGAACCATTATTTTTTTTCCATGTTTCCTCGTTAAATAACACATTATTGTATTGGTTTCGTTTTTGCTTTCGTTTCTGTTTCTATATCTTCTTAGTCATCTTGTCTTCCATGTCTTCCCTTTCTTCCCTTCCACTCAGAGCACACGAAGGTTCGTATCTCAGCATATATTCAAGACCCTATTGTGACTAATCGGCGGTGAGGGTGTTTGGTGAGTGGCTTGGCCTTGGCGTCAGGGGCTCGCTAATGGAGAACTGCTGTCAATAGAGGGTTCTTTGCCGCCACTGCCACCGCCGCTGCCTCCGGGAATTGATATGAGCCAATCACTGATCATTTAGGATTTTTTTTTTCATTTAGTATGGGATTAAGTGGCTCAGTTATTGACATGGGACTCTGAATCCTGGAAGGGAACTTGTCATACAAAGTTATACTTAATAACGGCAAATATATTTCTCTAAAATAGAAAAGAATAGTTTTTATGAGTAATATTTCTTGGATCATAGCGTATATTGTTTTAGTCTTAAATTTTTTACATTTTTTCCTTTATTTCTTATAAAATGGAAAACAAACATGTATATACAAGTTTTCTTTATATTGTGACTTGTCTTTTAATTCTCCAGGGATCATATCGTTAGTTTTTTTAAGAAATAACAGTCAAACGAGTGCAGATGCGTGTATTTTTTCACCTCTTTACCGCAGTGTGTGTATTTACCCGCACGTGATGTCCGTTCACCAGCGGCTGTCCGGCTTTGCGTGTAAAGAATTCCTCGGTCATAATGTCTCCTCTGTGCGTTTGATGATGTCTTTAAATCGTCCTCGCGTGTGTCATGTTTCCTCAGCACTTCAACATTTATCTCTTGCTTTGTGTTCAGTTCACGAGCTTCCGTTTCCAGTCTTTCCTTTACGTGTGATCACCTGCAATAGAAGACGATCGACCCTCCAGTTAGCTTCCTCCTCCTTCTCTTCCTCTTCCTCCAACCACTTACCAGACGAGGGAATAACGCAAGGGAGGAGCTGAACTGATGCAGGTCTATTAGGTCTATTGTGGCCGGGCGTCGAAGTGGCCGTGTAGAAGGGGAAGAATGTAGCAACCAGAGAGAGAGGGAGGGGGGGGCGCAGAGGGGAGGAAAGAAAGGCTTAAGAGGTAACTGGAAAGGGAAGCAAGACATGTGAAGTTCCAGATGGGGAAGAGAGGGAGAATAAATGTAATGAAAGAGATCAAAAGAGAAGAGTAAGGGAGAGTAAAGAGAGAGGGAAAGGAAAGGAGAGTGAGATGGAAGGAAAACATTAAGAAAAAGAAAGAGCAACATTTGGAGAGAGAAAAAAACAAAAAAGGAAATTAGAAAGTACTGGAAATGAGAGGAGAAAAGAAAAAGCACAATGGAACGGAGAGAGAGAGAGAGAGAGAGAGAGAGAGAGAGAGAGAGAGAGAGAGAGAGAGAGAGAGAGAGAGAGAGAGAGAGAGAGAGAGAGAGAGAGACAAGTAAGTAGACACACTGATCAGTTACTATACAAACAAACAGACAAACAAAGACACACAACAGGTAAGAGAATAAAACAAAAAATATACAAACAAAACAAAGAAAAACTGAAAAGGAAGAAACACTAACTAGGGCTAACAATTAATAGAAACAAACATGAGAGAACTGGTAAACTCATTCCACACCACAAACAAACACGCAGCAGGTAAGATATAACAACAACAACAACAACAACAACAACAACAACAACAACAACAACAACAAGTAAAAAAAAACGAAGAGAAACAAATTAGCTTAGGCAGAAGAGTAAATACGAAAAAAAAGCTGAGAAAACTGGCAAACTCACCCCATACTCCACACACACACACACACACACACGCACACACACACACACACACGCACACACACACACACACACACACACACACACACACACACACACACCAGGGAACAACATAAAACAACAAAAAAACAAAACAAAACAAAGACAAAACCAAAAAAAAACAAAGAAACACAAATTAACCAGGACAGAAAATTAAAAAAAATAATAAAAAAAAAAATAATAATAATAATACATCTACATAAACCAAGAGAGAAGTGCCATACTCACCCCACACCTGTAGCGGGGCAGGTGTGGCTGGTCAGGAGTGGCGCTGGTGTCTCTCACTGCCAGGTAATTGTTGTTGTCCTCGCCCACCCAAGACCCGAGGCACTGCAGACCGCGACCTGGCGATGGAAGGCAACATTGCTACTGATTTCTGTTCTTATCAAATATTTAGATGGATAAAAGAGATTTCGGTTCTTCTTATCAAATACTTAGAAGGTTAAAAGGGATTTAGGTTCTTGTTATCAAATGTTTAGATAGATAAAAGAGATTTCTGTTCTTCTTATCAAATGTTTAGATAGATAAAAGAAATTTCGGTTCTTGTTATCAAATATTTAGATGGATAAAAGAGATTTCGGTTCTTCTTATCAAATACTTAGAAGGTTAAAAGGGATTTAGGTTCTTGTTATCAAATGTTTAGATAGATAAAAGAGATTTCTGTTCTTCTTATCAAATGTTTAGATAGATAAAAGAAATTTCGGTTCTTGTTATCAAATATTTAGATGGATAAAAGAGATTTCGGTTCTTCTTATCAAATACTTAGAAGGTTAAAAGGGATTTAGGTTCTTGTTATCAAATGTTTAGATAGATAAAAGAGATTTCTGTTCTTCTTATCAAATGTTTAGATAGATAAAAGAAATTTCGGTTCTTGTTATCAAATATTTAGATGGATAAAAGAGATTTCGGTTCTTCTTATCAAATACTTAGAAGGTTAAAAGGGATTTAGGTTCTTGTTATCAAATGTTTAGATAGATAAAAGAGATTTCTGTTCTTCTTATCAAATATTTAGATAGATAAAAGATTTCGGTTCCTACTATCAAATATTTAGATGGATAAAAGAGATTTCGGTTCTTGTTATCAAATACTTAGATGGTTACAAGAGATTTCAGTTCTTGTTATCAAATATTTAGATAGATAAGAGATTTAGGTTCTTGTTATCAAATGTTTAGATGGATAAAAGAGATTTCTGTTCTTCTTATCAAATACTTAGAAGGTTTAAAGAGATTTCGGTTCTTGTTATCAAATATTTAGATGTTTAAAAGAGATTTCAGTTCTTGTTATCAAATGTTTAGATGGTTAAAAGAGATTTCTGTTCTTGTTATCAAATATCTAGATAGATAAAAGAGATTTCTGTTCTTGTTATCAAATATTTAGATGGATGAAAGAAATTTAGTAAAGAGATCGATTTGAAGAGAGACGAAGATTCAGCTCAAGGATCGTATTAATTGAGATTCTTAACTTTTTTAGATGAATTTCTAGTTTTCAAATCCGTCTTAACCTCCCGAAATTGGTGTTGTACTTTAGCCATTATCTCATCAGAGCTTCAAATTTACCGCTGATGAGATAATAAGTGAAGTACAAGACAGACAGACAGACAGACACACAGCAGATAGAAAGATAAACAACAAATAAAAGAGCTTACAAATAGATGAATGAATTGGTTGTTAGTGCTAAGAAGAAAAAGGGGAAAAAAGAACAGAAGTAATTAGCAACAACAACAAAAACAATAGCTTACAAACGTATATATGGAATGATTGTTAATGCTAAGAAGATAAAAGGAAAATAAAAGAAATGAAAAAAAAAAAAATTAACATCAGTATCAACAGTAGTAGCAGCAGCAATAACAACAACAACAACAACAACAACAACTTACAAATATATAAATACTGTACAATAGTTATTAGTGCTGAGGAGAAAGAAAAACAGAAAAGAAAACAAATAGAAAAAATTCACCACCACCACCACCACCACCACCACCAACAACAACAACAACCACTCACTGATAGGCACAGGGGTAAAGGAACAGTCCCGGTAGGTAACATTGTACCCGAAGCCAAGGGGACAATTGGACATCTCGGAGGTGGGCTGGAGACACGCGCCCTCTGCTCCGCCCGCCCGCTGGTAGGTGAAGGTGTACTGGCCGTCGAAGGGACACCCCACCACGCGCACCTCCTTCTCCCCCCACACTGACCGACTCTCTGCAGAAGGAGGAGCCGGAGAGGGGAAATAAAATAAAAACAATAATATAAATAAAAACATAGAAAAATAAAAACATAAAAAAATAAAAACAAGGCACATTTTATAGAGTCATCAAGGGAAAGTTAATATAAGTGATAGAATAATGAAGAATAAGACAAACGTGGTTCTATATAGTGTTGACGTGAAAATTAATAGGATGATAAATGGAAAATAACTAAAGTGGATAAGACAAATATGATTCTAGTGTTGAAGTGAACAAAAAAAAAATATATATATGTACTTTATATGAACGAGTCTTTACAGGAGAGAGAGAGAGAGAGAGAGAGAGAGAGAGAGAGAGAGAGAGAGAGAGAGAGAGAGAGAGAGAGAGAGAGAGAGAGAGAGAGAGAGAGAGAGAACAAAAGGTTTCATTATGATCAAGCTTGCTAGGATTGTTTATTTAAAGACATACACAGTTTGGCACACACACACACACACACACACACACACACACACACACACACACACACACACACACACACACACACACACACACTGCCGAAACACTATAAAAAATAATTGAAAATACTGTTGATAGCATAATGAACTTCTGATTAGTTCTGCGACATTCATAAACGAGAGTAAAACGAAGTTCTGCCCTTGTCTGTAATTTTTTAAGCGCCACTCTTAGCGCGATTAAAACCATGATACTTCACCCCCTGTACTTCATACCTACTTCATACCTTATTGTTACTGTGCCTAACATTAGTGACGAGCTGCATATTACTTAGTGAATTGTGTGGTTGTTGGCTGTCGGTGCTGTGTGGAGGCGCTGGAGCAGTGGAAAGATGAGGAATCAAACACCATATTCTGAAACGCTCGATAACTCGCCCACCCTATTTTCAAAGGTTTCTAGTTGAGGTTAAAGATTATAAAAAATAGATAGATAATAAAAAAATCGTACCTGAGAAACACTTTAGAGACTCTGGTGAATCAACTATTGTGAATATATTGTTGATGAGACGGCAAAGCCCTTAACTCCTTCAGTACTGGGACACATTTTTTTCTACGAGTTTTGGGTGTGATTAGACGATTTTATTGGCAGTAAGGAAGATCTATGAAGATGAGAAGATTAATGGCCAGAGTCTGAACTATCCATATCATTTTCTGAAGCTGTATAAAATCGGGAACACAATAAGAATAAATATGAAAATCCGTCCCAGTGCAGAAGAGGACAGACTCAAGTACTGAATAATCATGCGGGGACAGAGGGCAGGAAAAGGAGTGGCGGGGTTGTAAGATCTCACTGCAGCCGCGGGACAGACAGGCTGTGGTGGTGGCGGGGGTCTTACGTACTGGTCATGGCCTTTGCAGTACAGGTGTGCCTCGGAATGGGTGCAGTGCAGAGGTGAGAAGTTATACAGTCACGGTCAATAGTCTAGTAACACGCCGCACTTACCGCCTGCTTTTTTTTTTACCTTTTATCCTCAGTTTTGATTCCTCGTACTTATTTAAACATGTTAGTGGTTAGGTTTTACTTGTAGATTGTTAGTATGTCAGAGAAAGTAAAGTTGAGAAAATACAATAGAGGTAAATGCAGATGGTTACTTGATCCCTACCCACTGCAGCAATGGGCTTGGTATAAAGGGCAAGGCGAGTCCAGGTTAGAGTGTTGGAATGGAATGAGAAAAGTACTGCTTGTCTTGAATATTGGCCATCTTGATATTCCTCCTCCTCCTCCTCCTCCTCCTCCTCCTCCTCCTCCTCCTCCTCCTCCTCCTCCTCCTCCTCCTCTTTCCCCTCCACACATACCTCAGCATGCACCTTCCTCTACCCAATTTCACTCGAAACACGGAACTCGTTTCATGTAATGCTGGACCATTATATTACGAAGCCGATGGATGGCAGAGGGAAACGGGGAGGACGGGAGGAGGATGTGCCTGCTGCCCTGTGAGTGGTATGGCTGACTCACACACACACACACACACACACACACACACACACACACACACCATAAATAAGTAAATAAATGAAAAAATGAAAATAGATAAATAAATGAAATGAAAAAAATAAAAATAGATAAATAAATGAAATGAAATATAATATATTTCATTTCATTTATTTATCTATTTTTATTTTTTTCATTTCATTTATTTAGGTGGTGTGTCTAGTCTATATTATAGAATGAAAAATAAATAAAAATCAAATCTAATAGAATAAACAAATACATATGTAGATAAATAAAAGAAAATAGATCAAACATCACCTCCATAATACACATGCACTTTTATAGGATGATACATGAATAGACTATTAGAATGCTAGATAATGTTACCTATCACACTGCAAAACACATCAATAACAAAGTAAAACATGACGATTACAACCGCAACACACTAAATAATACCACTAAAGATCAGCCACTAAACACACAAAGAGGCAAAGGAAAAGCTGAGAGACACAAGTTATAATCATAATAAAGCATAGTCTGTTTTTTTCCTCCTTCCTTTGACTTTAGTTTTTTTTTTTTTATTGAGAAGAGCATCGGGATATCTCCGGAATCGAACTAATGTATATTTATATTTTACCTCTCTATGCTAACAGTAATCCTAGCACGCCTATCTTCATCATTCTCACTGCTGCTCTCTTGGTCGTCCTCCTTTATGGCTCGAAGATATACATACACAATATAAAATGAAAAGAAAACCATACAAGACATTTGATTCCCTACTAAGAAAAGTCATATCCATTGTTATCCTCCTGGGGTCCTTATTATCTCCTTCCTCTTAGCTCCTCTGTTGGTTATCACACGTGACAAATTTAGCCAGTAGTCTCCTTACTCAAAGCTCTCTCCTCCTGTCTTCTTCCTTAACTATTTACTCGACTTCCTGGAATCACTACAAAAGGTATTAGCCAATTAGGTTGATCCAACAGTACATAACACCTATACAGCTCCCGTGTGTGTGTGTGTGTGTGTGTGTGTGTGTGTGTGTGGGTGTGTGTGTGTGTGTGTGTGTGTGTGTGTGTGTGTGTGTGTGTGTGTGTGTGTGTGTGTGTGTGCTGGCTGGCTTGCATGTGTTCGTGTGTGCATGTATGTGGCGTATCTTTGTACATTTGATAAAAGTGACGTTAATTTTTGCTGTAATGTTTGCTGCAGCAGTAGTACTAGTATAAGTAGTGGCAGTAAAAGTAGTGGTAATAGTAGGGTTGGCGATAGTATTTGTAGTATCAGTAGTAGTAGTAGTAGTGGTGATAGTAGTAGTAGTAGTAGTGGTAGTAGTAGTAGTAGTAGTAGTAGTAGTAGTAGTAGTAGTGGTGGTGGTAGTGGTGGTGGTAATAATAGTAGTGGTAGTAATAGTACGTAGCAATTGTAACTTCTATCTCTACCAGGGTTTTTCCATTGTGTTTAAAACTTCCCTTTGGTTTTACTGTCTTGGTGGTACGTTTATTATCCAGTATGCTCTTTTTTACGTATTCATTTCTCTCATGTACCCAACTAGACTGTCTCCGTCTCGAGTCTCAACTAGATGGTTTATCCGCAAAGTGATACAATTTCACCATCAACTTTAACTGCTTCATCACTAAAAAATAAAGTTCACTGTTATTTGAATACTAATGGTGGAGAAGAAAAAGAATTGTGATTTGTTTGTGTGCGTAGTACTTTCTTTCATAAATATCCCATAGAACTACTGAAGAGCAATGTATTTTAGTAGTTACGAGTATACGTCCTTACTACATATCACTTTGTATGTAACATTAAGGAAAATTTCATCTTTTTCGTCAACAGGATGATTAATATTGTTAGTATTGTAGATAATGACTCAGCATCTTGCCGTTCCCATATTGGACATCATTTTTCCCATTAGACGTTGCTACTCGGATATATATCACTCCATTTAATATGAAATTCAGCCATATCTTAAACAAAAATAAGCTGAATAACTCCCTCTCCCTTGGTGAGTCGCCCAGATATCTCGCTGCTGCTCCTCCACAAGTCATCATCTAAGTTCTTTTTTTTGTCATATTTTTAAGCTCAACTTCCTTCCTCTCCCTCCAACAGACGCCTCTCATTTCCCTCTCACCGTTTCCATTTGCCGCTAATTAGTACCACTGAGAGAACACACGCCACTCTCGTTCTGAGGCGGCGTGTGGTCTTGGT
>CM035188.1:15664799-15677292 GCA_020233015.1 Callinectes sapidus | reverse complement strand
GAGAGAGAGAGAGAGAGAGAGGCATCAAAGAACCAATACCTCGAGCAACGGGAAGCTTCTCGTCACAACAATCTTAAAATGAAGAGACATTTTTCTTTTTCTAAATATATGAGACGAACAACACTTTTCTTCCCCTCGTTTTCTATACACGTTTTCCTTTTTTTTATTTTTTTACGCGGAAAAGTGTGTCCAAAGAGGAGCTCAGAGAGGGGAAACGTGCCACGATGACGAGACTCTGCAAGCCACTCCTCCTCCTCCTCCTCCCTCCTCTTCTTCTCTTTCTTCTCCTCCCCCTCCTCTTCTTCTTCTTCTTCTTCCTCCTCTTCCTCCTCATCCTGCTTAACTTCTTTCATGCTTCTTTCCATCCTTTTGTATACCTTCCATTTGTGTCTTTTAATTTTCTTTCTTCCTATCCTTCTCCTTCTCCTTCTCCTTCTCTTTCTCTTTCTCTCCTCATCCTCCAAATTATTGTCACTTTTGTCCTGCTTCTCCTCTTCCTTGCTTCCTTCTATTCTTTTGTAAATTTTTCTCGTTTCTATATTTCGATCCTATTGTTTTTTCTTCTTCCTGCTTTTCATTACGTCTTTTCTTTGTAATTTTATTTTTTTCTATACTTTGATCTTCCACCTCCTCTCCTTATTTTTCGCCTTTTTTTTATGTCGTTAATGCTGTTTTCTTGTTCGCATCATTTCGCTTCCCGTGTTTTATTTCTGTGCATGCATTGTGACTGTATGCGGATCTCTTGACGAGTGACTTACTTTCATCATTATTTCTTTTTTCTTTTCTTTTTTTTTCTCTTTGTCCAGCCTTCCTTGTCTTCCCTCCTCTGCATATATTTTCAAAAACCTTCTTTCTTTTTCTTTTCCCCGCACTAACTTTTTTTTTTAACGTAATTTTAACTTTATTTGTTGTTGTTGTTTTTTTTTTAATCCTCCTCCTTTTATTTTACTCTACTTTTATTTTAATTATCTATTACCTGATATTCATGCAATCACATACATACATACATATATACATTTATTGGCAGAATGAAAAATAGGTTTAGTTTGAGTCATTGCATACATAGAAAAACAGACAGACAGACAGAGAGAAAGAAAGAAAGAAAGAAAGAAAGAAAGAAAGAAAGAAAGAAAGAAAGAAAGAAAGACACAGACAGACAGACAGACAGACAAGCGTACAAATAGATAGAAACACAAACTTATGCAAATGGTTGGAGAGACAGACACAGGTAAGTAGATGAAAGTCAGACAAGCCGAAACAGACAGACAGATAAATAGGTAAAATCTCTTCTCTCTCTCTCTCTCTCTCTCTCTCTCTCTCTCTCTCTCTCTCTCTCAGCTGCACACTTCCTACCCTCCCTCCCTCCCTCCCTCCCTCTCTCCTCCTTCCTTCCTTCTCCTCGACACTTCATCCCCGCCCAAAGCTTCAGAGTATCACTTTGAAGCTTCGGGCTCATTAAGGCATCACGCTCAACTCAAACCCGAGCCTCGTGGAAAATATATATAAAAAATCTTAATCTTTTTAAAACGAAAACAGTAATGAATTTGAATTGACTATTTAGAGTACATAGTTTTTACAGGTATTTTATTTTCTTTGCTTTGTTTACAGTTTTAAAAATTACATGAAACGTTTGAGAAAATGGAACAGGAAACATTTAATTTATGGATCTTTAAACAAAACAAGAAATACTGTACCACTTCAATACACTTAGGATAGACTCGAAAAAATTATATCATTTTAAGGTTCACGTTAAAAAATATATATATACATGTCGAAGTAAAGACAACACACACAAAAGAATCTTGAAGAAATCCATACTGAAACGAAAAAAGAATGAAACATTTGAATCAACAGGAGGAGGAGGAGGAGGAGGAGGAGGAGGAGGAGGAGGAGGAGGTAAAATTTCAAAGGAATCCTCATTTTCTTTTAAGTCTCCAGTTAAAGAAAAACGATTCTCCTTGTGTCGTTAAGCCTTAAGTGAAGCGATCGTTTCCCAGGAAAAGATACTAAGTGCTGGTAATTAGTAACAAGCGCATTTTTCCCCTCTAAGCTATGGGCCGACAAGTAGGGGCCACAGACGACATCAATCACCACCACCACCACTACCACCACCACCACCACCACCACCACCAGAGCAAGCCATTCACAACAGCGCGACTTCCAACCCTTTCCCCAGACACAGTGGCAGGGGACAGACGCCCTAACATGAGTGGTACACAAGGGTTAACTTTGCTCCGTGTCGATTAGCGGTTGTTAGGGCGAGAGTGAGCGATGGATAAACCTTGAGGATGAGATAAAAGGGGCGAAGAGTGCTGGTAAAAATCCATGAATTCCGACTTTTAGCGTCGTTTCATGCAAATTCTTTGACAGGTTTCATTCCCCCCCCTCCCCCCCCCTCCTTCACCCACCCACACCCTCCCGCGCAAACCTCCTCCTCTTCCTCCTCCTACTTGTTCTCCTTCTCCTTCTCCTCCTCCTCCTCAACCTCGTCCTTCTCTACACTACCAGATTTCCCTTCTATCCCTTTTAACTTGCTCCTCTCTCCTCCTCCTCCTCCTCCTCCTCCTCCTCCTCCTCCTCCTCCTCCTCCTCTTCACTATCCTTCCCTTTCATATAATAATTTTCTCCAACCCACTCTTTTTCTAATCCTTTACCCTTCTATCCTATCCTATTCTTCCCTCACCCCTCCTCCTCCTTCTCCTCCTCCTCCTCTTCTCTTCCGCTTTCTCTCTTCCGCCTAGTGACCGTAAAATTGCTGGATTGGGAAGAATACACAAATATTTCCTTGTGATGGCTTTGGAGTGCAAATGTGGTATGGAGGCAAGGGAGGAGCGGGCGAGGATGTAGAGGGGAAAGAAGAGGGAAATATGGGCAATTGCAATTCTTCCAATCTTCCTGTAATCACTATTTCCAGTAAATCTTCCAGCGCACGTCTCTCTCTCTCTCTCTCTCTCTCTCTCTCTCTCTCTCTCTCTCTCTCTCTCTCTCTCTCTCTCTCTCTCTCTCTCTGTCCGTCTGCACACGTCACAGTATCTCCGGTATCTCCCAGCATCAAAAGTCCCTTCTCGCCTCTTTATCTCCTCCTCTTCCTCTTCCTCCTCCTCCTCCTCCACTTTATCTTCCCGTACAGCCAACCAACAACGTTCACATCTCTCACAATTCCTCCTTCTCTATCTTCTGCACCTTCCTTTTCCTCCTCTCTTATTTCTCCTCCTCCCTCGTTCCTTCAAACTCCCTTTCCTTCTGCCGTTCCTTTCCCCCCGTGCGTTTCACTCATCCTCCTCTTCCTCTCTTTACAATTTCCGCCCAGTACTTTTATATACTCTTGATTTCCCAGTCTTCATCATGTCCCCCTCCGTTCTCGCCCGCCACCCGGACCACTGGACGTAAACAGCCTTTGTGGATCACCAGAGCGGAAGGTATAAAACACAGGGTACCAATTCAGCATCGCTCCTCTTCATCAGAATATTTTAAATGAAAAGTTCTTGGAGCTGCCTAGGCTGGTGGTGAAGAAGGGGAAAGGTGGTGGTGGTGGCAGAGAAGATGGAGATGTAAGAGTGGTGACGGTGGTGATGGTGATGGGAGGCAGGTGGGTGCAGGTGATGCGGATGATGTAGTTGGTTAGGTAAGGTTGAAAGGGTGAGTGAAAGTGATTGTTAGAGGTTGAACTATGGCACCCTGATGCAGTTGTCCCTTCAGTACTGAGACATATTTCTATCATGATGTTTTGGGTATGATTAGACGATGTTATTGACATTAGAAATGGTCCATGGCAGTCGGAAGATTAATGGCCAGAGTCTGCACTATTTCCATTTCTATATAAGTTTCTGAAGCAGCATAAAATTGGCGAATAACAAGCAAAATGAATATGGAAATGCGTCCCAGTACTTTCGAGGTTTAAAGAAGTTAGAAGAAATAGGAAAAGGAGATAAACAAATAAGTACTGGATATAACATAAGTTTTCTAGTCTCCTTCCCTATTTATATTTCCCTTATTCGTAAATCTCCTTTCCTTGTTTCTTCTAACGTATTTTTTACTACGAGTTTTGGGTATGATTAGACGATTTTATGTACATTACATAGGGTCTATGGAGGTCAGAAGATTAATGGCCAGAGGCTTCACTATTTTAATTCCTACGTAATTTTCTGAAGCTGCATAAAATCACCGAATCACCGGTCGAATAAATGTAAAAAGCCATCATGGTACTGAAAAGGTTAACTGCATCAGGTTACCACGGAAGGAAAGGTGGATAGATGATGTGGATGGATGAGAGAGTGAGTGGAGATAATAAAGAATAGGTACTTGATGTGGATGACGATTCAGTGGCTGGTGGGTGTAAATGTGTGATTGTGGAAATTCAACTTGACTCGACTTTTTTCCCTAAACTCTCAAAATCCGTAACTTTGTTTATTATAACCACATTATGCTGTAAGTTAGAGTTGCATGAACTACTGATTCTTCAACGTAAGGTAATACAAAACCCAACACTAAACTCGCCCAATGTTAGAAAGCTGGCACGGAACTTATAAAGAAAAAATAATAATCCTTACTAAAGTAGGAATATAGACACACTACCCCAATCAAAGATGATTATAATCTCTGCAACCATTATTAGATTATTTTGTACTCCAATTGACTACTCTCAACCGTTTAAGTGAGGAAAAAAATCTATTCTTTCCATTTTTATGTCTATGCAAACAATTTTACACTTTTCTGAATATTAACAAAGGAACACCGTAAAAACTACAATTAGAAAAGAATGGAATTAAAAGCGATATTCTAACATTGATATTAAGGCACCGAATAGATAGAGACGTGAAGGAGAGTTCCCATGAATACCGAGAGGGGAATGCAAGATGAATGAAAGGGAAGGGAGGAAAACCAGAGCAAAAGAAACGGAAGGAGTACAACGATAGTGTAAGAAATCGCTCGCTCACAAAGAGAACCAAAGGGAAAAAAAAAGAAAGAGAGAAAGAAAGGATAGACAAAAGACTAATAAACAAACAATCCAACATATCGAAATTAAATACTCACGAACGAGGGAAAAGGAAAAAAAGCACGAATACAAACGAACAATAAAACGAGAAGAGGGAGTGGAAGAAAAGAAACAAAAAAAAATAAAATAAAAAACATACAGAATATAAGATTGAGCGCAATAATACATGCAAAGAAGAAAAATAGTTGGGGGGGGCAAAAAGTTATACTGCAAACATACTTAATAAAAAAAAGAAACGGTGATGTCCAACAACGCTTGCCAATAGAAGGGCGTGCAGGAGGGGAGGCAGACAGACACCCAGCCACCCTCCCCCACCATCACTGAGGAGGGTGGAGCAGCGAGGACCACCAGAGAGAGAGAGAGAAGGCCCAGCGCATTTCCCATCAGACAAGGTACCAAGCTCCTCCCGTGATGTGGAACAGGGGAGGAGGAAGGGTTGCACGGGAGTAGGAGGAGAAAGAGGAAGAGCATGAAGAGAAGGATGGAAAGAAAGGAGATGAAAGCGAACAAGAACAACGTGCACGCTTGAAGTAGAGAGTTTGATGACGATGAAGGAAGGTTGCTAGGAAGGAAGGATGAAGGAGAGGAAGGGAGGAGGGAAAGAGAGAGAATGGATAAAGAAATTAAGATTAATCGCTCGTGCGCTATTGCAAAAACCTACAACATAGTCGGAAAATAGACGCGCGCGCGCACACACACACACACACACACACACACACACACACACACACACACACACACACACACAATAAAGGAAAAAAAGAAAAAAAACCGCTTGGTATATCGTCACTCAGTCCTGCACACGGCGGAGTGGCGGGAGGAGAGATGGGAAGAGTGACAGAGAAATATGTAAACTCCACAAAATGTGCCGCTGAAGGCTGGGGGAGACGGGAGCCGAATCGTGGGGAGGTGAATCTGGGCGGGGGCTGTAGAGGGAATAAAGTGAGTCGGAGGGAAGGCGAAACCCGTAGTAAGGGAATAAGAAGGAAAGGGGGGGGAAGAGGGAAGAGTGAGTGTGAGAAGCCGCCCTGCCATCGCCCAAACACTGCGTCCATATCGTGTCGCCGCCTGTGTGTTCTGAAGTGGCTGGACACACTTTCCCCTATTTCCAACTATTGGCCTACTTCAGGAACACCGTCTGTGCTGCGACCCACCCTGTTGCATCCTATGTACCTAGAGGTGGCCAGGGCCGCGGCGAAGGATGCGCATGGCATAGGGGCGCAGCGGACAGACATTAGTGAAGCTGAAGTCGCCGCCACTGGGAAGTCTGGGACGAGGTGTCGGGCTCGCAATTTCCTCGAGTCGTCTCGAAGTTGACCAAAGTGAAAGCTTTTCTGGCCAAGGCTGTTGTTGCATTATTTACTGAGCCCCCAACACCCACAGGCCTCCAACACCCCTACCCTGTCAACTTAACTCTCGGTCCCTTCCTTACAAAGTCATCTGACTGACACCCACTCGCCGGCCTCTCACATAACAGACTGCGCCTCGCTCCTCTCATCACGCCCTCCAGGTTCCGCGACACCTGACTCTCACACAATCGCTGTCGAAACAGCTGCGCCACTGGAACAGCTGCCACTCAGACATATTCTGCGCACAAACTCAACAATGCTCTATCTGCCAATAATAATACTACTGATATGGCTATACACCTGATCTTGTATTATTTCTGTCACTGAGTAATTGAATGTCCCCCACCTGAGCCACATTCCATGCAGTTGCTGCCTAAGCATTATACATTCACCATTAGAAAATTAACAAAATAAATTGCTCAGTATTGAAAGGAAAGCTGTGCATCACATAGCCCCAATCAACAGCGATGTCCGTACAGCAGCTGTGCACTACGAGGAGAGGCAACAGCAGCTCATCAATATCATCTCCCACTCACCTGCGCACCACACTAGTTTCGATCGCTTGTGTCTGTGGGGAGGACACTGCGACGAAAGAAACATTGGCATCAATCACAGAGAATCAATACGTACTAAAAAGTGAAGACATATAAATTCAGTACATAGTATAATATCTATGAAGATACTGCTTTTGGGGGGACCGCTCATATAATTTGATCCTAGAACAAGTACAGGAAACGCGTGAAAAAAACTATAATCATTTTAGTTACTTAGGTTGGTAATGTCCCTAATCAATTACTTTAACTGAATGTAACAGGTGTAATCTTTGGTAATTTGCATTAGCTGTCATTCCCCCCGCATCACGAAGAGTGTTCTTGTGCGTGTGTTGCGTCTGTCGGTGTCCCATATTTGCCGCAGCGGTGAGATGGTCTGGGATTGGACGGATATTACACAACGCTGAAGGTCAAAGTTGAAACGTGATGGTTTTTCGTTTTCTTTTTTATAGAAACAGAAAAAGTGGAGCTAGAAAAAGAGTATTGGTGGAATAAAATGGTAAAACAAAAAACAAAAACAAAAAATGAGATTATGGTTCGACACTCTTGCTTTTTCTTTTATTTTTTTTTCTTGTCCTTGTGCTAATAAAGCCTATGAACGCTATTCATCGCATACACACCTTTCTTCTCCCGCCACCAAGTCTTTTCAATTAGCAGTCTTTAGGAGGTTACTTCTCTCAGGCATCACAGGTTGTATCAGCGTGGGAAGTGCACTGTCTAACAGCTCCTGCCTACACCAGTCCCGGCCTCCCTGGCTCTTGAATTATTATGTGTATTCTGCTGATAACTTTTGCAAGAATCGGAATATTTGAAAACATGGTTGGTATTTCGCTTGATGATAACTTTTGCAAGGAACAGAATATTTTATTTTTGTCTATTTTTTTCAATATTCTGGGTTTTAGTGAAAGTTAGAAGCGAAATACGTACAATAATTTAAAAGGCCGAATAACGAAGACTGGCACTAGTGTAGGAATGAGGAGCTGGTATGCAATGATCTTACTTAAAAACACTAACACAACTTAAATGGACTGATATGGACCGCTTCTCCTTGCTACGTTCAAAAAGACATGGTGGCGTGGGTGGGAAATACATATAAGAAGGATGTAGAAACTCTTACGGACTAAGTTGTTGGGAATAACTTTTTAAGGGTCAGGCGTTCAGGGATGCGGGATAGGAAGGGTTGCTAGGGGACCACTTTGGATGGGGCGGTGGGCGACATGAACGCTGAAGATGGCAGTGGACAGCGGTCAGGGGTCATTAATCAAGATGCAGTAAATGATGGGGCGGTTGTTGAGGAAATTTATCGCAAGGCATTTGTCAAAGTGTGGGTTTGCGGGACACTCTCAGGAAACAATAGTCAAGGACAACTTATCGAGGTCAGTTATCGGGCAGGCAACTGTCAGGAAGGGGGACGGGAATTGTTGGGGAAATTTTCGAGAAAACTTGTCGGGACAACATGTCCGGGGGAAAATTAGCGAGGGAAGTTGCTGGCGGGAAGTTGGCGGAGGAGGAGTTGACGAGGGGAAGTTGTCAGGAGGGAAGTTGCCGGAAGAGGAAAGTGGTGGGAGTAAGTTGACATTTGGGGGCGAGAGAAGGGCGGCCCTGTTGGCGGGGCACGAGCTCTGGGAAAAGAGTTTAGTTGCTGGGCGCTTCAAGCGAGGAAATGGTGATGGAGACATCAACCCAGAGGTAGAGTTTCTGCGGATGCAGACAGCATTCAGCGGACAACTCTAAAGGAGAGGTGCAGATGGCAACACACTGCGTGGCCTCTTATCCAAACCTTAAAGCAAATATCTTCTCACGATTTTTATACCACCCTTCACCCGCCTGCTTACTGTCTTCCTTCCCACAGCCTCCACACACAAAAGGAATGTTATAACTATTGTCATGTAAAGAGATAATAGCAGAGTCAGTGTTTCGAAATTTTTACTTACATCATTTTCTATATTACCCTTCTTCAATTTTTATAACATTGTACTTCTGTGTCTCGAATCAGAGTATTCAACACATCCTTATTACTCTTCACTGTCTTTAGCTGCTGATGCAGGATGGTTTCAAGGGTCTGGGCTTCGTTCACGGCTGGTTTGAATTGGGATCGAGAAGAATGAGAAGCTGAACCACAAGTAGCTCAATCTACAGAAAACGCGCCACACTAAGGGGGTATTGCATTACTTTTTTATTACTATAGTTTGCATTATTTCTTGTAATATATATATATATATATATATATATATATATATATATATATATATATATATATATATATATATATATATATATATATTATAAGGTCTCTCACCGCAAACTTACTGAAAATTATCAAGTTAAGTTATACTCGCTGACCTGCTTTCTAAGTAGTAACTCCTCACTTCCTTCCTACACAAATTTCCTTCGTACACGCTCTTTTATTTTGTCGCGAAATAACTATGATCAGAGTTGAAAGCAGCAGTGGCTGGTATGTGCCACTTAAGTGCAGCAATACCATGATATTTAGCCGGAAATTTATCATACTAATGAATGTGTTGCTGGCAGGCTCACACATTGTTATTCGCAATATATATTCATATGTCAACCCGTACGCAAGATTATTCGAGGTATTATCCATCATGATTATGTCCATTGGTGACGCCCGCGTTGGAATCGTGCCACTCACTCATTCATTCAGACTTTCAGGCGGGCACATGTTGGACGTGATGGTGTTAATCTCATGCAATAAAGTTCCACGACCACCAGTCCCTTCCATCACACCGCGCCTCTCACTCTTGGCAAAGGGCCTCTTCCATTTACACGGGGTACTCGGAACCAGTAAAAGCTTCGGCTTCACCCTGGCTAAATGGAACACTATAACTTGCTTTTTGTTTACAAGCAAACAAATGACATCGGTTTTCAGTGTTTATCTTTTTCTAAAATAACCATATAGTACTGAGTATCGTTGAGGACACTTAAATATCACTAAAGAACGTAATATGTGGTTGAATGTGATAAACCGTTATAAAAAAAATACGTGAAGATAAGAAAAGCTGCAAGAAACCACCAAACCCACTTGTGGCAGTCCCTGTGAAGCACAACCTGATTTATCCAACTCAAACAACATTTTACCTACTTTCTATGGTGTCGAAGTATTCATCCCTAATAACCATTTATACTTATCCACGAGCACCCTATAACGTAATTACGGAAACGTAACTAGAGGCTAAATGCAAAATGAACACACTTTTAACATATCAGTCCTCATCAGCTTAATTAACACTTAACTTAACATTTGCTTCACCTTAAGATAGAAGCCACCAAGACTGCCCATTCTTTCTCCCGTTTAGCACCTCGTAACAATATTTGAGTTACCGCTGGAGGAGACAAAGTCGTCAACCAGTCTCGAGTAACTATAATGAACCCATCTAAACCCCAACTCTCCAATCACTCTTCTGTTCCTTGCCATGATTTTCTATTTCTGCAGACTCTTATAACACTAGGAAAGGCATTAGAGACAAACTGACACAATAAACGTTCATATCTAACCACATTTTTGTTCCTTACAACAATTTTCTATCTCTACAGTCTCTCTAATAGCACTGGGAAAGACAATAGAGGCAAACTAATACAACGAACGTGACACTGCAGCTTATTAGTATTTACACTCAGTTACGCTTTGCCATAGTTAAGGAAACGTCAATCAGGGCAAGAAATTAAATTCAATATGGCAACTATGTAAGAAAGATAAACAGACGGTGTTTTTAGGGGAAAGGAACTCAGCCATTACATACTTGCACTGTTCCCTCTGATTCAGCTGATACACGGGGCTCCACTCTCAGTCAAGCAAAGGATGCAGATGATGGTTCACTTGTAAGATCTTGTATCACTCGCGCAGCAACACAATACGGCTTCCAACATTGGCGACTTCACCGGGTAAACAACTGGCTATCTTGTCGATATGAGTGACTTACTGATGCAACAATTATGTATTGGCTCTGAACATAACTTGAGTGTAATTTCATTGAGGTAATGTTTCATTATCCATTATATCTCATTTTCTTCCCTTCTGAAGCGTTCTTCCACCAACAACGCAATTAATATTTTTACACAAGTAGGCGATTCCGAATCCGTGTGAAAAACCTTGGCTTAGACCAGGTTATCCATGCAAAAGGTCTCTGTTTCCGCAATACGTAATTCCATGGATTCCTAAAACAGATGTGCACACTCATATTTTACAGAACAATTAGAATATTAGGGGTAATGCAGAACTGTTCTTCTTTATTAATGCAAGTCAGGTACCGGGTCAAGGATTCGTTCACGGTTGCCTTGAGTTTCAGCAAACTTGACTAGTGGCTTGAGGTGGAAACAATGCGTCACAAGCGCCACCTCTGCCCACAGAAAATAGATGATCTTCAGGTGAAACTAAATTATTTTTCAATGTATACACTAATCACTTATCATAGTTGTTACATTTAATCATTTTTTTCTTACATATTCATCAAATCAAATTGATTCTCTCTCTCTCTCTCTCTCTCTCTCTCTCTCTCTCTCTCTCTCTCTCTCTCTCTCTCTCTCTCTCTCTCTCTCTCTCTCTCTCTCTTAGCATCCATCTCGGATTAGAGCGCTACATGAGACTATAGACGGACTCAACACAGCTTTAATGGCTCCGTTATATAAACTGTACTGTAGATAGACCACCTATTCGTCCTACGCGACCTCATTCCACAAGCAAACACACACACACAAAACATGTATATTCTATGAAAGAAACGACACTGCATGTGCAAGGTAAACACCTTGATGCAACAAATATTATGAGCTTGCCACTTCAGTCCCCAACATTATGATATTTAATACCAAAATATATCATACTAATGAGTGTGTAATATTTACTATTCATAGTTCAACGCGCAAGCAAGCAAGATTACTAAATGTATTAGCAATCATGATTATGAGCACCAGTTTAGAATCATGTCGTTCAATCATTCATTCACCTTTCCTTGCGGACGTACGTGTGTGTGTGTTGGTGTGTTAAGTTAGAATACATTAAAAACACACATTTTTATACTAAAGTTAATATTCTATATCTATCATCAGCGAAGATCATACATAAGTATTTATATCCACATCACATTTATTTTAGTATTGTAGCAACAGTCATGCAAAATAACTGCAAACACAAATGCATTTTATCTATATTCCATTGTTTTACACGTAATCTTCTCTTTGTCTCCTCGCAATGGCAAACTACTCCCGTGAGAGTAATTTACACAAGTTGGAAAGCCATTACGTATTTTTTTCCTCCCTCTCTCTTTCTCTCTGACCTGAACTGCCCTCACCCACTACCCAGCACACCATTCCCCCATCTCCCCCCCCCCTCCTGCCTCACTCCCATCTCACCACCACCCAGTCACCTCACCGGCCTGGCTCTCCGCTGCTGTTCTTTCCTGCCGATCCTTTCCGTCACCCACTCACATCCTGAAGCCCACCTGCCACCCCTCCACCCGCCTGCCCCATGCACCTGTCAGGCCATGTCTGCATTCTCTCCCTACATTGTTTCTTTCCGCCTGTCTGTCTATCTACTCTCTCTCTCTCTCTCTCTCTCTCTCTCTCTCTCTCTCTCTCTC
>CM035188.1:15591785-15603627 GCA_020233015.1 Callinectes sapidus | reverse complement strand
AGAGAGAGAGAGAGAGAGAGAGAGAGAGAGAGAGAGAATTACATGTAAACTAGTAAACAAAACAGAGACCACAGAATAGACATCGATATACAGTGACAGCGATGGAAATCAACAGCCACGCTACACAGTATTCTCGCTCACCAGGTCTTCCCGCCGGCGAGTCTCGGGTGGTGAACGGGCCAAGCGCCACCATTGGGGACCTGGAAAGACACACGAACTACTCTGTAAGTGTTGCCGCCGCCACAAGTGCTGGGGTGGGCGCCGCCTCTCGACCCATCAATTGTGCCACGGAGGAGGATGGTGAGTAGAAATAGCAAAGTTAGAGAAAAGGACTATTTACCACGTCCCAGTACCTTTATGGCATCAATTAAGTGTAAAGTTGTTAAGGTGTTACATTGTGGGAGGTAAAGTTTGCTATGTTTTCTTACTAAGAGTATTTTCAAAGCCAACAGAAATTATTAGCGAGATTTTCAAGTGTTTCTCCAGTTCATAATGTGGAAATCTTGTCACTCTTCCTCTAGATCCTTAAACACACCTTAAAAAAACTCGAGTCAATTAGGATAAAGCATTTTGAAATAGTGGAGGTGGAGGTTATATTAATAGAGTCTGATCCCCCGTGTTAATATTGTAAGGCTTTAATTAAGTGACTCAACACTAGAAGAATGGAACATCGCAGTCTGTTAACATGGCAGAGTGCACTGTTTTGTTTTGTTTTTCATCTCATTTTTAAAGGCGGTTTAATTAGACGCCCTACAAAACATGAAGAAATTATCCATATTGTTCAAAATCATATTTGCAGAAAAGATTACTTTAGTTTAAAATCGCAATGAGAACCTTTCCACATCATCAGTTTTTCAATTTCATGATAGTTTTGGAGAACTTTTTACTAATGAATTAATTGCCTCAGTACCAGAAACACCCAGACAGTCCTGACGCCTCGACACTCCAAGGGTGTCCATACGCTGGCTGGTATTACGTTACATTTGGTTTTGGCAATGGTCATTAACACAATATGTAATACTTCAGATAATGCTGATAGAAAACAAAAACAAAAGACATGCAAGTAACAGCTAGATAGATTGATAGACAAATAGATAGGTAGGCAGATAGACAAATATATTATACATTCAAACAAAATTTGTTTTCTTCGTAAACCATATGAATTCCAAATATCAATATTTGCCGGAATGAATAGATCCAATTGTATTTCACAGTGCCGCAAGCCCCGTCCAGCATCAAGGCGGTGGTGGGCGGGCCCAACAGCGTCATGGTGGCCTGGTCACTGCCCGGCAGGACTCACGGCGTCATCACCAAGTACCTGCTGTACATCAGAGCACCACCTGAAAGAGATCCCATCAGGCGGATATTGCCTCCCCAGGTGTGTCACCACTGACAGTTACTGGTCTTCAGATTAGAAAGCAAAGGCAGTGATAGGAAAGAAAGGGGAGATTAATTGTTTCAAAAGGGAACCCCATTTTCTAGTAGCCTTTACATGATCTGCCTAAATAATAATAACTTGAAATTTGCACTACTCGAGTACTCCTCTCACTGTCAGTTTCCCATAAAGCTATACTTGATATCTGCATCATTTAATTTTACTAAGCTTGAGGGAAATCGTAGCAGTTGAAAAGTTAAGAAATATGTAATATTGCCTTGTAATTCAGAAAGGTAATTATTGCACGGAGACAAATCACTGCAATGGAATCACTGGGCACCAAATGACTGACTCAGAGAAGCATTTCACTGATGAGCCTCACTGCCTTCACAGAATCGCTGGCTTGAAGTGACGGACCTGGAACCGAGGATGCGATATGAGTTTTGGGTCGCGGCAGCCACCAGAGTAGGGGAGGGACCCGCTTCGCCCGTGGTGTCGGCAACGCCTACAGATACAGGTAGGGAGTGTTCGCAATGAATAGAGAGAGCAAAAATACCAACCTTTCCTTTCCGGTTTGAATCCTTGCTAAACCTGATTGTCCGGTGGGAGATGTAGCGTTCTCCCGTTAACCCTATAGGGGTGCCATATGACCTAAGCTGTTCTGGCACCTAATGTTATCGTTTGCATTTTCCTTTCCCAAATAACTATACATAGTTACTTGTCGATTGCAATAACTGTGGAAAATATTTACTAGTACTTCCTCATTGCCCAAGTAACTTTCTTTGGGTTAGTTCTTCCCCAAATAACTGCAACAAATAGGAAGAGAATAATTAGTTTCTCTTCCTTCCCTATATGCTAATAATCTATAAGTGTATGATGTCTTCCTAAAATAATAGAAGCTAAGGTTTAAGTGAAATTAATATACGATTCCTTTGTAATTTTCGTGAAAAAGTGGGAGCAGGAATACACAGCGTGGGAGGGGACGTGCGAGCCGCCAAAGGGACGGATGTGATATTGGCGTGTCCTCACGTGGGTGAACCTGAGCCCACCATCACCTGGCGCCGCAATAACGCGCCCGTCACCAGAGAGACCAGGTGTGTGTGTGTGTGTGTGTGTGTGTGTGTGTGTGTGTGTGTGTGTGTGTGTGTGTGTGTGTGTGTGTGTGTATGTGTATGTGTGTGTGTGACGATATACCATCAATGACATGCTAGTGTTACCTAGTTTACATACATACAATTTAATATTCTTAGATACTATTCTCTCATAATGAAGATTTCTAAACTCTACACAAAAATTAGTCTGATTTTCATGGGTATTTTCTATAATTATTGGTGTCAATTTTTGTTGGTCTATGTATGTATAATCATAACAACAACAATGGAAATTACAACTTCCACTAGAACCTGTTAAAAGTTTTCAAGATAAAACACCAAGATGTTAGGCATCACAAGCCGTAAAGGAATCGAATTTTTTATAAGGTAACTCTATTAATAACACTCAGTGACCAATATTTGTGCACAACATTAAAGTTAATCTAAAATAGATTTCTCATACGATTTTAAAATCTCTCTATGTATGTATATATATATATATATATATATATATATATATATATAGATATATATATTATATATATCTATCTATATATATATATATATATATATATATATATATATTATGTAAGAGAGAAGATCTGGCCAAGGCCAACTAAAATTATTAAACAAAAATGACGACTTTAATGCTAGTCTCCGAAGAAGTGTAAGAGTTAGCCAAAATAATGGGATAAATGTCTTCAAATCTAACTATCAAGTAATTTCAAGTCATAAGAACATGGAAATACAGAACCAAATAGGAAGTTCCAGAGCTTACCAGATAAAGGGATAAATATTTGAGAGAACTGGTCAAATCTTTCATTAGAGAGATGAACAGAATAGGGGTGAAAGAAAGGAGAAAGTTTTGTGCAGTAAAGCTGCGGGAGGAAAGGAGGAATGCAATCAGCAAGATTAGAAGAGCAGTTGACATGAAAATAGCAAGCAATTAGTATGTTATTCTTAGCATATAAACATTAAGAACTATATTGGACAAACTATCATTCATTTAAAAAACATGTTCTCTAAGAAATAGCAATTAGCACATTATACATTTTCCATTTATTCCCTTTGATCAGTCTCCATTAAACGCAAAGACAGGATATGTTATCTTTCCTGGCGATAAATTTAGTGTTTCAGAGCAAGATATCAATAAATATATTGAAAGTTTGATATATTTCAGTGTGTATAGCGACTTCCGTCTAATAAAATCACCAATTCACAGTAAACCAATAGTTATCAATATTCCTCGCCCTCCTGAAGGTACGAGCTACAACCTGATGGAGGTCTGCTGCTGCGGGACTGTCAACGAGCCGATTCCGGGAACTACACCTGCCACGCCTCCAACAGACACGGCTCAGACCACGTCCTCTACACCCTCGCCGTGATAGGTGTGATATTAACCATGGTTCCAATTATATTAGTGGGCCGAGAGAGAGAGAGAGAGAGAGAGAGAGAGAGAGAGAGAGAGAGAGAGAGAGGAGAGAGCGAGAGAGCGGAGAGAGCGTAGATGAGAGAAGGCGATGGAGGAGGACTGAGGAGCGCAGAAGAGAATGGGAGAGGAGGAGCGAGAGAGGAGAGAGAGAGAGAGAGAGAGAGAGAGAGAGAGAGAGAGAGAGAGAGAGAGAGAGAGAGAGAGAGAGAGAGTCACAGTAGGTATATAATAACGCCAAAAATTTACACTCGTCAGCTAGATTGGACTTAAATATCTGACCATCGTGAAGATAATCATATAAATGTATAGTTTTGTGCGCATGACTTATTTCATTTTGACCCAAAGAATTGCTAGTGTGTGTGTGTGTGTGTGTGTGTGTGTGTGTGTGTGTGTGTGTGTGTGTGTGTGTGTGTGTGTGTGTGTGTGTGTGTGTGTGCACTATCCTCACTCCACTCTTCCCTCGCAGTTCCCCCCGGCGCGGCTCTCCTCCACTCCCTGGGGTCTACGTCCACCACAGTGACAGTGTCGTGGCGCTCAATGGATGACGGCGGCGCCCCCATCAGAAAGCTGACCCTCACGTGGCGCTCAGACCCCGGCGAGTGGCGAGAAGTGACCCTGGCGCGGCACCTCACACAGTACACCCTGCGGGACCTCACCTGCGGCACTGTGTATCACCTGTACCTCACCGCCCATAATAAGATTGGTGAGTTAACCCCTTCAGTACTGGGATGCATTTTTACATTTATGCTGCTTATTATTTGGCGATTTTATACAACTTTATAAACTTGTAGGTATTGAAATAGTGCTGATATTAGTCATTAACACCTTCAGTACTGGGACGCGTTGTATTATATCCATACTGATTATTTAACAATTTTATATAGCTTCAGAAACTCACGTGGGGCTTAAAATACTACAGACTCTAGCTATTAATCTTCTGACCTCCATAAACCCTTTCTGATGCCAATAAAATGGTCTAATTACACCCAAAACTGAAGGCAAATATGTGTACTGAAGGAGTTAAGGGTGAGGTAGTGCAGTAATTAGTGTACAGAGATTTGTTTTGCCAGTGCAGCCGATTGTAGTTTCTTGTTTTGTGAAATAATGGTCTGTAATGATGATACTAGTTCGCGATAATAATACGAAAACACTGGAAAAAGAGATGTTCCCAATGAAGGTGGCTTGCGACTTGGTCAAATATTTCGTTGTTATATATTGTTACTTTTTGTCTTCCAGGAGACTCTAGTAGACTAATTATGACGGGGATGAAGTTAATTAGTAATTTAGTGATATATCTATTTCTTATTGGCATCTGATAAAGCAGTTCGAGCCTCTATAACAAAATATCTTTCATGTTTTCATGTATCTTTTTATCACTTTTTAATTCCTATGTGATTTTATCTCGCATTTTTCGCCATTTTCTTCGTTGTCGATGGCTTGTTTGGAATGTGCATAACATTGAGGCTCTCATAAGATCGTTTCACTCTCTACCACTGTGTGTGTTGTCCCTGTAGGTCCCGGAGCAGCGAGTGACGTCATCACGGTCCGCACCAAAGGCAACAGGCCAGCCTCACCTCCCCAGCACCGTCTGGTTGCCGTCAACGCCTCGGCGGCCACCATACGCCTCTCCTCCTGGGCTGATAAGCACTGCCCGATCACCGCCTTCGTCGTCAAGCTGAGGCCATCAACGAGCAGAGAGTGGCAGATCGGTGTGTGCATGTGTACCTCTGTTTGGACGGGCTAATTTTTGCCAATATTTTTCATTATATCATACCATTTTCATGATAACTTTCTCTAGATAATTTTCGGTTCTTTTCAGTGTCTCAGTATGCCACAAAGCACTGTTTATTGCACGAGCAAAATACTCTAGTGTCGTATAATTTTATTCACTAACTTTTAATAAGGTTTCTTGACTTTATTGACAAAAAACAAGTCATCATCTACTTGTCATGTTCCTTGATCTGCATTTACTTTTTACAGTCCATTGTTCATAAGTAGAACAAAAAAGACAATAAGACGTTCTCACAGTACTGCTATTTTTAAAGTAACGGAAAGAAACTGGTTCTCAAAGATGTCAATAAATGGCTGGAATAGACCAAATTATCATGCAACTAATATCGAAAAAACAGTATAGTTTTAGAAAATAAAACGAAGGATAAAGACAAGTAGTTACAAATATGCATTTTTCAAAGAACTACGACGTGTAAACAAGTTAGCTTCTTGTGGCTTGTATAATGACCTTTTGTTTACTTCACTACGACACATTGAATCTGACAAGCTTGACATTACACTAACCACGTTCAGTTACTTCCTAAAGGAGAATGTCTGAGAGGACACAAGAGATAAGGAATATTCCGTACGAAGGAGGATTGAAGGCACCAAATTTGTGTTTCTTAAAGAGACGTAGATTAAATGGAAACCTGATGTAAATATTTAAGTGATGTAAGGGTAATAACAAAGGAAATATTAGCAAGGTTCTTGGGACCAATAACCAGGAAAGAACCACAAATAATGGGTTCAAACAGGAGAAATTCATGTTTAAGAAAGAAATGTGAAGAAACTGGTTCTCTAATAGGATAGTGGATGAATAGAACGGACTCAGTGATCATATTTCTAGTGTTGAGACAATGAGAAGCTTCAAAAGAAGATCAGATAAGTTTATGAAGGAGGATCATAGACAGAACTAGACAGCTGTGTTCATATAGTAACTGCCACGAGTAGGCCTGACAGCAACAGTCTCTTACAGCTTTCCTCATTTTCTTATATTCTTACGTTCCTTCCCTCGTCCCGCAGTGAGTGGACGTCTGCCGGGGAAGCAAGCTGAGTACACGATGGGGGACCTGATGCCCACCACGCCCTATGAGCTGAGTCTCACCGCCACCAACCCTGCCGGCGACACCACCACCACCTACTCCTTCACCACGCACAGGATGATGGGAGGTGGGTGCACATTTCATAATAGTTACTACCTTCAGTTTTAGATTACTGTTTGATTGGTTCACAATAACTTTATCGCTTACATTAACTGTTCTCTCACAATAAACTTCTTCTTAATTATTCTCTCTCACAATAACTGTTCTCTGTCACAATAACCTTTCTATCTCACAATAACTCTTTTTTCCCACAATAAATGTTTTCTATCACAATAACTCTTCTCTAATAACAGTCCTCTCTCACAAGAACTGTTTTCTCACGATCATTATTCTATCTCAAAACAGTTCTCTATCGCAATAACTGTTCCCTGTCACAATAACTTTTCTCTATCACAATAACTCTTCTCTCTCACAATAACTGCTCTCTCACGATGACTATTTTCTCTTTCACTTCCAGACCGCCTGCAGGAGGGAATGGGACCTATTGGGGGAGGGATGCTCGGGTCTCCAGGAAGTCGCGGCCCATCACCAGAAGACGTGTTCACTGACCCAGCCTTTATTGTCCCCATCATTATCTCCTGCATCGCTCTCGTCTCTATCATCATCGCTATCACACTCTGCCTGAAGAGAAGTAAGAGCAGTTTTATATAGTTAACCATCAAAACATTTATTTTCTGTTACAAATATTTATAGAAAACGTAACTTTTAATAATAAACTGAGCTAAAAACGGGTACAAGTGGAGTGCTGGTTCTGATCGCAGGGCCTATAACAGGACACGAAGGTGGAGGGCAGGGCGAGGAAGGTGACCCGTCCCTCAACCCCGCAGCGGAGAACAAAAGCAACCTAGCAGCGCGGGAACAGTACTACGCCACCGTCAGGAAGCCGGCGCCCTCCCCTATACACGACGTGAATGCCCTGGAGAGGATACCAGGTTGGGGGTGTCTCTGTGTTTTAACCCCTTCAGTACTGGGACGCATTTTCATATTTATTCTTATTATTATTTGTCGATTTTACACATCTTCAGATACTCATGTAAGGATTAGAATGGTAAAAACTCAAGTCATTAATCTTCTGACCTCCATAGAGCCTTGGTAATGTTAATAAAATTGTTTAGTCATACCCAAAACTCGTGGCTAAAATGTGTTCCAGTACTGAAGGGGTTAAAGTAGCAATATGTGATGAGAGGGTGTGTTTTCGAGAAGTGTGTTGTAGGGAAGGGTGTTGCGGTATTTGTGTGTGCTGTTTGGAGAGTGTGTTGTGTATTGTGTTGTGTTGTGTGATGGAATAATTATGTGTGAATGGAGAATGTGATATTATTGATGTGTGTGTGTGTGTGTGTGTGTGTGTGTGTGTGTGTGTGTGTGTGTGTGTGTGTGTGTGTGTTAATTGCAATGGAAAGGCCGGCCTGGATGTGCATGGGAACAAATGAAGATGACAGGACGAGGAGTAATTATAAGCATTTAATTAATCACACAGAAGCATGACTAAAACTGCACTAAATCATTTTCACTAGACTGTAAACAAAATTAAACTCCGAAAACAAAGCAAACTAGACACAATTTAGCAATGAACGCAAACCATCCAGCTTATTTTACGTAAAGATTAAACATATAGTAAAAGAAAGACATTTGTAGCTTAATCCTTTCATTTTCTTTTTGTGAGGTGGCTTTAGTAAGATGTTCTCGCCTAAGGTGTGACAGTAGGCAGAAACTGCATCTTACTCTGCATCTTTTCTTATAGAATACGCAGAAGACATATACCCTTACGCCACTTTCCAAATCCAGCGTCAGGAAGACTCCATCTCCACGCACTTCCAGACCTTTGTGTATCAAGACCCCCGCAGGGCTACTGTGGAGACCCTGGCCTACAGGAAGGTACGCGTGTGTGTGTGTGTGTGTGTGTGTGTGTGTGTGTGCAGGGTTTGTGGATGAGTGGCTTGATGGTGTTGGATACATTTCTACAACAGCACTTTAATATGTTTACAATGCATTATTATTATTTTTTTTTTTTGTATGTGTGTGTAAGAGAGAGGAAGCTGACCAAGGACAATAGAGGATAATGAAAAAAAAGACCACTAATTTCCCAGGCCCTTTACAAGCCCGAAAGAGTTAAGCAAAGGGTATGAGTAAATATCCTCAGTCTTTCTCTTAAATAAACCCAAGTCAAGTAACAAGAACAATAACAATTTCGGTCTTTTGGCACTTCATTTCTCAATCACAAACCATACTTTTATATTTATCTTGTTCTCACGCAGTGCTTTAATGTTTATAAATCAACACACTTATTGCTTATCTAAATCAAGCATATTTAATGGAAGCTTATTTATGATGTGGCACTGAATTTCCTTGTTTTCTTCACTCTACAGGGAGGTAACGGGAATGGCGAGGGAAGAAGTGGAAGAGAAGGCGGCGGTGGAGGAGGTGGTGGAGGTGGAGGCGGAGCAGGAAGAGGAGGAGGAAGTGTAGGGGGAGGAGGAACACCTGGCATGGGAGGAAAGGGAGGAGGACAAGGAGGAGGAGGAGGTGGTGGAGGTGGTGGAGTAGGCGGTATTGGTGTTGGAGGTAATGGTGGTGGTGGCGGCGGTGGTGTTGGCGGGGGAGGAGTTGGCGGGGGTGGGATCGAGAGGGACAGCGACGACTACGCGAGGGTGAAGAGGTGTCGTCTCAAGTACGGCGGGGAGAGTGAGGACTACGACGACAGCTTCAACAGCGACACAGACACCGACCACGCCCCCTCGTCCAGAACAGAGAGCTCCTCACACCTCGACGACGCCCACCACACGCCCCTAAACTCCAGGAACCACCACCACAGTAAGTTTCACACCTACCTCATCACACACACACACACACACACACACACACACACACACACACACACACACACACACACACACACAGCTAGACAGATAGGTATTGCATTAACCACAAAAAATACACAATGCAATTTCAATAATATATCTTGCATTAAATATATTACATACAATCAAAATTGTAAGAAAAATATGAAAATATCACACACACACACACACACACACACACACACACACACACACACACACACACACACACACACACACACACACACACACACTCCCGTAGAAGTAAGTAAAAATTAGATCAGCTTACGATATTCTTACATATATCTATTACAGCTATCTTCAAACTATGTAGTGTTTCTGCAGACGGTAACGAAACAATCAAGGCTAGACTAATGAGAGGCTAAGTAAGGGAAGGTAGGACGTGCAGGGAAGAGCAAAATAAGACAAAAAAAAAAAAAAAAGAAAATTCAGATTGAGACCAATTAGCATCAAGTGGGGTAAGAAAAACAGAATGAGGCAGGAAATGTAAGAAAAACTAGACTGAGCAAAGTGTAAGGCAGAGCAAGAAAAGGAGGAAAAAAGATAATGAAGAGAAAATAATGTTAAGTTCCTAGTTAGCAACACAGGGCAAGGAATGGCAAGGATAACAAGACCGGGAAAACACGACAGGAGGTACAAAACAGCAGGGAAGATACGGTACAACAAATACAGATGGAACAATATAGGTGGAACAAAACACGTGGAACAACGATAGATGGAACAACATAGGTGGAACGAAGATAGATGGAACCAAGATAAATGGAACAAAAATAGGTGGAAAAAGACAGGTGGAAAAAAGACAGGCGGAACAAAGACAGGCTGAACAAAGACAGGTGGAACAAAATTAGGTGGAAGACAGGTGGAACAAACTAGGTGGAACAAGACAACAGGGAGGATACGGTGGAACAAGGCAGCGCAAGGAGGGATAAGGTAGGGAAGGAAAGGCAGGACAGACGGAGTAATGAGAATTGTACCACTACCGGCAGACCTCCTGTACGTGGCCTCCGACGCCAGCACGGTCGCTTCACCCCTGCAGGAGAGGAAGAGCCTCCCCCGCCGCTCCCGCTCCAGGTACTCACACTGACTGCTTCCCGTGACAGCCTTAACAGCAGCAAACCATGGAGGAGACGAGATATTACTTAATGCATAACTTTTGAATCACTGTGTATGAGTAGAGTAACTTGCTGCCTAGATGTGAAACTGTATTGGTCAACTTTCTGAAATATTTTTATTTTGACAAGTGTTTTTAATGATTTATCTCATTTATTTATCTCTTTATTGTTATCTTTATTTACTTATTTATTTATTTTATTCATATATTTTACTTTTTTTATTTACTCATTTATTTATATTTGTGTGTATGTGTGCTATAGGTCAGACTCCTTGACACTAAGAAGGTAACGTCACCATGTCCAGCAGAGCCACAAAGGAACTTAAGCAGCGATGAAGCATAAGAGGTCATTTTTAAGCAGCAAGGTTATTATAAAAGGACCAATACTTGTACATGCATTTAGACTATAAGAAAACTTGAATCTAGAACACCCCCACCTCCATGCTGCCTCTGTCACTAACTTGGTCCCCACAGGTCCAGCGGGAGTGGGAATTACGCCGCGCTGGGTGCCGGCAACATGGGGTTAGTAAACTCCTGCAAGGGTGGCGCGGCGGTCGGCACAGGCGTCATGACAACGGGCGGCAAAGCTCGCTCCCACGCCCACAGCCAATCCGCTCACCACACCAAAAGTTCCGAGGGTCTGGAGATGAGTGAAACGGAGGTGGACCGAGACAACAGACGGCGAATCAACGACAACAGAAGACGCCACACTAGCTTCTCCATCGCTGTTTAGCGGCTCCGTGATGCTTTTTTAGTCTAGTTAGCTGGGACGTGATGTGTGTGTGTGTGTGTGTGTGTGTGTGTGTGTGTGTGTGTGTGTGTGTGTTCTAGGGATGTTGTGTATAACAGATAAATTAATGGAACAGTTGAAACCAATTACTTTTTTCTTTGACTTTTCTTGTAAAAAATGCATAAATATTTTGGACCTAATAAGCCCCATGAAGGGGTCAACCTGCCTCGTCCGAAGACAGGTCCCGTCTGCCTGACAGTCCAAATCGTCCCCAAGTGCCAGCAGCTTTACGGGGCTTAGTCTTGGTCAGATGAAGAATGTTGCGCCCCTTAGTCTTGGGAGAAGAATGTTGTATGTGTTGTTTGTCCTCTC
>CM035188.1:15578262-15588265 GCA_020233015.1 Callinectes sapidus | reverse complement strand
GAGAGAGAGAGAGAGAGAGAGAGAGACTGAAGACAATCGATCAGAGGAGAGAAATTGATAAAACGAGAAGCTTATGATTTCACCCTATCTAATAAAACAGTGTGAATGGAACCCCCTACATACATTTACTTACTATGCTCTGTGGGACCTCCTGTTTCTCCTCTTCCCCCTTCCTTAGATATTGTACCTTCCAACCATAATTCCCAACTATCATCATTCTATTGTTTAACTCCTATGTCTGTTATTTTCTTGCGGTTTCCATCTTAAGCACCACGGGCCACTTTTTTCCCATGTCTCCTTTACATAACTTTACATTACTTTTTAACTATTTCAATCACAATATTTCTCTTTCCATATTTCATTTTCTAATTTCACATCCATAATTTTCTTCAATAACAGATTTTCCACGCTCTTTTCCCATCTTATTTTCTTTTGAGCACAAACAAAGCAATTTAGTACAGACATTTGGACAGGTTGTGGGAGGAGGTGAAAGGAAAACACAGTGGAAGAGAGATGAGTCTATTTTCCAACCAGTTTCGCTGAAATTCCCCACAAGAAAGCATCAGCGAAACCGGTCGAGAAATAAATCGAACTCCCTCAAAATGCGTCTTCTTTTCACTTCCTCCTTTGGCAGTTTAGGTCATTCTAAGAGCTATATCGTGTTCCTTCATTATATTTTACGTTAATTCCTATCCTCTCCCCGTCAGTATCATGTTTGTTTCTTACACCAAAACTCTTAAAATTAGATAAATTATTTTCCAGAATATCACGTTTCTTCCCCCTTAACGCAACCTGGTATTGCATTTTTTTTTTCTTCTTCTTCTTCCTTCTTTCATAACCTGCTTAAACTTAACGCCATGCACTCACGATAGATATTGCGTTTTCTTCATCCGCCTTAATTCACAAATCTATTTTCCTTAATATATGTAAATCTATCACTTTTTTTTTTTTTTTACCGGGTTCGTGACCCCTCCTATTTTGATTTTGATAGTTTCTCTACTTATAAAACTGCTTTTTATTTTTCTTTAGTTTTATAAGGGTCTCCTTTTCTTTCTTATTTTTTTCTTGTTAATCTACTTGCAAAACAATTTCCCTTAAATTCTATAAGTAATGGCAACTCACATGTAAATTTTCTGAACGTCATATATTCGTTTTCTTACTCATTCTTATCTATGGTCGATCTTCTATTAGAAAAAATATTGAAAAATAGAAAAAAAGATTGAATTCATCCTCTTTTAAAATCAATAGAAAATAGAAATAATTTTTAGTACATATTTTGTGTTATACTTTCTTGCATATTATTTTTTGACGTTTCATATTTGTTCTCTTTCCTCGTTCATATCCTTCCTGTTTTCTTGTTTGTCTATTCACATAAGCAATTCCTTCCTCTTTTAACATGCGTAATTTTCTTTCTTCTTGCTTCTGTAACCAATACGCATTGTACATTCCCTTTTTATCTATTTCATAAGACAATTATTCTATTTTCTAAAATTGGGAATTCACATTTATCATCTTTTCTGGGAAACCAACATATCTCATGCTTTCTTATTTCTTAATTACTCCTTTCTAGTCTTATTTATTCATTCTGAACACACATTTTCCATATCTAAAACAATTGAATAAAACCAAGGAAAAGAAAGTAAAAGAGAAAAAAGACAAAACATATTTACCTAGAATTTTCAGGAAACTACTATGAATTTTACTTTCTTGTAGTAGTAGTAGTAGTAGTAGTAGTAGTAGTAGTAGTAGTAGTAGTAGTAGTAGTAGTAGTAGTAGTAGAAGTAGTAGTAGTAGTAGCAGCAGTTGTAGCAACACAAGCAGAATAATAATAATATAAAAGTAATAACAATAATAATAGTGGTAATAGTATTAACAACACCACTAATTACAAGGGCAGCGCATCAAGAGTCACCGAAATCTAAACTGGCACTTTTATGTAACCTTGAGCTTAGTGGGAATCCTTCCACCATTGTCGCATCATAGAATCTCTCTTTCTCTCTCTCTCTCTCTCTCTCTCTCTCTCTCTCTCTCTCTCTCTCTCTCTCTCTCTCTCTCTCTCTCTCTCTCTCTCTCTCTCTCTCTCTACAACAGACTAACACAACATGACCGTACAAATCCTTCCTTCTTCATATTTCTATACCTCTCGAAAAAAATATAAAGAAATAATTAAAAATCGCCTAATCATAATTTGCAGCATTCCATATTGCCTTAAATTCCTCCTTCAAGATATTAATGGCGGCACTTTTCAAGATTTATTTGATCACAGCTGCTCCTTGCGCGTTATGAAATTCCATCCTATCAAATATTATGAAAAACCAGGATATCTCTCTCTCTCTCTCTCTCTCTCTCTCTCTCTCTCTCTCTCTCTCTCTCTCTCTCTCTCTCTCTCTCTCTCTCTCTCCCTCCTCCGTCCGCCATAACTGCCTTTAGAAGAGGCTGCGTCATGACAAAAACATTATAAAGACTGGACTTTGAACTCACGGCTCCCTCGACGAAGCCACACACATGCAGCGAGCCAGCCCACAGCCAGCCATTCCCCCTGCGTCGTGTCTGCCTGTTATGCTAATGTCACTCACACGCGCACAGGTTCCGCTCATCCTCACCGCCAGTTATTACAAAGTGAGGCTTGTGGTTTGGACGCATAGGTTCGTACATTGCAATATGAGAGTTGTAGGTAAACCGGTCTGTGTGTGTGTGTGTGTGTGTGTGTGTGTGTGTGTGTGTGTGTGTGTGTGTGTGTGTTTTGCATCACCTTCCTCTGATCTGTTGTTGATTAAAAGAGGGTTGGTCAGTGTACTTGGTCAGCTGGAGCTGAAACTGAAGACACGTTTGCACACACACACACACACACACACACGTTCAATAAACTGAGCGGTATGGCATGAAAGGAATCAGAGCATGTCATTTCTGTGTGTGGTGATTAACATGTTATCCCGTGCACGTATACGGTATATTATGTCTCACTTCGCTGCAAGAATAGTTGTAATTCAGCCTCTTTAAGTGAATTGGTAATGTCAAAAACTTATTCAGACATTCGTAAAGGTGATGGTTCCTTACAGAGTCAGAGTAGATGACGAAAGTGTTGAAAGGTTAGATTATAATTTTGAGAGGCATTTCTGCGAGCAAAAATAAGGCTTCAAGTAGTTTTTACTTTTTCACTGCAATACGAGACAACATCAATAGTAATGCATGTGATTTTTATTGGCATCTGCGAGAAAGGAATTCATGAAAAAGAGTACATTTTGCAATTTCCACCAGTTTAAGAGTTTTAGGTAACTATTGAATAAGTAAAGATGTCTTCGAGTGATCAGTTATTAAGGAAAGATGGAGTAAATAAGAGTGTGTTAAAACACCTGTAGTTTATTTGCCTTAATTTTGCTAAGTCCCATCCGTCTGGTGTTCAAGTGAATTAATAAACATCAGCCAATCACAAGCAAATGAACCAGTCACTGAAATGCAGCTTTCCTTCCCGCAGATACACGCACAGACACAGCGACTCTAGGATGGCCATCTATTGATAAGGGATGCTGCCACGGTGGTTCAAGGTTAGTATGTCTTCCATTAACCCCTTCAGTACTGGGGCACGTTTTTACCTTGAGTTTTGGGGTGTGATTAGACGCTTTTATTGACATTAGGAAGGGTCTACGGAGGTCAGAAGATTACTGGCCAGAGTCTGTACTATTCTGATCCCCATATGAGTTTCTGAAGCTGTGTAAAATCAACAAATGATAAGCAGAATAAATGCAAAAATACGTCACGGTATTGAAGGGGTTAACTTTAGTAAAGGTTCTTTGATACACTGTCTCTTTACAGTGTGGCCGTGACTTGTCATGTGCAGAATTGTAATATTGCCAACTTTCTTCCCCCGTGGCTGTCATTTCCTCTACTGAACCGGTTGGAGGAAGAAGCCTTCGTGTATACTATCTTACATGTTTTATTTTATACTATGTAGTGTAGCATAGCATAGCCTATCTCGCAAGAACAAACAGGCACAGGCACCTCCAGTTATTTGCGCCTCCTTTGTGCTGTAAGTTAAGTTAAGTTAGATTAGATTAGGCTAAAAAAGTTAAGTTAGGCTAGATTATGTTAAGTTTATTATCTTTCATGCTTCATCACTTTTCTCTTTCCTCTCTGCATTGACATTTTTTTTACTTTGTTCCTCACTGTTGAACATATATATTTTTCTTTTTCGTGTTTATATTTGTTTCTTTCTTTTTCCCCTTTCTTGCAAGTGGTGCCTGCAGTGACACTATATACTTCCATGATGACAGTTATGTTTACTTAGCTTAATCTGGATTGATAACACTACGCGGGTGGATTCTTAAACACTTTCTTCCTTTCTCTTTCTATTTTGTTTTCTCAGTAGGCTGGATGGTGGGGAAAGGAAGAGGATGAAGGGGAAGATGATTGACACGCATGTTGCAAAGACTGAACGGAAGGAAAATGCAATCAGGCAATAACAGATGGTGTATATCCACTTACAAGAAAATTGCGTGTGACTTGAAGCAGCAGATGGGGAATGCAAATACCGACATTATGAGAAGAAAATACTGCCAAACCTGCTTTTTACCCACAGCGCACACACGAGAGAGAGAGAGAGAGAGAGAGAGAGAGAGAGAGAGAGAGAGAGAGAGAGAGAGAGAGAGAGAGAGAGAGCGCATCATACAAACATTTAATACACTGGATTTATGGTGAAAAGAGTGTATGATGTATGAAGTGAAGGGCTTAGGTTAGTGATTATTGGTTGGCATAAGTAAGGAAGCCATTATTATCTTGGATTCAATTAACGCGTCCATAACTTTCTTATAATTTCATAATAATTGCATTTTTAATTAGGTTTAATATATCACCATAATCCAAGAGAGGTTAGGTTAGGTTACATTAAGTTTGGTTTGTTTTCCCGCTCTCATTATGCACTTATTTGACATTGCCTCATTTTCTCACCACCATGACCATTTTTGGAGGCCGCAGGAATGACTAGTCGCGTTCTCAAGAGTGTTTCTCCCGCCAATATTGTAGAAATTGTTAAATTGTCACTAGAACCTTAAAAAATGACAAAAATGTTAACAGATCGATAAAAACCTCCCACTTCAGCGAGAGCCTTTTGAAATGAATGAAGGTGCGGTGCAAAAGTGATTCAGGATGTGGTTTCTGATCCTGTACCGGTCCAGCGCCCATTAACAACAAGAGACGGGTTGTTGTGTGTAATGAATGACTGTCTGACTGATGGAAGGGGACGGTCAGCTGGGAGGGACGGCTGACTGACTGATGGGCTGGAACCGTTGCCTGTACGTGTGGTTCGCTTGACTTTAGGTTACCAGTACCTTTCCTTTTCTTCTTCTTCTTCTTCTTCTTCTTCTTCTTCTTCTTCTTTCATCCGTTATTTGTTGCTTTCTTTCTTACTCCAGTTGGTGTGAGATTCCCTGCCTTGTTCTGCGAGGGAAGGACAGGGTCGGAATGAAAGAGAAGGAATTTCACGTCACATGGTATTTTCTTTTCATTCCATTTTCCAACAACAACAACGGGGTCATATAACGCCGGCTAGGATTACGAGAGAGAAAGCGTTACCTCTCCCACCCAAAAAAAACTGACGTGAGCTAGGGCAGAACTCACAACCTTTAGCCTGCGAGCCAAACCGAGCACGAGTAAAACAGATTGACACCGCCAGCAGCCCTCTTGAAACGCATGTACTATGAACCTCTCTGTACAGTGACCGCAATAACATAAGTATGGGAAGAGGGAACACCTCATACCTGTCTGTCTGTCATCACCACTCCACCACCATAAGTAATACAGCCAGCCATTCACTCCATTGCTGTTTGTTATGGTGATAGATGGATATGGACAAATCAGGTATATATATAACTGACGTGAAAGGAATTTGAAGATTGAGGTGGGCAAGTAAGTTGGATTAGGGAAAGATGATAGGGGGGGAGGGGAGGGCTGGGATGGGATGGGTGTAGGATGGGATGGATTACTGGGAATTAATGGGACGGATATGGTTACGCTGTATGCCATCACATTGAATTTGGCGCTTCTCCGCCCATCCGCTCGGTAGCAACTGACGAACAGTTTGCTGAGAGGAGGAGAAATCGTCGTGATTATTTCTATGCTGCAGGAAAGACATCGTAACATGCGTCCTGGCTACGGGAAAGAAGTGGTGGTGGAAGGTATTCCTTGTGGTGATGGATACAGGCTTAACGAAATGGATAACACTATGACTGATGCTCGGTCTACTGAATAGAGAGAGAGAGGAAAGTCATTGTCATCATTTGCTTCCCAAGACAGGTGGTCGGTAAGCTCGAGCAGAAAGTGGTGACAGTAGTGAGCACCGACAGAGGAGAGGCAGGCTCTGCTTCACTTTATTTTCTGTCTGCTCGATAAATGTTCATTCGGACGAGGATTGCAAAGGCACTTACACACACACACACACACACGATGTGGCCATTGTTCGCTCGGTCATCAGTGCACCACTGTGGTTGTCATGGAGTAATGACTTCATACTGCGAGGTGATCACTCTGCTTGTTCATTGTGCAAAGACAGGAAACTCGAGGCTGAATAAAATGATAAGTTATTTGAATGAGGAACACCATGGACTCTGTGCTGGCGAGCTCATGAATTACTCTGGCAACATCATTCGTCTGATTTATGAGCTGTTCAGTGTAGCACCGCCCTCTATCAACAAAGTTTCCAACTAATTAGGTGATGTCACTGTTTGTGAAGGCGGGTTCCCGAGTCCTTAGCCGATGTTAACAAGAGAAGTAACTCAGTATAAGTTACTTAGCTGTACAGGTAATAGACCTTCACGTGCTGTGCGCACACCTGTTTACGTTGATTGATTGACTGATTGAGTGAATGATTGGATGATTGACTGGTTCACTGAATGATTGGATGATTGATTGACTGGTTCAGTGAATGATTGGATGGTTGATTGACTGGTTCGTGGATTGAATTAAATGTACCGCAACAACGGGACCACGTGGCGCCGTGTGCACGTAAAGCACATAGTCCTGCACTCCATGGCAGTACTACTATGCATACTTACACAACAAGGTATGCTGCGATACACACCTTTCTTACGTAGTGCAATGCAACACAGAGTGGTAAAGCAACGGTGCAGTGATGTGACAACAATGCAATGATGGACCAACGATGCAGCAGCGCCATCCATTGTTGAGTTGTAAAAGTTTGCCTTTATGGCGTCGCTATTCACACACTGTACGCTCCCCCCTACCCCCCCACACACACCGCGGCGCCATATGACCCTGGCTGTTGTGGCGCCTACTTTGAATCACTCACTCACTCACTCACTCCCCCCACACGACATTTTCTGGGTCGATTCACATATTTCACACCTGTGAGTCATTAAGAGAAAATAGTTCAAAGACCAGTGAACTGTTCATACTCGTAGATGCGTGGTTAGGTGTGTGTGTGTGTGTGTGTGTGTGTGTGTGTGTGTGTGTGTGTGTGTGTGTATGTGTGTGTGTGTGTGTGTGTGTCATTGTATGAATGCTTACATACATATGTGTATATCTTACAGTCTCCCTACATACCTGTGTGTTGGGTGTGCCTTGTGCATATTCATCTATTTCTCTTTGTATGTCTGTCTGTGTGCCTCCATGGTTGGCTGTGGGGTCTGGGTTGGATGGCCTGGCTGCAGGGAAATGAAAGTGAACGATGGAGAAAGCATGTCTTGGAGGGCAAGTCTTCAACAGTGCATTGCTGTGTGTGTGTGTGTGTGTGTGTGTATGGTACGATCACTACTTCCGTCATGCAAACTGATACCAGAAAAAAAAATGCTTTCACGTCTCCAGATGTCCCAGATTTATTTCTTCCTTTCCTATATATTCCTTATTCGTGGGATTTTCAATAATGCATTTCTGTTTAGTTCACAATACGTTACTTCCGTCTTGTAAGTTAACAACAGCAGCAGAGAATGAAGTGTCCTTACGGGCAACAAATGTACCTTCTCGTTATACAGTATTACCATAAATGGATTATCTTCTTACTTGTGGCATATACAGACAAGACAAAAAAGGTACATACAAACGCTACACTTCATTTGGACAGCCACGGAATTGACTGTGGTAGCAAGCGCAGCAGCACAGCAAACAACTAGAGATCAGATCTTGATTGTCATAAGTGAAGATATGCTTTACTTTTCTTGTGCCTCCAAGAAACACCTACAATATGTGTGGCCTCCAGGCGGTCTCTCTTACTGGGGCTTCTGACTCAACTAATGCCTTCAGCAGTCTTACAAAGCACAAAACCCACTCACACTCACGCGTTGTTCGGTTTGTGGCTCACTTTCTTCTCTCAATCAGTATGACTTCTCTCTCTCTCTCTCTCTCTCTCTCTCTCTCTCTCTCTCTCTCTCTCTCTCTCTCTCTCTCTCTCTCTCTCTCTCTCTCTCTCTCTTTATCAACCCTTTTCTTTGTTATATCTTTCCTTCCTCCCACTCTTCATTCCCACCTCGCCTGGACAGCTGCTCTCCGTCCACCGCTGATAAGGCCGGCGTGGCATAATACAGGATTCACTCGAGGGGAGACATTAAAGTTTCCCATTCCGCTTCGGCAGTTAATCTTCCTTTTTATGTGGCATCATTATTCAGTGCTTCAAATATTTGCTTCGTCCAGCGTACAAAAGAGGAAGGAAAGTTTTTGTTCCGGTGGTAGAGATGGTGAACTTTGAGTATGGTTGTCTGAGTGCTTCCCTGGCACAGTGCACACCATTTTTGTTTTGCTCAGTGTCCAAGAAAGGGAGTCTGTTAAGTTGTGGTGGTCTGGGATGATGATCTAAGTTAGTGTTCTTCTGGTTTTATTCAGCGATGATAAGATGTAGTTTGAGTCTTGTTTTGTGGAGTACTATGCAAGAATATGGAGGGTTTTATTGTAGCCGGACTCTCACTCCTACTTGTCTGTCATATCCTGCATGGTATGTGTATATATTTGTGTGTGTATGCATGCACACATTCATGTATGTATGTAATGATAGCGTATACTGTAGGATTGTGTGTCCCTTTGGAAATTATTGTGTTATTTCCTCTTATTTACGTGTAGTTTTTTTTTTTTTTTTTTTTTTTTTTTACCCTATATAGTGTCCCGCTGGTGTGTTTGAAAGACTCATGGATAGATTCCCTTCAGGATAGCCGTGTTCTCGCCAAGCCTTCTTTTTATCGTGTGTATAGTAAATTTTGAAATTTTTATTTTATCTTTCATATATTTTTATTTCAATGGAACGAGCGAAATGATCGAATACGTTTAATCACACACACACACACACACACACACACACACACACACACACACACAGAGAGAGAGAGAGAGAGAGAGAGAGAGAGAGAGAGAGAGAGAGAGAGAGAGAGAGAGAGAGAGAGAGAGAGAGAGAGAGAGAGAGAGAGAGAGCGAGCGTATATTTTTCCATTACTTATGAAAAAAAAAATCTACATTTGGTCACTCTGTCCATATTTGAGTTTTCACCATGTGCAGCTTGGCGTGTCACTTGCATAATGGTGACCAATAACTTTCCCGCACGTTTCACCACAAGGACGAGGAAGCTAAAATATTCCTTTATTCTTAGTGGGCGATATTTTGAGCGTGAGGCGGACAAGCAAGGCAAGGCAAGGCAGGGTGTTAGACAGCTGGGCGGTCATTAGGAGGTTCACGTACGCCAGCACCGCCACAAGTGTGTTTCACAAGTGTCTCGGAACCTTTACTTAAATGGTCTTCCTGACACTTGTGACTAGTAATACTGATCGAGGTCAAATGAATGTAACGTATATATCGGTGGAATTCCTACATTGTCCATGCATATCCCTTCCACTTAACTAACCTTGCTTGTGAATATCTTCTTTCCTGAAGGCCTTAGTGAACATACGTCAGATATGTGGAACTCTTAAGAGGTGGAATCCAATTCTTACAGATGCATCAGTATATCGTCCCTCCCTCACCCATTGACCCTAGTCGTGTGTACCTTTCCTTTCCCTAAAGTTTACCCTGAACC
>CM035188.1:15573012-15578242 GCA_020233015.1 Callinectes sapidus | reverse complement strand
ATCATCATCATCATCATCATCATCAGCGGCAGCAGCAGCAGCAGCAGCAGCAGCAGCAGCAGCAGCAGCAGCAGCAGTAGTAGTAGTAGTAGTAGTAGTAGTAGTAGTAGTAGTAGTAGTAGTAGTAGTAGTAGTAGTAGTAGAAGCAGTAGTAGTAGTACTAGTAGTAGCAATAGTAGTAGCAGTAGTAGCAGCAGCAACAGCATCAGCAGCAGCAGCAGCAGCAGTAGTAGCAGTAGCAGTAGGAGTAAGAGTAGCAGCAGTAGCAGTAGCAGCAGTAGTAGCAGCAGTAATAACAAAAATAATAGTCGTAATATCAACAGCAACAACAGTAGTACTAAACATCACAATATTGTCATCACATACACCATTACCATCGTCACCCTAATCCTTACCACCACCACCACCACCACCACCACCACCACCGCCATCGCTACAATTCTGGCCACTGTCATCACCACGGCCGGCAAATGAAGCAAGCAACCATTAAGCAACAACGGGCGCACCTCATTTCCTGACTCACCTGCGGCTAATGAGTCAATCAGGAATTATTTTTGTCATGTCAAAGCTTAGCGCATTTTCTCATTATTACTGATATCACGTAGCTTAACACATCTATTATTGTTATTATTATTATTATTATTATTATTATTATTATTATTATTATTATTATTAGCAGTAGTAGTAGTAGTAGTAGTAGTAGTAGTAGTAGTAGTAGTAGTAGTAGTAGTAGTAGTCATTATTATCACACCCACCAAATATACAATTAATGCTCTTCACTCTTCACACATCTCTACCACATTAATAATTTCACTGGTACTCTCACTTTTACTTTCCCGTTTTTGACATAACCTTTGACTCCGAACAACAAGAACAACAACAACAACAACAACAACAACAACAACAACAACAACAACAACAACAAACAAGTAAAACAAACAAACAAACAAACAAATAAACAAAATAAACACAGATAAACAAGAAAACCAGGAAAACTAACCCTTTCAATAAATTTAACCAAGAGAGAGAGAGAGAGAGAGAGAGAGAGAGAGAGAGAGAGAGAGAGAGAGAGAGAGAGAGAGACTATCTTCTTGAACTGGCAAACATTACAAAAACAATCTCATTCACACGTTAATCACATTACAAATAACAGCGAGAGGCTTCATGTAACCGAGTACTAGGAAGAAAGCCGTGTTCACCATGCAGACACTAGCGGCACGCACACACTCATCACGCGGCACACATCAAAGCATATAGGTGGAGGATAATTACTAATATACGTGACGTGTGGAAATATTCGAAAATATTGTGAGAACAAATCTAATAAAAAGACTCCCGGATGAAGTAATAATGTGCCTAATATGTAGGGACACGAGCCTGAAAACAAATATAGAGAGAGTTTATATATAGGTATAATATGTTCTATGTGGTGACGCTTTAGTATTTTCAGTTCTAATACCACAGGGGATCTCGGAACGTTTACAAGTAGGAAATGTGAAGTAATGGTAGAAAAAATTGACACACATTCAACCCAAAACATTTTTTTTTTTGGTTTCTGCATCTCTTGGTTCCTTCTCATTTCCTGAACCTTTGCAATTGAAACTAGAGTTGATGAATACCCTTATGACAGCGTAGGGGCATAACAGCTACAGTACACACATCCTCTTCCCTTTATGCATTCACACGTAAAACTACATTCTCTTTTGGTCCATATAGTACGTATCCCTCATATAGGTCGCAACGGATAAACAAAAGGAGATAAGACACTCACACAAACTACACAGAAGAGCGTCAGAGTTGAGGATTGGAAGACTCTCTAATGTGAGATATCAGAGGTATTAGTAATAAAAAGAAACACTGCTTTGAACGAGACTGTACAGCCACCATCATGTTTACAAGTTAATTTTCCTGTTCACTAATTTCTATCCATTTGTCACCTAACCAGTCAAATACACACACGCACACGCACACGCACACGCACACGCACACGCACACACACACACACACACACTGAGCCAACAATACAAAACATTACAAAGACAAACCCACCTCGTACAAACCAACATGAAGACTCCATTATTGTATCACCAAAAATAGATATGGATGCATACAAAACAGTCAATGGGAACAGTCATTTCAATCAGGGCCCGCAAGGCAGAACAGTCGCACCCACTCCCCAGCGAGGCCGCCGCACCCACCAAACCCGATTAAAACATTTGCAAGTAAACTAGTAATCATTAGTTCTCGCTATATCAGAGAGAGAGAGAGAGAGAGAGAGAGAGAGAGAGAGAGAGAGAGAGAGAGAGAGAGAGAGAGAGAGAGTCCATACTTGCAAGATAGGAACATTTTTATTTAAGAGGGAGTTTCATGATGTTTGTGCCTATCTTTCGGATTATTCTTTTGGACTTATAAGGGGACTGCAAATTAGTGGGCCTTTTATTTTATCATCTTTGTTCCCCTTGGCCAGCTTCACCTTCTTACATAAAAAAATGAATAAATAAATCTGGACACGTGGCTTCCTCTATCCTCATTTACTTTATCTTATACACACCTCTATTTATCTACAGTAATCATGTACACAGAAAAAAAAAAAACGTTCACAAGAAAGTAAGACTAATTTTGTCATCCTTTAACCTGCACAATTAATTAAGAAAATTGTGCATTAAAATCTCAAAACTTCCACCTTATTGTCTAAATATGATACAGCAGTAAAAGAAGGAAGCTAACACATATTACAGTTTATTCTCTCCATATTCAACTGAACGTAAATTTTGGTACACTAAAGCAGTACAGATCTCACACACGTATCTTAAGCCCTTCAGTACATTTCCTCTACTGCTATGCGTCCTTTCTCTCTCTCTCTCCCTCTCTCTCTCTCTCTCTCTCTCTCTCTCTCTCTCTCTTGCCGGCAATATAATCACTATGGACCATAACACCGTAAACAGTAATTGTCTCCAGCGAGTTTTTTGGTCCACAGGGCGACGGTGGGCTGATGTCACCTGGCAGCCAAATTTCACAGCTGAGCGGAGCGTATTAACAGCATGTTCTGGGGGCCCCGTCCTCCACTCCTTTCCCCGACAAGCCCTGATCCACGTCAAGCTCCAATAATGTTGTATATTACTGGGAGAGAGGCAGAGCACGAGAGATGGAACGCTTCACATCCCCTCATACATAGAGACTATAGAGCATGGTTTTTTTTGTTGTTGTTTTTTTTTGTCTTCTTTTTTATGGCTCGTTTTTTTATATATGGATGTGGATATTTTGTTGGTGAAAATATGAGTTTTATATGTATGTATGTATGTATGTATGTATGTATGTATGTATGAGCAAATGCTGGTAAACCCTGACAAAGATACGTGAGTTTATGTTTTCGTCCCTCTTTCTTCTAATATCTTTTCTTATTTATTTGTTGTGTAATTAAAGAATCTAAATAACAAAAAAATTCTTTCGTTGAAATTTAATTAGATAATGTTGTGAAAGCTCGGATAATTTTGAAAGATGAAACTAAAGGAATATCGAATATTTGTTTTCTCAGATGCGTGACTTTTATTTACTAGAGTTGCGTTCAATCACTCAAATGATGTAAGACCGAGTCACAATAAAGGTTCTAAAAAGGCCGTCAGTCACAGCAACGTCTCCTCAAACCCTACAATCTCGAAAATTTAGTAAAGCTTTTAAACATTCGAATCACTTGAAACTCACTTAAGTAAAATAAGATCCATTCATATCATAGGTGTTAAAAAATCACTCAGTCACAGCAACGCCTCATCAAATTCACCAATATCGAATACTTAATGAAGCTTCTAAGTGAGTGTACATTTGAATGATTTAAAACTCATTTAACCCCTTCAGTACTGGGACGCATTTTCAAATTATATATATTTTTTATTTTGCTTATTATTTATCAACCTTATCACCTCCATACACCTTTCCTAATGTCGAAAAAAAAATGGTCTAATCACAACCAAACACACACAAAATCGTATACCAGTACTGAAGGTGTTAAACAATATAAGATCCATTCAAATTAAAGATGCTAATAATACCCTCGGAGACACTGACCATGGAAGTAGGAACAACCTCTCACCTCTCAAAAATTTGATAACCCTTATAGGTGAGCATACATTCCAATTACCTAAAACTTACTTAAATAAAATAAGACCAGTTTGCACACACTATCTTAAAAACCCCCCTCATCACAGCAACACTTGAAGCCAACCATGGAAGCAGAACAGCCTGGTAATAACTAAATAATAAGGTAATAGTGTCCCTCCCTGCAAGCTATCACGGAGAGCTGAGTACTTTTGAGGCCACGCACGATCCACCTACTAAATTAACTTATTAACTGAGTGATTTCCCTGACGACGGAATATTAGTCAGTCAAGCTGGGGATTTTGGACTTTCCCAGTGACCTTCATGAGAGAACGTAATTCGAGAATATACAGGAAGAGAGAAATACAAAGGAACACAAAGGAAAAATACAAAAAAGCAAATCAGTTGACTAATAGAAAACTACTTAAAATGTGTGATTTATAAATACAATTGCGTACATACAAACATGCAATATGATCTAAGACAGAGAGAGAGAGAGAGAGAGAGAGAGAGAGAGAGAGAGAGAGAGAGAGAGAGAGAGAGAGAGAGAGAGATGTAGACATACCTTTTAATTAAAGCTGTTTACTCATTCAAGTCATTATCCTTTACTCCCATAACCTACCTTCTCCCCTTCCTCTTCCTCTTCCTCTTCCTCTCCCTCCCCGTTCCCCTCCTCCTTCTCCTCGACTTTCCACATCACGTCTAAAAAAAATATATATACCTCACCACTCCACGTCATAAGTCACTCGCTCCTCCATGCTTCCTCTCTCTACTCGCTATCTACACCTGAGTTCACCTGCCAAGACGCTGCTGAGCCCTTCTTCTCACACAGATGATTAAGGTGTTATTCAGAGATGGAAAAACAGCATCAAGTTGTAGTTAGGAAAGAGTTAATGGTGTACTGCAGAGAAGAAGACGAGTAGGAGCGCTCTTCTAATTGGAATGAGAAATGCAAGGGAGGAAGATAATGAGTGCGAGGTACAGAAAAATAGCAATTGGTGAAGGAGAGTGGCGGTGTGGGAGTGGAAAACAAAATGTGGCTACGCTATGGAGAAAAGGGGTGCGATGTGATTAGGAAGAGATAAGGAGCTTGGAGAAGTACTACGTGCATAAAGCTGAGAGATGTGTGTAAAATAGT
>CM035188.1:15555512-15568012 GCA_020233015.1 Callinectes sapidus | reverse complement strand
TGAGGGAGTGCCAGATGGGCGGACGTTTGTTGCTGTGGCCTTAAAATAACCCCCCGCCCACACTGCAACGAGGAAATTAGTTACATGGAAATATATGAGTGGCATCCTCTCTCTCTCTCTGTTTATTTTTCCTTATTTGAATGATTTCTGTTTTATTTGTATGGTCTCTTTCTTTCTCTAATTTTTCCTTATCTTTTCCTTTTTCTCTATTTCATTTGTTTATTATTTTTCTCTCTGCTCCCCCCCTCCCCCCCTCTCTCTATGGAGCAATACAGAGGCATGACAGCAGTTGGTGTGGTCTGCCAAGGCACTGTACACTGGGGTGGGGTGAGGTGGGTAAAATACTCGGGACTTTTGGCACTCACTCTCTACACAAGCACACATGACACTCACCTGTGCCTGCCAACCCTGCACACACACACACACACACACACGACCTTCCCACATCATATTTATGGTTGTATATATGTATGGATATTACTACCAAGGAGATAAATGTTTATACTTGAACACACACACACACACACACACATTCTGTAACTCTCTACTTGCTTCCATATTTCCAACTTTCTATTACATGAGTTTATTTAAGAGGGAGGTTTCAGCACATTTGTCCCTGACTTTTGGCTAATTCTTTGGACCTTTAAGGGAACTGATAAATTAGTGGGCTTTTTATTTTCATTGTTTTTGTTACCCTTAGCCAGCTTTCCCCCTCTTACATAAACACACACACACAGTTAATCTTCATGTAATCTAGCAAATCTACCAATAATGATCCAAGAAAAATCAATAATAAATAATAACAGAAACACCAAACAAATAAATAAAATAAAATAAGGAATAACAAAGAGGAAATCCAGGAAAAATGGAAATAAATGAATGAATAAATAAAAATGAAAATAACAAAAATAGCAAACAAATAAACAAGATAAAAAGAGATATAAAAAAATGAAAACTGTAAACAGAAAATTGAATAAAAAGATGAAAAATAATGAAAACAAACAAAACCAAAACAAAAATGAAATAAAAAGAATAAAAAATCCAAATGGCGAAAACAAAATAAATACATAAATAAATAAACAAATAAATACATAAATCAATCAATTAATCAATGAATAATAACAACTGCCCCCCCCCCATTACCAAAACCACTTCCTTCATCCACTTCAGGAGTAAACAGACCAATAAAACAACAACATAAATAAACGAACAATACTTTTTTTTCTTTGCCACCACTGAAGTATACAAGGTAGAGTCAACCCCCCCTCCCCCCCTCCCTTCAGAAGACACAAGGGGGGGAGGGGGGGAAGGGAGGAGGATGAGTGTGGCATGATGTCTCGCCATACACTGACACCTTACACTATAGAAAATCATTCATATATACACCATAGACAAGGCTGGGGGGAAGGAGGAGGGTGGGGGTGGTAGTAGTAGTAGTAGTAGTAGTAGTAGTAGTAGTAGTAGTAGTAGTAGTAGTTCTTCCAATTTCATGTTTTTGTAGCTCCAAGAAGTGAGAGGGAGAAATGATAAAAAGGAATAGAAAGAAAGCAGTGAATAAACAAAGGAGTAAAGGAAAGAATGAAGGAAGTGAGAGAAAACACTGGAAAAATTAAGGGAGTATGAAAAAAGAAAGAATAAATGAGATAGAAGTGAAGACATGAAGGAAGAAAGGAAGAAATACACAAAAGAGAGAGAGAGAGAGAGAGAGAGAGAGAGAGAGAGAGAGAAAGAAAGACAAGATTACAAACACCATTTCACCCTCACTACCCTTTGATAATCCACAAATTTAAAAAACTAAACAAAAACCATCAGAAAAGAGAAAGGAAAACTGCCAATCTGAACCCCCCCCACCACCACCAGTCCCCCCCACAGGAGCCCCCTTAGAAGCCTCTCTCGTGCTGCATCTGTTCGTACTCCTCCTTGACCTTCTTGTGGTACTTGGTAAGGATGGGACGGTAGAAGTGAGCTCGTGTATCCTCTCTCTCCGCCATCAGCCGCTTCACCTTACTCTCGATCAACCTGCACAGAGAGAGAGAGAGAGAGAGAGAGAGACTGTCAGTTTTGTAGTTACTCTATACAAAAGCAATATTAGATGAGGGATTAACAGACCACACTGCAGATGACACAATGAGTATATTGATGGTGGTGAAAGCAATAGAATGAGGTTTTGGTGATTAACTGGTGATTGATTGACAGAGACAGGGTGGACTTGGTGCCTTATGTGTCAAAGATTGATATTCAGAAATGCTCTGTTCTCTCCTCATGACTGTTTTCTAAGGCCACACATGGAAGGAAAGAAACAGACAGACAGACACACATTGGTTATCATTGTTACATTAAGAAGTAACAAGTGTATAATAACAAGGTGGTTTAAAGTTTGTATTCAGACCACGAGGCAACTTAAGACAACACAAGACAGGGAGGAGACCAGGATTCAAATGGCAGAGACACCCACGATGACCCTGAAGGAACTCACCTCATCTGCTTCTTCTCATTTTCCTCATAGATGAAGTGGAGGTACTTCTCATAGTCCTCCTGGTGGCTGGTGTAGAAGTAACGCGCCAGGAACCTTGAGATGGGGTGCTGCAAAGACCAACACACTCACTCACTCACTGACACACACACACATAAAGAAAAAGATGTCTGTCAGGAAGCTTCAACTTGACAGACTTCAGCCTATAGTGTATATAATCTTTTTTACTGGTTCTGAATAGGTGTAATTTGGCAATAAACAATGAATCACTTAGTTACATATACTTTTAATTTCCAAACTACAGCTCAGAAGTGGGCACCAGTAGCAGTTATCAAACCACCACTACTACTACTTCTGCTATCTTGGCTAACTGAAACTGCTGCCACTACTACTATTGCCTTTCAAAATCATGAAACTGTTACCTGCTACTCTGCTATCAATATTTTTTTTATTATGAGAGCTGCTAAAGTGATAACAATGAATAAAAATATAAACAAACACATAAATAAATAATGAAAAAGAATAGAAAAATTATGAATTGTCTTTTAATGAATCATGGACAATTACTGTTTATCTGAATATTACACACAAAGTTAGCAATTTTAAACCAATCAATAAAATGAATGAAGATGGAAGATAATAAATAAATAAAAAAATAATGCAACATAAAACCAGGGCATATGTGTGTGTGTGTGTGCACTTACCCTGTGGTACTCCCAGTGCTTTGGTGTGTAGTCCTCCGGAGTGGGTGCCAGCTGGGCGGGGCCGACGAACACATTGACGGCAAAGACGAGGGTGGCGAGAGGGATGGCGCCGAGCATCACGTAGAAGTGAAACACGTCCTTGAACTTGTGCCACTGCCACCGAGACGCTGTGATGTCCATGGTCCGTGGCCCCCCACCCCCCATCCCTCGCTGAGCTGCACAGGGGACGGGGGAGAAAAACAGTTATTAGTCAAGCTGTCACCTACATCCCTCTCCCTCTCTCTCTGATGACATGGTACAAGTGTAATGTGTTAATAGTGTCATTTGTCACTCCACCACCAGCACAACACACCAGGGTCAAGACAGTGTTAAGTGCAGTGCTATCACAGGCTGCTGCCCCTCATGCTGTGTGCTGGCCACCTCTATGTAAAGTACAATGTGCAGGAAAGCTTCCCCCCCTCCCCCCCCCATACACACAGTGCAATAAAGCTTATTAGCACAGTGAGTCAGCTTCACTCAGGACTGTTGGCTTCTGCTGAGTCCTTCCCATGATACAGTGAAGCAATGATACCTACAGCTCACAACAGCACAGCACAGCACACTACAGCCTCACTGACACCCATGTTGTTCACTACACCAAACACCGCACCCCCGCCCCTCCCACCGCCCTCTTACCCGTGGAACCCATAACCTCCCCCCCCACCAAAACTACCACCACCACCACAACCCCAGGGGCAGCAGAGAGGGAGCGGCCTGTGCACCGCTAATTTATTGGAGAGAAGGACAAATGTCATCTTAATACGGGAACCAATGAACCACCAACACCACCACCACCACTACACGGTGACCTGAGCTGCTGCTGGCTGTGACCCAACACCCGGCCATCCTCTCTGACCCCTCCCCGCCCCACGCCACCCCCCACAGCGTGACCAGCGAGTCCCACAGCAGTGCCTGGGGGTGACCTACCGATGGTGAGGGTGAGGGGGCGGCCAGGCAGGGCACGCAGGGCGCCGAGGGCAGGCAGACGGCTGAACACCGACATGTTTGTGCCACACTCACACTCCTCCACCAGGGACGGCCCCACCACTGCCCTGACCTGCCTCACCTCACCCCTCACACACCCACCCTGTCCCTGTTCATACATCACAGAACTGTATACGTGTTAATTTGGTGGTGATTTAACTCTATACGGGTCAATAAATAGGTGTGGTGGAGAACAGTCCCAATGTGGAGTTAGTTTTATTGAGACTACTGCAGCTGATGCTCTGCTATGGAGGGGGGCGGGAGGGATGTCAGAGAGAAACATTAGTAGAGGGGTAACTATAACAATGATTAAAGATTAGGGAGAACTGTAGGGGACGCCAGAAAGAAACATTACCCAAGAACCAACTATAACAATGATAAAAGATTAACGAAGGGAGAACTGTGGGGGACATCAGAGAGTAACATTAGCGAAGGGCCGACTATAACAATGATAAAAGATTAGTGACAACTGTAGAGGACATCAGAAAGAAACCTTACCCAAGGACCAACCATAACAATGATAAAAGATTAGCTGAGGGAGAACTAGAGGACATGAGAGAAACATTAGCTAAAGATCAACTATAACAATGATAAGAGATTAGGTAGAACTGCAGGGGACATCAGAGAGAAACATTAGCCAAGAACCAACTATAACAATGATAAGAGATTAGCTAAGGGAGAACTGTACCATTCATGGAGAGATTGCAAGGAAGGAATGAAAACTGACTGGCAGAGAGAATTATTGCAAACATAAAAGGAAATGAATTGAAAAAAAAAGATAAAGTTGATTATAAAAGAATAGGCTAATGATAGAAGAAGAATAGGCTAATGATTACAATAGCCAAAAGACAGAGGACAAAATTAAATATTAAGCATCTTTTTAAATCCCAACTAAACTCCATTCTAAGACCCAGCCTCTGCCAACCCCAATGACAGCCACTAACCACACAGCCTCTACTCCCTGCCAGCCTCCACACAGCCCCTTCATACCTTGCCCCACCCTAAACAGCTCCATAACCCCAATTTCAGCCACCCAGCACACCCCCCCTACATTCCCAGCCACACATCTTGTTCAGGCCCTTAACTTGTCCAACATAACACCTTTACCAGCCTCCACACAGCCCCTTAGCTAGCCAAACTGCCCCTTAATTATCCTCCACATTCCCTTAATTATCCTCCACAGCCCCTTAACTAGCCCAACACAGCCCCCTTATCTAGTTCCACATAGCCTAACTAATTCCACACAGCCCCTTAATTATTATCCTCCACACTCCCATAACTAGTTCAACACAGCCCCTCAATCTGCTTCTTTACTTCTAACTTCCTATGACTTGACTATTTAAGAGGGAGATTTCAAGACTTTTCCTAAACAATGTGGGCTTTATTTATGGGATAAAGGAGACCACCTAATGGAGACCTCCCATCTAAATGCCCACTCATTAAGGAACCGTTACCCCGAGTGGATGCCCAATCTCCCCTCAGACTGCAGCCAGGATTCAAACCTGTGCACTTGGTGATCTCAAGGCCCCCAGTGCCCATGTGGTTTTTGTCTCTTTCTTTCACTGAACTCTTTTGAACTTTAAGGGGACTGGCAAATTAGTGGACCTTTTATTTCTGTTGTTTTTAGTTTGCCATTAGCCAGTTGCCTCCTTTTACATGGAAAATAAATCAATAAATTCATTCCAACACAGCCCCACAGCCTACCAGCCAGCAGCACTACACAACCCCCACCCTCAGCCAGTCCCACACAGGCCCCAGTATGAGCCGCCCCACAGCAGGGTAGAGCAGCAGAGCAGTTGTGTAAGTCATTTTATTTTGTACTGTGGACAGTTTTCAGTTAAACAAACCACTTTGATGGATTCTGACTGACTGACTGACTGATGGTGAGCTATCAGTAGTGTTCCCCGGGAGTGACAAAAAAGGGGAGGCAATGCAATACACAGTGTGCTATTATAAAAGGTATAAAAACTGCTACGTTGTCACATCCATGTAGTGTATATACTGACTGCACCCTGGGAACTAAAAAAACGTTGAGATGTTCACTGTGTTAGCCTGCCACAAAGCAATACTTGGCTACATGTGTAAAGAAAACAAACTGCCACAGAGAGCAGAGTAGGTAGCATCACTGTACGTACATACACGCTCACACAATAATACACGCACATATATATAGTAATGACGTCCTATATAACAAGGCTTGAAGCTTGACAACACACTCACCAAAGCTACTTAGCAAGGCTCACCCATCCCTCAATAGTGGCCAGTTACCACAAGATTCCTCTCATAGATACAACAGAAACACTGAACTAAGCCTGGCCACTCCTTCCCTTCACCATGCCAGGACACAGTGCCACACACACCACTAGTACCTCCTCCTCCTGCTGCTGCTGCTGCTGTCTGTGTGCTGCCAGACTTATGCCGGCCACTCAAAGTAATGTGGAAATAAAAGATGATATAAGATTAAATAATAACACTAGTGAGCAAGTGAGTGGTTGGTTGGCACAGAGGCACAGACAGACACAGACACAGCGGACAGGCAGGCAGGCAGGCAGGCAGACAGACCACACAGCACTCTACCTTGTCATTTGAGCCACTTGTCAGGAGCAATGAGACAGACACAGGTGAGGCAGAACTAACATCACTCATAATTGTTTGAGGAAATGTATATCACAATGCAATCTGCTGTTATGACATACAAATGTAGAAATCATTTACATAAATTAATACCTTAGAAGAATTGTCCCCTTGATTTTTAAAAAATGCAATGGAGAAACATGAAACTACATTTGATTCCAATTTCAAATTACCATTTTAAGGAGTGTATGTAACGTACCTCACTTATCAAGACTGATTACTGCTCTGGCAAGGTGTGTGGCAGTGTAGGGACTATGCACATGTGTGTGTGTGTGTGTGTGCCTGCCTGGTTGCACACTGCACCACAACCCTCCGTGCCTGGCCTCCCGGAAGGTTGGAAGGCTGGCCGTGGCACAACAGTGGAAAAATAATAAAAAGATAAGTTCACAATTCATCCAAAATCTACTTTATTTCAAATAATTGTGTACCCAAAGAAACAAGTGAGATGAGACACTTAAGTTATATGCCGTGTGCATATTGGCTATAGAGTATATTGGCAAGAAGCTTAAAAATGTTCAACTAAAAAAAAGAAATATAATAAAGAAAAGAAACACGGGAAACCATCATTGAATTTTGTTCCTCCCAATTGTAAAGAAACACGCATGTGTGACGAGCGAGCTGAAACAAAACGGAATGAATGTTTCCTGAACAAAGAACAGCAGCGCGGCAGTGACACCCTCCGGCCACTCTATCTGGACCAATCCTCTCCAGCCCGGCTGCCGGCTGGCTGACCTCCGGCCGCAGCCACGCCGGTCCGCACCGCTCCACACAGCAGCGGGGCCGGCAGGGTGGGGCAGTGCGGCGCCTCGCTTGCTACACACTCAACTACATAACGAGACGGTAATGCGTCCTCAGGTACAACAAAAATGGCTTGGCGGCCACTCCACGCACACACATCCACCTCCCGAATGCCGATCACAACAATAACAATGAAAATGACGACGACGTCTTCCTGCGTGGAAACATACATAATGCTACACCTTTAATTAACAGTGTAATGTACAGGTACTCCCCACCACACCACATCACTTAACTAACATCATACCACACTCAATTATTACAAAGATTATTTTTGTTTATTTTGTCACTTGTTTACATTTATTGTTTATTACTTTAGGCAATAACTATATCTAAATACAACATTTCCCAGTTTTTATGTGTTTAAGGGAGCACAAATATGGTCTTGAATGCATTGCTACTTCTTGTGTTCAATCTCAAGTTAGCTAAACCATTGTTCACACTCTATCACTCTATCTATGACTGCATTTTCCTGAAGGTGACGACACAATGACACACACATGAGGGAGGAGTACCAGTACTGTAGTTGTTTTGTCAGGACAGTCCAGAGGGTTAAGTGTCATGAATAGTGGCAGGTGAGTGGCGGCGTGGAGCGGCGTAAGCCTCACAGGGAGGTGCCGGTCAAGGCCTGCATGTCCTCGCCGCTGCGTGCTGAACCCTTCCCCGGGACGCACCAGTGCCTCGCGGGTCACGGCCGGAGAACGCACCGGTTGGGGTGGCACCTCGGGGTAGAGGTGTGGCACTCCCCGGCTGGGAGCTGCAGGGACGGGTGCACCTCGGGGAGTGACAGACGCAAGCAGCGGAGGGTCAGCAGTGTTGTCATTGGTTGGTGGTGAGGGGGGTGCTAGTTCCACTTGTTCTGGGGGGAGCTGCCTTGGGAGAGGTTCATCAGCAGGGCCACTCCCTTGTCCACCTCAAGGTCCTCGTCCAGCATCCGGGCCAGCTCCGCCTCATTCAGCCGCACTCCATGAGCGTTCCCTGCAACACAACACAACACACCATAACATTACACCTTCATATCATACAACAATCAAAATCATGCAAACAACAAAACACAAACCTGATCCAATATGCCCATACACACAACAACAACAACAACAACAACACACTAAGCACACCTTTCTAACACACACACACACACACACACACAAAGAAAACAAAAGCTATAAACCTAAACAAAACACATCAAAAAGTAGGAACTGAAACAAAACCGACACCTGAACAAAACCAACACAACAGACACAGACCTGCATGCTCCAGAAACAGGCCCTTGAGCAAGCCTAGTTCCTTGTTTAGAATCTTGATGTTCTCTTCCAGTTCCTCATTCTCGTTCCTCAGCTGAGTGACACGATCCACCATCTCCTGTGTCTTCTGCTTGGTCTTCATCCGCGACTTCTTCACCGCCTGGTTGTTGCGTTCACGTCGTCTGAGAGAGAGAGGGAGAGGTAGTGATGAGAAGCCTGAACAGAAAATAGATGATGGAAAATGCAATGGGAAAGATGTTAGTGAAATAAGGAAAAAAGGAAGGAAGACAGCATGAAAACCAAATAAACATGAAATAAAGGGAGGGAGAGGAAAGATTAAAACCAAAAAAAGGAAAGATTTGGAGGATAAAGGAAAGGAAAGAGGATGAAAACAACAGAAAATAAAGGTGAATAAAAGGAGAGAAAATATGAAAACCAAAGGAGGGAAGATTTGAAGCATAAAGGAAGGGAGAAAGAGTATTAAAAACATGTAAAAAAAGCAGAAAAGGAAAGATGTTAGTGAAATAGGTAATGAAATGAAGGAAGTAATTGAATAGCCTGAACAGAAAATAAGGGATGAAAGCCAAAAAACTGACGTTGATGAAATAGATAGATAAAATAAAAACAAATAAAGGGTTACACAACATATAATAAGAAAAGAAAGCAAAAAAAGGTAAACAAAAAAATATATTACCTAACCATCATAATGTTTAAGAAAGATAAAGACAGACAAAAAAAAGAAAAGAAAAAGGACTTACTGGAAGGACAAGACAAACAGGTAAATACAACAAAAACAAACAAAAAATTACATTACCTAACCATCACATTGTTAAGAAAGATTAAGACACATAAAAAAAAGAAGAAAGCAAAAAAAGGGACTTAACAGAAGGACATGACAAACAGAGAAGGCCACAGCACCACACCACCACAGGACTCACTTGCGGTACTCCTCAGTGTTCTTGACGATGCGGCGAGAGGACGTGCTGCAGTGGGAGGACTCCTCACTGCTCTCACTGCTCAGACCCTCCATCTTAGGGGTCATCACTGGCCCTGGGGGAGAGTAAAGGACTGTGAGAGAGAGAGAGGGAGAGGGAGGAGGAGGGAAACATTTGTACTTTGGAGGAAACATTTGTACTTTGAAGCTAATATAATGTGAGAGAGAGAGAGAGAGAGAGAGAGAGAGAGAGAGAGAGAGAGAGAGAGAGAGAAATATCATACAAAATAGACAAAAAAACAAGAGATTGATGAAATAAACACATTAATAAATAAATGAATAAAATAAGGGGAAGGGATGATGACAGAAAATAAAATAAAACTAATAAAATATATAAGTAAAAAAACAATAAAAATACATAAAACAAAGCTAAAATATTAAAAAAATAACAAATAAAGACCAAGAAAAAAACAATTAACTTGAAAAAATAATAGTAAGAACAAAACAAAAACAAAAAAGATAAACAAACAACAAATAAAATAAGTTAACAACCCACCCTGTGACTTCTTACTAATGTGGTGCGGAATGGTGGCGGTGGTGGTGGCAGTGGCGACGGTGATGGTGGTAGAGGTGGTGGTGGTGGTGGTGGTGGTTGGTGGTGGTGGTAGTGGCGGTGGTGGTGGTGATGGGCAGCTGTCACCAGGGGAGCTCCCCCCAACAAACACAAGCCTCACTCACTGGCTCACCCTGATGGGGAGAAAGAAAATGTGGTGAGGGGAGGAGGAGGAGGAGGAGGAGGAGGAAAGGGAAAAAAAAAGAAAGAAAGGGGAAGGAGAAAGGAGAAAAAAAGGGGAAGAGGGAGAAAGGAGGAGAAAGAAAGGGGAAGAAGAAAGGAGGAGAAAAAAAGGGGAAGAAGGAGAAAGGAGGAGAAAGAAAGGGGAAGAAGGAGAAGGAAAAGAAAGGGAGAGGAGAAAGAAAAAAAAGGGAAAATGTGGTGTGAGAGGAGGAGGAGGAGGAGGAGAGAAAGCAGGAGAAAGGTGAAAGAAAATGTGGTGTGAGAGAGGTGGAGGAGGAGGAGGAAAGGGGAAGAAAGGAGAAAGAATAGTAGTAGTAAGTGGTGGTGGTGGTGGTAGTGTAAAATAGTGATAGGTATTGACTGGAGAGACAAAAAGAAATAGACCATTACATATAATAATAATAATAACAATAATAATAATAATAATAATAATAATAATAATAATAATAATAATAATAATAATAATAATAATAAATAGTTAACCATAATGAAATAAAACAATAGAATGGCCATTTTTACTTCACTCCCTTCCGTTACCTAATTATTTATTCATTTGTGCATTTCTCCCTTCCTTTTCTATCTTATAATTGGCCTTTCTTTACTTCTTTATCTTCTTCCTCTTCCTTCTCCCTTCTCTCCCTCCTTGTAAATCTCTTACAAGGAATATTTCTTCTTCCCTCATCACTACCACCACCACCACCACCACCACCACCACCTCCTCCTTCTCCTCCTCCAATATCGACATCATTATTTCTTTCTCAAGGAGTGAACATTTCTCCCTTCCTCCTCAGCTTCCCACAACGATTCACCTCTCTCTCTCTCTCTCTCTTATTTTCCTCCTTTTTTTCTTATATTTCTCTTCCTAAACCCCCCTTCTCCATCTATTCATCTTTCTCTTCCACTTCACTTAACTATTCTTTATTTACACTCCAAATCCTCCTTTTTATAATCTATTTCTCTATCAATTCATCTCTATTTCTCCATACGGCAAATATTACTACAATAATTTATCTATTTCTCCATACACCATCTATTTCTATATTAATTCATCTATATTTCTCCATACTGCATCTATTTCTATATTGATTCATCTATAATTCTTCATAGGGCATTATTCCTATGTCAATTCATCTATAATTCTTCATATGGTATTCATTTTAACACAAGTTCATCTCCAAGTCTTCAAACATCATTAATTTCTATACTAATTCATCTACAATCTCTCCACACAGCATTTACTTCAATATTAATTCATCTATAACCCTTCAAACATCACTCATTTCTACACTAATACATCTACAATCAATATTAATTCATCTATAGCTCTTCAAACATCATTAATTTCTACACTAATATATCTAGTCAATATTAATTCATCTATAGCTCTTCAAACATCACTCATTTCCACACTAATTCTTCTACAATCCCTCCACACAACATTACTCTGCCCATAAACTGTTCCTTTACGCAATACTAGTGACGTCACCTCTCTCTCTCTCTCTCTCTCTCTCTCTGACGTCAATGCAAAGGCTGTCAACACCACAACCCTTAGATACACGTGAGGTGGTGGTGGTGGTGGTGGTGGCAAGGGGTTGTTACTACTGCTCCTGTTGTTAGTGAAGGTTGCTTGTTAAGGGGTGTGGGTACCGGCAGGCATGGGGTGTTGAAATGTGGGTTGTAGTGTTGTTGTTGTTAATGGTTGTTCTTGTTGCGTCATGTTACTGGTGTGTTTCAAGGCACGTTCAGATTTATTTATTTATTTATTAGTTTTCTTTTTCTTTTAAGGGGAGAGACTACGTTAAACATAATAATTAGTAGTAGTAGGAGTAGTAGTAGTACAGTGGTGATGAGAGAGAGAGAGAGAGAGAGAGAGAGAGAGAGAGAGAGAGAGAGA
>CM035188.1:15537840-15553383 GCA_020233015.1 Callinectes sapidus | reverse complement strand
CTCTCTCTCTCTCTCTCTCTCTCTCTCTCTCTCTCTCTCTCTCTCTCTCTCTCTCTCTCTCTCTCTCTCTCTCTCTCTCTCTCTCTCTCTCTCCAAACATTATTTACATTTACACAAGTTACTCTATTATTACTATTCTCTCTCTCTCTCTCTCTCTCTCTCTCTCTCTCTCTCTCTCTCTCTCTCACATTATTTACATTTAACAAGAGTTTCTATATTATTACTATCCTCTCTCTCTCTCTAAACATTATTTACATTTACCTTGAGTTATATGTTATTACTATTCTCTCTCTCTCTCTCTCTCTCTCTAAACATCATTATTTGCATTTAACACTTCAGTTATTATATTTCTCTCTCTCTCTCTCTCTCTAAACATCATTATTTGCATTTAACACTTCAGTTATTATATTTCTCTCTCTCTCTCTCATGAAGTTTTTAGCAAGTAACTGCTCTTTTTCTTCATCAATGGTGTAGGGGTGAGTGTAGTAGAATGTTGATTATATAAATGTTGAAATTTTTTAGACTACTACTGTTGTAAATATAATTTTCCACAGGATAGATATTCCTTATTATTATTTACTTGTTTATTTATTTTATTTTATTTTGGGTTATAGAACTATGTAATAAATATTGTAAGGAAGTTATCTTTTTCTTCACAAGTAGTATAAGGTTGAGTATGGAATGTTTTGAACAAACTGTACTTGTATACATTTTGTTGAAAGTTGTTTGGATTACTACATACTATAAGTACCTATGTAATTTTTTCTTGGGATGGATGTTTCCAAGTGAAGAGTGAGTGCCTTCTACCTCCCATAGCTCATTCCCCCCCCTCTGTCTCTCCTCATGTGTGCATCCCCTTCCTCCTTTTTGGGCAGCCAGGGTTCTTTCCCCCAGGGATACCAGTGTCCCTGCCCATGGCTGACCTAGCTGGTTGGGGTGAGGCTTGCAGCCCCTCCATGTAAAAAACATCCACAGCCACCACCAATGTTAGAGGCAGAGGTCAGGGTAGGGGCTATAGGCGTGGGCGAGCCTCTGGCCACCGCCCCAATCCAAGAATGCTGGGGGGTCCGACCGTGCAGAACTCTCAGGTGCCGAGGCACCAGAGGGGCCTGCCTACCGGTATGACGGATGCAGGGGAAAGCCTGCAGGAGCTCTGTGTCTTGAGAGGGGCGGGAGGACCCCCTAGCCCTATTTCTAGTTTTTGGGGTGCCAGTGGGGCTGCAGATGTGGCGCCTACACGTTGGACCACTCCTGGGGTGAACCTTCGAAGGGTTCTGCATGTTGGTTCCTGGAATGTCCTGAGTCTCTCAGGATCACCAACTGCCTCATTTATTGGATGAGCTCAGTAGGCTGAGGGTGGATATGATGGGGGGTCTCTGAGACAAGGAGGCCTGGTAGTGGCGAGACCAGTAGTAAGGGTTTTACTTAATACTGGTCTGGCATGAGCAATGGTCACCATGTCAAGGGGGTAGCCATAGGCATCTCCAGCAGACTGCAGCCGTCTGTTGTAGAGGTTACTTCGGACGATGAGCGTTTAATGTGATTAAGGCTGAAGCACAGTTTAGGCTTCATGTCTTGTTGCAGTGTGTGCTCCTACTGAGGTGTGTGAAACTGAAGAGTTGCAGTGTATGCTCCTACCGAGGTATGTGAAACTGAAGAGAAGGAGATGTTCTATGCCAAACTCAACTCTGTACTGGACCAGTGTTCCTGTCGTGATGCACTCATTGTCCTGGGCGACTTTAATGCTGTCACTGGCATCGAAAGGGCTGGCTATGAAAAATGTGTTGGTCCCCATGGTTCTGGTACCAGAAATGACAACAGCTCTTTCCTTCTGAATTTTGCAAGATCCAGAAGGCTGAGAGTTGCGGGTTCCTGGTATCAGAGACCAGCACTGCACCGCTGGACTTGGTATAGCAATGCCGGAGGGGTAGCGAAGGAGATCGACCATATCCTTGTCAGTACTCGTTGGAGGATCCTCCAGAACTGCAGGGTTTTTCGGAGTGCCGAGTTCTTTGCGACCGATCACAAGCTTGTTGTTGCTACACTCAAGCTTCATGTCAAGTCCAGAAAGCGTCCAAGATGTAACCACACTGTTTCATCTTGAGAAACTGGAGGACTTGACATGTGCACAAGAGTTTGCAGTGACAGTCTCCAATTGGATTGGAGTGCTTGACACCCTTGAGGACTCTGAGGAACTATGGGATACCTTCAAACATGAGACTCTTGAGGCTGCCAAGGAATGCATTGGGGAGTGCCCGAGGTCATGGAGTGGCTTCACCTTGGTGGAGATGCTGGAAAGTATTGAGCATACTGGATGAAACAGTACAGTCTGTCCATGCGTGTGGTGAGGACATTGAGATCTTGAAAAACTTCACATAGCTTGGTATTGTACTGCATAACAATGGTGGGTCAAGCCAAGACATCACATGGCAGATTAGCCTGGCCCATGGTGTTATGGACTTGCTCAACATGAGTATTTGGCGTTGTCGATACCTGTGCAGACAGACAAACATTCGGATATTCAAGTCACTGGTGATCCCTGTCTTACGCTATGGTTGTGAGACATGGACACTTAACACCGACCTGAAGAAGCGAATTGATGTCTTTGGTACTTGATGCCTTTGCAGGATCATGGGATACCGCTGGTATGACTTTGTGTCAAATCAGCGATTGTTCCGTGAGACCGATTCGAGGCCTATTACTAGGCATAGTCTATCAGCGCCACTGCGGCTATATAGGCATGTGGTGTGATACCCGGAAGCTGATCCTGCTTGTCGGATTGTTTCCATAAGGGATAACCCGACTTGGAGGAGGCTAAGGGGACGCCCACAGAACTCTTGGCTGCGGCAAGTCGATGCCTCCTGCTGGGAGTCACTTGGTATGGGAAGGGAGCCTGCATGGAGACTCGCAAGGCGTGACCACCAGGGGTAGCGCCGTAGGGTTGGCTAGGCAACGCGCCCCACAGCATATGCTCCCCGTGATTGATTGATGGATGTTCTGTAATTATTATGTCCTTATTTCTTTTATCCTTGGGCATAGGAACTGTATAATAGTTATGCCCATATTAGGGACAAAGCAGTTTTAAATATTGTAAGATACAATATCTTTAAGGAAGAATAGTTATATTTTTGTACAATATTTATGCAGATATATTAAATGGATTTATCTGGAGGGGAATATTGAGCATACAAACAAAATTATGTGCCTTTGAATTCATCCTGTGTTTACTATAAGGCATTTCAAGAGAATAAATGTAGATCCAGTATTTTCAAAACCTAATATGTACAGTAGTAGACACCACGTAGTATAATGGTAGCACGCTTGGCTCACAACCGAGAGGGCCCGGGTTCGATTCCCGGGCGCGGCGAGGCAAATGGGTGAGCCTCTTAATGTGTATCTAGCCCCTGTTCACCTAGCAGCAAGTAGGTACTGGATGTAACTCGAGGGGTTGTGGCCTCGCTGTCCCGGTGTGTAGTGTGTGACACACACACACACACACACACACACACACACATCCAGCCACTGGGGGCACAAGCCCGGATAAATGGGGAGGGTTGCGTCATGGAAGGGCATCTGCCGTAAAAATATCTGCCAACTCAACATGCGGAGCTCGTCAAAAGACGAGTGATCCGCTGTGGCGACCCAAAAAAAATGGGAATAGCCGAAAGATGAAAAAAAAAATATATATGTACAGTAGTTACTGATGGATTGCCACCTTCCCCCCAAAAAAATAATAAAGAAAGAAATGCCACTTGGATATTTTTGACAGTTTAAATAAATAATAAAAAAATACCAGTATTTTTTTACAGTCAACTTGCCTTTAATTTGTCATTACTATAATTATGTATTGCTAGTTCACTATATGTATTTAAGATAATAATGCTGCCACATTCTGAGTTCATTAATAATTAACTTCAGTGACATGCAGCCCAGTACATAATGAAAGTACCCTATATTAATAATTCATGACATGGTTTTATGAGCCACAGGCCTTATATGGACAGAGGCCAGAGGTTACCCCCCTGCTCTAAAAGGAAAAAGTTTGAAGAAATGAGTGAAATAATTGTCTAGTTTAGTCAGCAACTGAAATTGATGGGTTTTGAGAGAACTAAAGTAAAGGTGTATATGATTTTAGGATACAACAAAGTTTGCACTAAACCACACTATGTATGTATTCTAATATGCATATAGTTAGAAAGTGCCTTTATAGGGCAGGTGTGTGTGTGTGTGTGCTCGCGCATGTACGTAAGTGTGGATGCAGGTTTCCATGATGTGGGTGGTGTAGACTGCAGTTTGGAGGAAAGTAGGCATCTCTGGGTGAGCAATAAGAGCACAGAACAACAGTTGCCACTGAAAATTACATCGATACAGACCTGCATCCCCTGTCCTGTGTCCACAGTTGTACTCAGCCTGAAAGACTTTGTGTGGTGTATGTCCGCACAAAAGAATTGCATGCCTGAAGCCTCTAGAAATTTGGATTAGTGCCAGTGTAGCCCTGACAGTGAGATAAGACTTAAAAAGAGAAATAAAAATGGGCCAACCATCTGTCATTTTCTCTCAAAATATGTTCCTTTTGTCTGGGGAGTGTTTGTGTTGCTGGTGATGGCTGGTGTAGTATCGTTGCTGCCAGGAGGAGAAAGACTTGAGATTCCCAACAGGCACACAGAAGAACGGACCTCAGATGAAATTTCTGTCTCAGATCATAAGGGGGCCTGAAAGGTGTAGGTTACTTCATCTCCTACCAGAGGACTGGGAGAGTGCCTGTGCTCAGGGCCCTGGATCCATAAGTAGGCCAAGGAGAAACTTCATAACAAAACACGCACACAATAAGAAGGAAAAACATATGAAGCAGTTGCAAAGGAAAAGTATCAAGTGTGCTTGCCCTGTACACACTGCGCTAATCCTGCATTGGTTCTGCAGCAATTCAAACACCAGTGACTCATTGCCATATCTTGCAAGAAAATATACAAATCCATAAGAAGATAAAGCAAGTTCTTGTTCGTAATAACAATATACAGCAAGTATTTATGAAGTTTAATGAGCTGAATTTTTTAATCCAAAATTAGTCAGTTACTTTAATGTAATGAATTGATTAAAAAATTTGTCCTACTTATCATTTTCATGTGAAAATCATGTTGGATAATGTTGAGCTATATTAAACAATGATTTCATTTGGCATTGTCCAAGTTTAGTATGTGCAAGAAAATGACCTCATAAAACTTAAATACATAATCAGTGCAGATATATAAGTGTTAATGCAAAAGAAAAATGCAAATGAAAAATAATTCATGAATATGAATATTTTCATTTTCTTTTTGGTTAAAAAAATTCAACCCTGAGAGTAAGGCAAAGCTGGTGAATGACAGGAAATATGAGACAGACACATGGAGTAACATGATGGGGGGGGGAGGGGTGCAATTAAATATGTACATATTACAAAATCATATTAATATTCATGTTAATAGGTCAAGTGTGTAGTAGAAGAGTGGATGAAAAGAAATATATTCAGATGAGTTGGCCATTATGAAGAGAATGATGAGTGAAGAATCTTTGAAGAAAGTGTATGCGAGTCAATCTTGCATCCACTAATATTTTCCTTCTCAGCCTATCTAAGTGTTTCAATTTCCGTAAGTCTCCTGTGTGGAACTGTCAAATACTTTTTTGATGTCTAGGCAGACAGCATCCACCTACCCATCTCTGTTTTCAACTCCGTCAATAACTCGTGTATAAAAATTTCGCAGGTTTGTCACCCACTATTGTCCTTGTCTGAATCCAAATTGTCTTTTGATATTGAAACCACACCACACACCAGAATAGCAAGGCCACAATCACTGAGTTACTTCCTGTACCTACTTGCTGCTAGGTGAACAGGGGCTATGAAGCTCGCCCGTTTGCCTCACCTCAACCGGATTCTCTCAGTTGTGAGCCACGCATGCTAACCACTAAACTACACAGTGTGTGTGTGTGTGTTTCACCAAAGATTGATCATAAGCTGACCTGCAATCACCAGCCATTACCCTCTCAGTGTGAGCTCAGAGGTCATTACTACTGATCTTTGGATAAGGCTGTGACCAAAGTTACTTTCTCTTGTAAAGACTATCTAACTGGAAGCAGTCGTCCATCACCCCTGCCATCTCTTCTGCATTTTCATACATTTCATTGTTGAATTTTATTTTGCTTATTTCTGCTTTGTTTTTCAGCTTGCCATTTACATATCTATTGAACAATTTAGGTCAGTTCTTACATTTGTCCATTATATCCTCAGAGTTTTGTTCCATTTTCCAAATCCTAGGGTCCTCGTTTCTTTTTGGTGCATATTTCAACCAATAATTATGTCTTCTATTTCTTCATCTGTTCCAAGCCTTTTCTCTTTCCATCTTGGTTAGCTCACATCTGTTAAATCACTCCTTGTGGCTAGGCTAGAGTAATATGCCAGATGGCATATGCTGATCTTCCTGATGATGTTTATCATGCATTACTGACTGTCTTAGAATAGGTGAGGCCACTCTGTTTGGTGATCAGCTGTGCTAATGAATATGGCAGCTCAAACAAACATTTCATAAAATCTCATGATTCCAAAGACTTGCCATACCAGCAAAGTATCCTGGAAATTACTTAACTCTTTTTAATGTTCCACATTTGCCATACTTGTTTTCATTTTCTCTTTATTCATATGGTTTGAGCAGCAACAGTAACGCAAGAGTAATACATTGTAAGAGTGGTGAGCAAGACTATAGAAACAGAATCTCGGCATGACTTCAGCGTTCTGTTAGTAGCTCTGTTGACCACTTGTCTACAGAGTCTGAGGAAAACTGAATCTTCCTTTAAAAATACTTATATTTCTTCACTTAACAAGTACAAAAAGAGAAGCACATTTTGTTTACAACCATAGATGAAGCAACATTTATTAAACTATATTATAGTTTTCAACCTCAATGGGATAAGACAGTAATTATGAAGAGCATATTAATGAAAAGAGATCTTTTGTTACCACTTTACTTATAATCATAATGCATGGTTATGCTTAACATAAAATATGTCTTCATAGATATGAAACCTTTCTCAATATGACAATGCTTTTTAAATTTTGCAGGAAATTCATATGAGGAAATCAAAGGTTGGTAGTAGCATCTTGCATCTTCCAGTATTGCATAGGAAGCTGAGTAGGGAGGAGGTGGGAGTTTCCTCCCTTTCCTTATGTCCCTCTTGTCATCCCATCCCACCCATCCAACCACAAGCTCTGCTAACTCTACCTATTTCCATTCCATCCTCCCTCCTCCCTCTCTCCCCACCAACTATGGGAGTGACAATTGATGACTAATGACAGGATGTTAGTATACCATTTACTATAGTTTTGCATCTTTCTAAGCATATAGTTCCAACACCTAAAATTCACATTCTCTTTAAATTTAAGTCCTTACGAACAATAGTATCAACAGCTGTTAGGAAAGGTAATACTTTGATCAGATCTTGAAATCTCTAGATGAAAAGATTCACCACAATAAAACCCACCAAATGAAAAGCTTATGTGTTGGGTGTGGTTTTGACACGCAACTGTCACAGACACAGTCATGGTAGGTCTACATTCTCCTTCCTATCAATCTTTCAACACAGAGTAATTGACATGTTACCATTGATAAATTCAAGAACTATTTAGCCATCAATAATAACTTGCTTGGAAGGAAGGAAAACACACACAACTCCTCCCTCCTCTGCTTCCTGAGGCAAAGTGACACATAAGATACTGGGAGAAATCTTATTTTTTTATACAAGTTTTCATGCAAAATGTGAAAGCATCATCATATTAAGGGCCATTTTGTGTCTGTGAAGACATTTTATTTTAAGCATAACCTCACAATGGCTGAACATAACAATTATGAGTAAAATGGTGTAGAAATAGCAATATTTGATTTTTGAATTATACTTGCTATAATTACATTACTTTGCTCTTTAGCCTATTGATGTTAGAAACAATGATATAGATGGACAAATGCATGTAAACAAAATTTGCCTAACTTGTGTAAATGTTGAAGTAAGTGAAGAAATATACCTAAGCATTTTTCTTAAAGGAGGTTGAATTTCTTTCAAGTAGTGGGTCAGTGGGCAGCAAGCCCACCAAATACGGAAATCTCGTAAAGATTCTTTCTCTGAAACAACTACAGGTAGCCAGTCTGGAGAGCACAATGTAACATTTCCATAGCCATTCCAAAAGGAGCAAAAGTACCTAAGCCAGAATGAGTCTTATCATGTCTTTTTCCCTTAGCATTTCATAATTTTCAATTGATTTATGCTATAGACCAATTGATTTCAGGTGAAAAGCTCCAAATAACACTTCTTGTGTTCCCACAAGAACTGAAACATCAGAGATAGGAAATGAAGACAGAAAAATGGAGGACCTTAAAAACAAAAATAAATAAACAACTTTGAAGAATAAAATAAAAGATCAGCAAGGATTAAAAGACTGGACATTTAAGTGAACATAATGAAAGATGAGAATAGGAAGATAATTGAATAATGCATAAAGTAGCACCCTTCATAGATTTATATGTACATATCTGGATGGAATAGACAAGATAACAAATGAGAAAAAATGGATAAATTCACAGACAGACAGAGAGAGAGAGAGAGAGAGAGAGAGAGAGAGAGAGAGAGAGAGAGAGAGAGAGAGAGAGAGAGTGTTGCTATACCATCAAATATAAATCATTAGTGATAGTATGTATACTACAATATAAAAATCCTGTTCAAAAAAATAGATGAAAAGATAATCCTTCCAAAGTATCATATAATACCAAGGAAAGTTTAAACCAATGTAACCTTCAAAAATTATAATCACTAGAAAAGGATCCAACCAGGAACAACATTTTGTATACTTTAGAGAATATAACTGCTCCTACACAAGTAATAAAACAAAAATTCAAAAAAGCAAGAAGAGCATTCTCCAATTAATGAAAGCAGTTGCATTATAGGAATATATTCAGATCAGCTCAGCCATTTCAAACCTACAGGTAGTGTCACCATAAGAAAATAAATTAAATTCTGTTATGATGATCTATGAATTCTGAAATTACTATATTTGAAACTTTATTTCAAACAAATGTTTACCATAGATGCTGATAGTTATTTACAAAAAATCACAGACTTTACTTACTCATTTACACCAAACTAAAAATATCATAATTTTAATATGTACTTATAAATTTTGATATGATGAGAGGAACATTTTGTGAGACAAAAGAATAGTGAGAAACTACTATTGCTGAATGTGGTACAAGTACAAAGAATTCCTCAACACTCATTGCTGTTCTGCCCAACTCCAAAGAAAAGAAAAGAAAGAAAAAAAAATTTGCAACAATATATTTTCTTTCTAGGTTTGTTTGTGCAGAGCTCACCTTGCTTCATCCATAATGTGCAAAGGACAATTGAAATGCCCTCACATTGGGCTACCTGATAATATATTTTTTGGCCTGTAATGCAGTTGGCAAAACAGGAACTTCTTGCAAAATCACTTCTTAAACATTAAATGTAAATGATTAGATAAATATGTACTATATAATCAACACCATCAAGCAGTTAGCAAGCAGGCCATCTCTAGGAACAGACATCGTCCCTAAGACCTCCCCTCAGCGAGGTATCACAGGCGTCTGGGTAGTAGTGACAGCATGGACCATCTTGCAAAATGCAGCTTCTTTTCAGAAATATGATGTTGGCAGCAGAAACTCACATTCCTAATAGACTCTACTACTCTTTCATGTAAAGTCTATAAAATGAGCCTGTTGCCTGTTGCACTTGATGCTTGTGTAAACAATCAAAAACAAAGCATGGGAAGACTTGATCAAAGGTGGAACACTGACCAGACAAACTTTTGAAGGATATAAATTTGTAAAAATTGGAGTAATCCTCCACAGGAAGATCTGCCTTACTCATTTGGCTTTGTTTTCTAAACATTTCTTGGAGCTCAGTGTTTCACTCCCAATGGAAAGGATACCCTTGCTGTGTGTTTCTGATAGCCTACACAACAGTTCAACAAGATGTAGTTTTAGCTTCAGAACAGTGCTCAACTGGCATGGTTCACTCCACATAAATCCAAAAGCAATATGTTTTCTTCTTTACCCAAACAAGTCAAACTGTTTTATTTTAAAACTCATGATGGGTTCAATCAACTATAACAAAGCAGGTAAAATGGAAAACATAGATACTGATAAACTCCAAATATCAATAATATTAAGGGACTAAACAATAATTTGACTCTGAAGTATTCAACAACCAATACTAATCAGTAGGAATAATGACCGCCAAATGCACTGTTAAAACTATCCCTACAGCATCCCATAGAGACAGATGAATTATTTTAAATGTTCCATAGGACCACCAGTTACTATTATTGCTTTTTAAGCTCCTTACCCACGGAATATGAAACTATCTTATTCCAATCAATCTTGGTCCGTGTAACAGGAAGCTGGCGACGCAAGGCCTTGAAGGTAGTGTCGGACATAGTTTGGTAGTTTTCACTGATGGCTGTCTGATACTCATTCTCAGCACCCTCAATGAAGTGTACCAATTCCTGGGCAGTTTCCTCTTCACCCTGTTAATCAAAAAACACTGTATGATAAACAAACTACAAGATGTTGACATCTATAAAATAGATTTTCTCAATGACAAATATTAAGTATCATCTCTAACAGCCCCAAGTAGATCAAATTTCATTGAATACAAACATTATTGTTTCTTTTCTTATTATCCACATTACTCCTCCAAATATACTAGTATCTGAACTTGAAGGAAATTTTCATCAATAAAACTTTTCCCAGTCTCTAAAATATCAAAAAGGCACACACAATAAATGAAAGTAATTGTGATTAGACGTACAAGCTGCAAAAAATGTATGAAAATCAGATAGAAAGTATGTATCTTCAATACTATTCAATGTATAATTTTACCAAGTTTCGGTTTTACACTGACTGATGAAGAGTGAACACCAAATAACAATCATTAAATCTAGTTTGGAGACTTAAAAATGACCTCATGTGTAACAATTCCCACATCTACCATCACATAACATGCATCTTTATTCCATTTTCCTTTCATTCTGTTAAATAATTATCATAGGTATTCATGGTATGAAAGGAAGGCTTGCATATAGCCTTTGCAATAGTGTTCAAATTATCACAAAATTGAACACACACTTACATAAATCATCACAGCAACATCAAGCAGCTGTTATAAATAATGCTTGCATATAAACTGAAAGATTAAAAGATTAATTTAAAAGTTGATTACTGATCTCACTCTACATCACAGAATGAAGAACTTGGGCACTAACATGACATGCCAACTCAGGTTTGTAGCTCCACCTAGTTTAATGAGACAACTGCAAAGAATAATAAAAGTAGAGATGTACACCAATGTATCAGTATTAGTAGATTTTCTGCCAATACTAATAATACTTAAATTTTTTTTATTAAACTGTATATCTCACTGCAGGTTATTCTGTTCAGCAGAATTTAGATATTTTATACTAATTAAAATCAATTAATGAGAATACCAAATGATTTAGTATAATGCAGCATATTGAGTCCATAGTGCTTAGTAAAAGAATATATTTTTTGCTAATGATTCACTACTCCTAGAAACACACACACACACACACACACACATTAGATAACTGTATAAATAAACTAATGATCCACAATAGTTCCAAATCTGCATGAAAAATGAAGATACTAATGAATGATGCCAGGATAAGATTTGCCAATGAAGGAAGCCAAACCTGCTAAGCAATTGAGTTGATATCCATCATATCAATAAAATGAGAAAACTACATTGCATATTTGTACTTGTTAAAAGTATTATTGTAGCAGAATTATGCAGATGAGAAAATTATATTGCAAATGAATACTTACTAAAGCACTGCAATACCCAGATTTAAACATGTTATAAGTAATATATAGAAACAATTTCTAGAAAGATACATACAGAAAGTAGTAACATTGTTGAATATGAAATATAGAACACCATATACATCATAGAAACTTACAGCAACAGTTAGGTTTCCTTTAACATCCTTAGAAGTGACTAACTGGACATTGCCATCTTCATAGTAGTGGACTTGAACTTTGAGAACTCCTTTCAGTTCCACACTTCCCCCTCCTAGGGTCACAGTCCAGGTTGATCGCCACCGACCATTCCTGTGGAGGATATAAATCATGACTTTAAGTATTTCATAAAACACTGGAATATAGATTTCAGTCAGTAGTGTTGACAAATAAGAAGGTAGTCAGGAAAGTAATAGTATCTATTATTGGCCTAACAGAGATGGAAAGGAGGATGAAAGTAATAGCTAGGATAAAACGTAACAATACTGCAAGCATAGTTGATAGAAATGTTAAGTAAGGAGGTGAAGTAGTGGCAGACTGAATGCTTCTAATCATGTAAGCTTAGCATAAAGGCAAGAAGTATATGATGACTGGAGGTAGGCAGCTGTTGTATCTTAATATAAAGGTAAAGAGTGCTGGTATGAGCATAAGAATTATAAGGAGAAAAGTTTACTTAAAATATCTGGAGAAGTTTTTGGAAGAATTTTGACCGAGAGCCTGATGAAGGTGACAGAGGTGAAAGTTAATGAGGAGCAGAGGATTGAAAAAAGTATAGAGTTGTCTACATTAGATTTTTTGCAAAATCTATAAAAGAAGGATACTAAGTTGCATGCAGTCCTTATGGATATACAGAAAACTTATAAGAAGCAAAAGTATCTGTGAGTTTAGAGGGAGAGCTCAGAAATAGTTTTAACATAGGAAAACAAGTGAGAAAGAGATGTATAATGTCTATGTGGTTATCAATTTTTCATGGAAGATAATGTAAAAGCACTATCAAATAGCCACATTTTTCATAAGCACATTTTCTGTCAACACAAATTTCCTGAGCCATTCATACAACTGTTGCTGCTGTGGTAGACAACCATGGTTCTTCTAAATCTATTAACAGTTGTGTTCCTAAGGGTTCTGTTCTGACACCCGCTCTAGTCCCTCTCGTCCTGTATCATATGTAGATGATATCACCCTGCACTTCTCCACGTCTTTTCATAGACAACCAATCCTTAAGGAAGTAAATGGATCACGCAGGGAAGTCACAGGGCACAAACCTTTAATCTCTTTAAAATTTCTGATTGGGGCTGAGAAAAACCTGGCAAACAAGCAATCTTTCTTCCTATGCACCACTGAAGTGATAAATAGCACATAGCTAACAACATTTATATCTTTAAACATGTTATAATAAACCAAAACATTTTGCTAGACTCAGATCACCACTACATAGATGACAGTGATCATACCAATAATTTTTGGGCTGGAATTGGTGGTCTTCTATGCACATGGTGAGTGTGACAGCAGATCCTTGAGTGCGGGCATACACGGCACACACACCATGTGGATAATGGTCACTGACATACTGAATGAGTTGTGTCTCCACTGCACTTCTCCAACTCTCTGTGGCAGGATCACTCTCACAAGGCTGTGGGAGAACAAAGCATTTTTACTGTTAAAGATGATAAATAATATACACAAATAAGCAGCATCCAACATAAATCATTATAAATCTACCATCTGTAATTCTGAAACATTCTATATGATGCTCTGGTTGCTTATCTTTTCAATTCTGTCTATCTCTAATGCCTCTGTCCCTCCAGAAGCATTGGCCAAGTCAGTGGTCACAACAGAGGAGCTCACATCTCACTATCCACACATTTCCTTCATGCTTATTCAATCACTGTCTTATCCAACCTTTCACTATATACCATTGTACTCTTTCTAGCATCATTCCTACAATAATCCCATGATTTGTATTTCACCTACCATACTACCAAACAAACGTTGCCATCCATCAAACCCTTCCTTAATCTCCCATCCACAGTAACATATAGTCTATCAGGCTCTTCAGTTCACTAGTTCTATCTTTGTTCCACCATGATCATCTATTCATTCAAATTATCAATGTTACTCTCCGTTCAAAAAAATCTTGTATTTCTCAAACTTACAACCAACCTTCAGAGACTTGATACATACTATTCACTAACAATGCCTAATTGTGCTAACCTCTGTCTTGTGCTGTGTTGAAGGGCCCATTGTTGTCTTGAGTATCCCACAGTTGTTGTACGCTAACCTACTTCTTCATTTTTTTTCAACTGTCCTTTCGGTAAAGTTACCAGTCCACTGAATATATCAGCTTCCATAATTTTTTTCCATTTCGTTTGACAAACATATTTGCAGTTTTCAGTTTCATTAAATATATTTTCTAATTGCCTTCAAAGATGTGATACTTCAGTCAGTAAACAACACAAGCACATTTTCCATTACAGTTATCATGAGATGAAACTGCCACAAACCTTTAAATCTGTTGCTTCCTTCCTTAAATGGTCAAATTTGAAGGTGAGCTTCGCTCGAGGATCCACAAAACGGCCACCACCAAGATCATTGTGCTCTGTGACAAGTGCATAGTGGCTCTGTCCATCCAGCCTCACTGGTGTCAGCTGGTCCTTGTTGTACTCTGCAATAGCTCGGGCCACACCTTCTCGCAGCAAGGCATCATTGTTCACCAGAGTTCGCACATCTGTCAAGTGGTAAAATAATGACAGGCTACACATGGATGCATTCTTATACACATGATTATTAAACATGTATAATAAATATATATATATATATATATATATATATATATATATATATATATATATATATATATATATATATATATATATATATATATAAAGCAAAGCAAATACCATAATCCACATACCATTAAAGACTTCATTGAATTCTCCAGGAGGTGAGTGCATAACAAAATTTGAAGCAATCCGCACCTGTAAAAATAAGAAACATGTCTGGATTAAAATGCTGTAGTATGCATAAAGCCAAGGAGAATACGTAGAGCAATAAAAATACAAGTAATCCTTATTTTTATATACATATGATATATACACATGGAGTGAGTTAATTGTGAGTCTTGATGCATCACAATGAAAGAGTGTAGCAGCTCTTCAGGCTATTCAGTGAAATGTTTAAAAAGAAAAATCTGACTGTAGGAAAAAAATTTAAATAATGCAATAAATATTAATTAATGTACATACTAATACAAATGATGGTACAAAGAAGAGGTAGACAAATAGATCTGAAATGTTGTGAACAAACTAAATGAGTAATGAATCCTACACATTATTAGGGAATTTGCTATAGGGGTAGGGGGGCAGTTGCCAGTGATCGCTGGCAGCTTTAATGTACAATGGAGTCATTGCTCCCACAGTTTTCTGGAGAACTATCCCTCTAAAACTGTTTTCAGTATTTCCTCATTATTTATAATCTTGTTACATATTCAGTTTCAAATATTTCACTCTGGCTTCTATAGGGACTAGCGTCTTATCTGCCAAATCACAAAAAGAGTCAGGATAATATCAGTTGTGCCGACTGAATACTATGACAGCCAAAACCATGTGGAGATGAAAAGACTGGCCAATATCAGACACAGTAACCTCTCCAAAACACCCAGTAAAGCCAA
>CM035188.1:15416417-15431417 GCA_020233015.1 Callinectes sapidus | reverse complement strand
TTCCCCTCAAGCCAGCCAGTATTCCGAACAGATACTGTAAACTGAATAACACCACGCCATCAACAAGACCATGTAAAATGATAGATTGAATATCCTTAAGGCTCGTATTCTCTAAAAATTTTACTATTTTTAAGGTGTTTTTACGGTTCTAAAGGAAGATTGGCAAGCATTCTACACAATTGACGGGAGAAACACTATTGAAAACCCCGCTAATCATCTGTGACCTTGGAAAATAGTCATAGTGAGAGAGCAAAGTGTTTCTATAATACTGAATGGACTTCAACTGGTCTCTTTTTGTCATGAGAGCATGTGGTGTTGGCGGAGAGAGCTAGGCTGCCTTGTAATCAAGTCATTTCACCACACCCAGAGAACGTCTATCAAAGCTGCTCAGGCTCATGCATTCCTGATGTTCTTATACTGAAGTACTATACACAACAGCCACCTAACCTGCCTGTATCGCTGTAATTGTGATGATGTCCTGCTTGCGTGGGACTGACAACGCACGGCACACACAATACAATCAGCTGACACGTGGTGGCGGACGTATGACCAGGAGGTTTAAGCATGACAAACCCATAAACTTACTGTAAATGTCTCTTCGTTGAGATACCAATTCACTTTGTACAGTGTTTTATGTTGGAAAAAATATCACAAATCTATCTGTAAACAAATTAATGTAAAGTAGTTGATTGGTTGATAGGTGATATTACATGGAGATATTAACGAGACAAATTGTCCACATATCGATACAAATTGCTTTTTCTGAACTTCAGATATTAGAAATGGATATATTTACACTACCAAAAAGTCAATTAGAATTTTTTTGCATGAAGTCTTTATTGTCAAAGCCTGTGTATTGCTTTTTCGTTATCTATAGAGATAATATTACTTGGAAATATGTCTTGGAATAGAGAACAGATAACACCAGTGAATAACACTGTAATATGCCATTGATTAAATCAAAGTAGACAAAAAGAATACTAATATATCAGAAAATTCCAACAATGTGCTGTTACGATGTTCTTGTGGAGTATTATGTAATTGTTCCCTGCACCATTAGGCTAGTCCCTATATTATAACTAGTGTCATCTCTCACAATGTTTATTCCTGGCTATTTTTCCTACAACCATTAATAAGCAGAACAAGTATAGATACATTTTGTCTTTAGTTTCATAAGCGTATCTGCAGTGTGTCGTCTGCTAACATTGTTGGAACCTCTGGCCTGGTATTACGTAGTTGACCACGTGTCGGGGCTAGCCTTGTGTTGTTATGGACCATGTGTATAGGACTGGGAGGCAAATTTCCTGACTATTTCTGCCTGGAGGACCTGTCTGTGCTTCTGCAAAGGTACTGTTCCTTTCTACCACAGTATAACGTTATCTATTGCAGCTATGAGTGTAATGCATTTGTATTAGCCTAATGTAGTTTTTTGTTTTTGTTTTGTTTTTGTTTTTCATGTGTTGCAGTTTATTGGTTTATTTTACTTTTGTGTCCGTCTCTGGACTTTCCTTCAGTCCTCGCTACGTTGTTCCTCACTCAGCCGGACCGGGCTACACTGTGTACCATTCTTTCTCCTTGGCTGTTGTAATCTGACTTGCGTTAGGTTTATGTTATTGTTTCAGTAAGCAGCATCCTCGTATTACTCGTGCCATGGTGTACGTAGGTCTCGTCACTTCAGGATATTTTAATGATTGAACTCAGGAAATAATTGTGAAGTATAGAATGCTTTGTAAGGTTCATATAGAGGGAAGATTCGGGCCTGAAGAGTAGTTTCAAGGTCATTTGATTTTTTTCTCCCATTGTTTCCTCCTTACACGTCCTCAGTCCTCACGCCAGACACGTGGCTATACGTCGGTATTAAAAAACGCTTTGCTCTCACCACGACTATTTCCTAATTCCTCATTTCGATGCAATTTTTTTTTCTTTAACTTGAGGTATTAGAATATATATATATATATATATATATATATATATATATATATATATATATATATATATATATATATATATATATATATATATACAATACTAAGAAATCAACTGGAATTTCTGTGTATGACAATTTTTATTGTTTTGCCTGTTTATTGTTTTCTCGTTATCTATAGAGGTAATGTTATTGGAAAAGTTGTCATGGAATAGAAAAAAAAGCACCAGTAAATAACAATGTATCATGCCACTAATTAAATCAAAGGAGCCGAAAAAAAATTACCAGCATATCAGGAAATTCTAACAATGCTCTAATAATGAATGACCTTGAAGAGTATATGTAATTTTCCCCTGCACCATCAGGTTGGTCCCTACATCATAACTACAGTAGAACAGAATTTAACTCGTATAGGTATGCGTGTTGTGTTTTATTTCGTTGCATCTTACAGACGTTTTTTTTTTTGTGTTTGTTTGTTTTTAGTAGTCTTCTTGAAAGCTGAATATGATTTACCCCCAAATTTTGTAAATAAATTACTACTACTACTACTACTATCTACTACTACTACTACTACTACTACTACTACTACTACTACTACTACTACTACTACTAATGATGATGATGATAATGATAGTAGTAGTAGTAGTAGTAGTAGTAGAAGTAGTAGTAGTAGTAATGATGATAATAATAATAATAATAATAATAATAATAATAATAATAATAATAATAATGATAATAATAATAGTAATAGTAATAATAACAACAACAACTATAGGGAAGCTAATGTTTCTCGCCGTGGTATCATAGATGTATTTGAAGTTTATGAAGTTTGATTGGATTACACAGTCCAAGTTAACAATATTCTAAAGACTATATTACCTCTTCCGTGTTAACCAGTGAGCGGCGGTTAAGAGGATTCACTTCTCCTTGGTGGGATTCGAGTGTTAATGATGCAGATAGTTTTTTGTTCTGTATTATCTTCTTGTGTGACTCTGATAATTTGTAATAAGAGACAAGATAGCAAGAACTAATCAATGCTACCACTGCGCTTCCTACAGGATATTATATCTGTGAGATTGTCTAGTTGCTTTCGCGATAATTAACTTTAAACTCGTGGATCTTGTTTAGCATGTTATCGACACCTGGAAGTTGGTTTTATGAATGAAATCATGGGAATCACAGTGATAGTTGCATCCCATTAAGAATTGACCTTGTGAAGTGGTTTGCCATATTGTAAGATAAAAATAGAAATGAATGTAAGAGAGAGAAGCTGGCCAATGGCAACATAAGACAGGAAAAAAGCCCACTAATCTGTAGTTTCAAAGAAGAGTTAGCCAAGACACTGATAAATATCTTCAAACTTCCCTCATAAGTAAAGTCATAGGAAGTTGGAAATACACAAGCAGGTGGGGAATTCCAGAGTTAACCAGATGAGGACACAAGTCAAATCCACGTGCAAAGACTAGGCAGGTGTGGGAAACCATGGTGATGATACAAATGATGGTGATGATGACGATGATAATAGTAATAATTGGTAGTATGTGGAAGACACTGATATTAATGATTATGCCAGACAGTCATAATGGGAAGTAAATTAACATGTCACCTGCTATTAGCGTTTCCTTTCAATGATAAGACTTCTGGTGTGACGTCTTTCTTTTACAACACAAGTAGAATACCCATTAATTTTGATTGACGAAGGACGCTGAGGGAAAAAATAGAAAAATTTTGAAATGAGCGTATTTGCTTCATTTTCTATTGACCATGACCGTGTAAAGAGACCAGAAAAAAAGAAAAAAACGATTTAGTCATTACTGGGACGCATTTTTATATTTAATCTGGCCATTATTTGTCGATTTTATACAACTTCAGAAACTCATATTAGGAATAATATAGTACATACTCAGGGCATTAATCTTTTGACCTACATAGCCCCTTCCTGATGTCAATGAAATCGTCTTATCACATCCAAAACTCCTGGTAAAAATACGTCCCATTACTGAAGGGGTTAGATTTCGATTGAGGAAGGACAATGAAGGAAAAAAAAGTTAAAATGAGTGTGTCTGCTTTATAGAAAGATACTTTATAGACTGTGTAAAGTAACCAATAGGAAATAAAACATAAATTATTTTAATATTCAGCCATTGTTAATTGCCTGTCAAGAATGTCTCAGTTGGTCGTAAAGGAAGCCTTTGGGGGATAAGTGAAGGAAAAAGATAGGAAAAATGTGTAATAAGAAAAACTAACTGTAGTAATTTGACTTAAGAAAACCAGTAATAGTGGTTAGGTAATGCCAGGTCAGGTCATTGTAGGTTAGGCTAGTTCATGTCAGTTGGGGGTCAGGTTAGGTTAAATTATAGGTCAGGTCAGATTCGAAAAAGAAGCAAATCTAATTGATATTTCTGTTACTCTTTTTGTTGTTATCATCTTTCTTAGTGTTTTCTCGTTACTTTTTTCGCCGATTCTTTTTTTATATATTTTTTCGCCTACTTTCTGTCCATCCTTTCTCTGAGTGACATTGCGATGTGAACAACTTTCGTCCCTTGTCTCTTTCTCCTCCTCCTTTTACAATCCCACGTCACAACATACATACATAATTTCTCCTTACCCACGTTAGAGAAGCTATTATAAAGTCACCACTAGATGCAACCAGCCAGCGTCGTGTCCAGAATAACGTTATCTTTTTATTACAAAGCTTAGGGAAGGTGGAAAAGTCGACCGGCCAGAGGTGAACTAACGTGGGAAATGTTATGAAAATATATACATCGGAGGCACTTATCACCTATGTTTTATGCAGCGAGGGAGAATGTGTGCCCGAAAGATTTTATGGCCGAGCATTTCAACGCCAAGACATCGCAAATATTTTTCAAAGTTTTAGAATGTATTATTTAATTGTATTCCAATAACGGCGAGGGTTGACTGGCTTGCCGTCATCTCGATTTTCCTCGTGTGGGAGGCTAGACTGTTTTCTCTGAGGATTTAATGAACTATAGAGAGGTAGATGAATAAATAGGTGTGTGTGTGGGCGGGGGGAAGAGTCTGTTTTTTGCCTTTCTTTCATCTTTTTGTTCTCTCTCCTTCTCCTTTGTTCCCTTCATTAATTTGCTTTCTTCTTTCCCTTGCCTACTTTCCTATTCCTTTTTTTCCTCCTTTTTTTCCACTTTTCGTTCTCTTCTCTTTCCTTCCATTCTAAGTCTAGCATGTTCTCTCTCTCTCTCTCTCTCTCTCTCTCTCTCTCTCTCTCTCTCTCTCTCTCTCTCTCTCTCTCTCTCTCTCTCTCTCTCTCTCTCTCTCTCTCTCTCTCACCATCATCATCATCCTCACACAGCCACACCAGAACACGAGGATAAGCAGCCAATCTCGAGGCGCCTCATTGCTCTCTCTTTTTCCTTTATCCCTACATCTTTAAACACCTTTCATCTTTACTGGTATTAATTATGTATTACCTAAAGACTACCATTAGGATCAGCTGTGTCTTTTTTTTATGTCCCTTTAATAATATTCATAAGTATACTCATCTCCCTCCTTCCTCCTGATTGGTCCAGCGTAAGGTGTATTATGAATGAGTTAGTTGTGTTTCATTAATACGGTTAAGATTATTCAACGGTTAAAATGTTATCGGAGTTAAAAGGTGTGGCATGATTTAGTTAACTGACATTACTACCACGCCTTGCAGTTATTGCGATGTTATTTGGATGCCAAGTGTGAATGTATGTAGAAGTCAAAGGTGTTGTGTAAATTGTAAATGGTAATGGGGTAGAGTTTACATTTATTTACAAAGGCAGCTGAACGTATGTATTTGTAATTTATTTGTTGGTAGCCATACTTAGACATACTGATGTCTACAGCGTGTGAAAGTTATAAAGATTTGTCTCTGTAAACGTTCAAGTCTAATCGTTGAAAATCACTAACATTTTTTTTTATCCACCCATGACAGAAGGAAAAAAGATTGAAAAAGAAAACAAAACTGAAATTGATATGACATGTTGACGGCTACAGCATGAGATAATTATAAGATATACTATATGCCCTTAACCCTTTAGTATAGGGAGACACTTTTACCACGAGCTTTGGGTGTAGTTAGACGATTTTATTGACATTACGTAGGGTCTATGGAGGTCAGAAGAATAATGGCCAGAGTCTTTACTATTTTAATCCCCACATGAGTTTCTGAAACTGTATAAAATTGAACATTATCAAGTAGAAAGAATATGAAAATGCGTCCCACTTGAATGGGTTAGATTTTTAAGATTATTTGTTGTAAACCTTAATAATGTACGGTTATTTTTACACAGCCACTTTATGCAGACCAAAAAAGTAAAAACGAGTAGCTATGTAGACATTAAAAAGGAAAGAAAAAAACTAATAACTTTACCACTTGAAGAGGAAAAGCAGAGTATGTACATAGAAGCATAGAGGTCTTGGTATGCAGCAGCAGACCAAAGGGGAGGCTTATGTAACCTGCCTAGGAAAAAAGAAGGAAGAAAGGAGGGAAGGAAGAGGCCACTTGAAGCACCTTGCATTCCAACAGTCCGAAGCCCTTGTAAGCAGAGGCCGGAACACACACACACACTCACACACACGCACATACACACACACTCTTCCCCCCCCCCCCCCCCCCCCCCCCACCACCACAACACCACACCACACCACAACACCAACACCCTCCTCTCGCCTTCCTTTCATCCGTTCTGAGGCTCCCTGTCCTCTGTGTTCTTGTTTGAATTGAAATTACAAAAATGCGCCCACAACCCCGTAGTCTTAGGGCAGAGCGTCTCACTCGCCCATACACCGCCAGGCAAACAGCGCCCCTCCCCGCCCCACGCCGCAGGAGCCGGTATTGCTTGGCACGTGTGCTGCAGGAAAAAGTTTTAGACCGCACGTGATATTTTTGTTCGACGATTAAATAGAGTAAACACAGGGAGAATGGGCGGTGTGTGTACGCTGGCGATGAGGGCAAATAACGCCTCGGCCAAAGACTTGCAAAGAAAGCGAACTACTCCATCTTCCCTCTAGCGAGTTCTTTCCTCCTTCCTACTACTACTACTACGACTACGACTACGACTACTACTACTACTACTACTACTACTACTACTTTCTTCCTTTTTCTACCTCTTATCTGCCTTCCTTTTCCTGTTGCATTTCCTTCTTCTACTACTACTATACTCCTTTCCTCTTTTTTTTCTACCTCTCATCTTCCTTCCTTTTCTCTTCCTCCTTCTCCTTCTATTACTACTTTACTTCTCTTCCTGTTTTTATCTACCTTTCATCTTTCCTTTTCCTCTTTCTATTCCTCCTTCTACTTACTGCTTTTCCAGTTTTTTTTTCTAATTTCCATCTTTCCACTCCAGTGTTTTCCTTCCATATCCTCCTTCTCCTCCTCCTTCTACTACTATTTTACTGCTTTTCCTGTTTGTTTGTTTTTTTATACCTCCCACCTTTCTACTCCAGTGTCTGCCTTCCTTTTCCTTCTTTCCCTCCTCCATCTACTACTACTTTACTGCTTTTCCTGTTGTTGTTTTTTCTACCTCCCATATTTCCACTCCGTGTTTTCCTTCCTTTTTTTCTCTTTCTCTTCCTCCTTCTACTCTTGTACAACTTTTCTCTTTTTTTTTTTCTTTTTTTTTATATATTCCATTTTTTTACTCCACCTTTTGCCTTCCTTTTCTTGCCCTCCCCTTCCCGCCCCTCACCGCAAGATCACCGCCCATACTAAGGGTTGCAGCAGCTTCATATTGTATTAAAATTGTATCTCTGGTTTGGGTGTAATGGAAAAATGTAAAAGTGTGTGTGTGTGTGTGTGTGTGTGTGTGTGTGTGTGTGTGTGTGTGTGTGTGTGTGTGTGTGTGTGTGTTGAAAATTCTTTTTTATCGTCACTTACTCTTCTATTTTCCTTTTATTTTATATTTTTCTTAATTTTTTTATTCTCCCTTTTCTTTTTCAACTTGAGTTTCTATTATTAATCTCTCTCTCTCTCTCTCTCTCTCTCTCTCTCTCTCTCTCTCTCTCTCTCTCTCTCTCTCTCTCTCTCTCTCTCTCGCTCGCTCTCTCTCTCTCTCTCTCTCTCTCTCTCTCTCTCTCTCTCTCTCTCTCTCTCTCTCTCTCTCTCTCTCTCTCTCTCATATACTTCAAATTCAAGCTTCTCATAGGTAAGCATTTCCTGGATCTTGTTTCTGTTTTCCCCTTTATTTTCCCCTATTTCAGCTTGTACTTCTTCTTCTTCTTCTTCCTCCTCCTCCTCCTCCTCCTCCTCCTCCTCCTCCTCCTCCTCCTCCTCCTCCTCCTCTTCCCTCTGAGCCTCGCGCCGCGTGGAATGTAAGCATCCACTTGATTCTGTTTCGCCGTTCCACCTTCAGTGTAAACGTCGGAGCAAAGAGGAAAGGTTTTTCTTCTCTTTTTTTCTCTCTTTTTTTTTTTTTAGTGTTATCTTTGCTTTATTTTTCTTCCATTGCCTTTTTTTTGTTGTTGTTTCTTTTCACATTTCATTGTGTTTTTGTTGTTGTTGTTGTTGTTGTTTTCTCCCTTTAATGGTGAAGGGATAGAGTAGGAAGGGAGGAAGATGTGGAGGAACGAGAGAATGATTCAGTTTGTGGTTGATTCATTTTCTCTCTCTCTCTCTCTCTCTCTCTCTCTCTCTCTCTCTCTCTCTCTCTCTCTCTCTCTCTCTCTCTCTCTCTCTCTCTCTCTCTCTCTCGTGTTTCAGTTTTTATTTAGCTTTATTCTTCACTGTATAGTTTGTAGACTGGCTCTGTCCTTTATCTTGCTCTTTTACATTCTTTCTTCCCTTTAAGACATATAAGTTGTGTGTTTATTCATTTCTGTAAGTGGCGTAGAATCAGTAGTTATGTTTTTTTCTAGTTCACTAGTTTTTATATAACATTTGCCATTTCTAATAATACTCGTGCTATCCCCCGTCTTATTTTTTTTCCTATTGTTTGTGGTATTTTCTTCATTTGGAACTTTCTCTGGCTTGTGACGCATTTTTCCTTCGTCCCGAACCACTGAAACTTTTTTTTTTATAATTTATAATACTATTTTTAGTCTTGTCTTATTTTCTTTTTCTTTTTGTCAACATTTGTAAACCTCTACGTGCTTTATGACGCATTTTTCCTTCGTCCAAAACCTCTAAACCTTCTTTTCTTTTCTACAACCACTATGTTCTAGTTACTAACCGTAAACGCATATATACTATATATATATACTAACCGTTTACGCATCTTTTTCAACAGACGTCTATTATATATTTTGCTGCATTGTTTTTTTTTTTTCTGGTGTTTCGTATTCCTTACAATGATTAGAAATTAGAAAACGTATCCTTTTAACCCCTTCAGTATTACAATGTATTTTTACCTTTACTTTTGGGTGCGATTAGGTGATTTTATTGGCATCACGAAAGCTCTTCAGTTAAGTCTACACTATTCCGTTCCCCACGTAAGTTTCTGAAGGGGTGTAAAATCGCCAAATACAAGAAGAATAAACATGAAAATGCATCATATTACTGGAGGAATTAATCCCTTATCTTTCCAGTAGGTATTTGTAAAGATTGTGTGCTCTGCCTTTAGTGTTCTGGTCTGCTTATTGATGTCCGGAATTCCTTTGGCACCACATAAGCATCATACGTCGCTGGATAAATGCTCTTCCCTTTTTGTATCAGTGAGAACAATGGTGATTTATATTACTATTATCTCAACATCCGTTCGTTTTTGTGGTGCATTGCTTCAAAGGCATAATTAATGACTACACGGGCAGGTGGTGATCAATGGCCATTATGTACCGGTATCTAAATAGGCGCATAAAAGGAGTAAAAAGTGACCGTATTGTCTTCATCTACGAGCAAACGCTAATATAGAAATAAGTTAATTATAAGCTGTTGTCTTTTTTATGGAGTAATGGTAGCAGTCAAACAAAAACAAGGTAATTGACTCATAAATTGCTGAAAACACTCAGATTAAGGGAAAAAAAGACAAAGTGTAATTAGACAACTAGTCTGGAACTTACATTAGTTCATGATTAGTAAGTAGGAAAAAATAAACGACAACTTTCAAAATAAAGATAAGTCGATTGCAGTAACAACAAAAAACAAATAAGCTCTAAAATTGATGGCAAAAACACTCAGCTTAAAGAAAAAAAAGTGTAATATACAACTGTTTTAGGAGAAAAATAAAGTGATAAACTTAAGAGTATAAACAAAATTTTAAAAGTATAAAGTAAATAAAAGAACATGAAAAAAATATATATCACACAGCTGTCTAACAAGTTCCATTCGCTCAAAACAAATAAAAAAAAATGTATCGGAGTCCTGAAATCGTTCCCTGGGCAAACTAAGTCTTCATTTCAGGGGTCGCGCAGGAAGGAGAGCCCGCCTGGCATACAGATGGCGAGGCATTCATTGTTTTCTTCTTCCTCCTCCTCCTCCTCCTCCTCCTCCCGATATAATACTTGTGGTCTAAGGATGGAGGAAAGAACGCGGTGGAGGAAAGAGATGGCGGGTCAACATACAGACAGAAAGAACACAGAAGAGTAGAAGAATAAGAATGAAAAAGGTGAGAGGAGAAAGAGGACCGTTTGTGGAGAAAGAAATAGTGGATGAGAAACAGACTGAAATAGAACGGGAAAGGAAAAAAATAACTAAGAATAATAGTCTTGAAGAAAAGTCATGAAGGAAGGCAAAGAGTTTCTAAGGAGTACAGGAAGTTTATCGAGGAGAATAAGAAGGCTGGAAAGATAGAAAACGAGAAAAAAAATAATATATGTATACGACAATAGGAAAAGTAACGTAGGAATAAAGTTAAACTAGACTAAAGGAAATACTCATAGATGATTTAAGAGAAAATAGAGTGGTGTGATTAAGATTAATGGTCAGAAATGAATATTGCATCGAGGTTCTACGAAGAGTATATCATTAAACAAAGCTACTGGAATGCAAAAAATAGGCAAAAATATGTGATATAAGATATATTAACTGGGGCACACTTTCATATTTATTCTGCTTATTACTTGTCGATTTTATATAGCTTCAGGAACTCATGTGGGGATTAGAAAATACAGAGTTGCCATTAATATTCTGTTCTCCATAGACGTTTCCTAATGTCAATAAAATCATCTAATCATACCTAAGGTCGTGGTAAAAAATGCGTCCAAACACTGAAGGGGTTAAAGGGAAATGTCACTTCAGCAACTACACAATGACAAGAAGAGTAAGAGAAAGAATAGGAATAAAGTGAAGGTGAATCAAAGGAACTAAAGGGAGTAAAGTAAGAAAGTAAATAAAAAAAATGTAGACAGTAAATAAAGAATGGTAAAAAAATAAATAAATAAACGTCAACTTAAAGTGTTGAAAAAAGTATTAAAGAACTGAAAACATATCTTAGCAACGTGAAAAATAACATATACAAGAAGAGGAGGAGGAGGAGAAAGAGTAGGAATATGGTGAAGGTGAATCAAAGGAACTAGAGTAAATAAATAAAGAAAAAAAGAAACATCGACTGAGATGCTTAAATGAAAATGTGTAAAAAAAAACTGTAAATTCTCCTCAGCAACGTGACAAATGACATTTACAAGAAGAGGGGGAAGAGTAAAAAAAAAGTAGGAATATAGTGAAGATGAATCAAGAGAACCATAGTAAATAAAACATGAGAAACAAGAAATAAACTTCCACTGAGAGGGTTAAAAAGTGTAAAAGTACTGTAAACTCACTTAGGCAATGTGACAGTTGACGTGTAAAAGAAGGGAAAATTAGGAGTAGGAATGAAGTTGAAGGTGAATAAAGGGAACTATAGTAAATGAAAAAAAAATGAGAAAGAAGAAATAAACTATAGTAAATAAAGAATGAAAAAAAAAGGAATCTGGACTGAGAGCGTAGTAATAGTGTAAAAGAACTGGATATTCACCTCAGCTACTTAAAAAGTGAAGAAAAAGGGGGAGAGTAAGAGTAGGAATAAAGTGAAAGTGAATCAAGGGAACCATAGTAAATAAAACATGAGAAAGAAAAAATAAACTTCGAATGAGAGGGTTAAAAAGCGTAAAAGAACCGTAAACTCACTTCAGCAATGTGACAAATGACATATACAAGAAGGGGAAGAGGAAAAGCAGGTATAAAGTGAAAGTTAATCAAGAGAACCATAGTAAATAAAAAAAATTAATAAATAAAAAGAAATATACGTTGACTAAGAAGGTTAAAAAAAGTGTAAAAGAACTACTTGTGTCGGTGTAGCGATAACGTTATTGGCTAGAACAGGAAATTACTTTGTCTGTAGTGGATGTGATGAGTTTTATTAAGACTTTCATCTCTCTCTCTCTCTCTCTCTCTCTCTCTCTCTCTCTCTCTCTCTCTCTCTCTCTCTCTCTCTCTCTCTCTCTCTCTCTCTCTCTCTCTCTCTCTCTCTCTCTCTATCTATCTATCTATCTATCTATCTATCTATCTGTATGTGTGTGTGTGTGTGTGTGTGTGTGTGTGTTCAAAGTACTCTTCATTTAAAAACTAGTAAATGATCTAAGAAAAAATACATTAATAAAAGACTTCTTACAAATATCAACTGCTCCCTTAATGACACATATCCAAACATAGCACCAACACCAGCACAACAGACCACCACTCCAAGCACCACAACGCCACACCACACACACACACACACACACACACACACACACACACACACACACACACACACACACACACACACACACACAAACACACCAGCCACGCATCAAACAACTCCATACAAAGCTACCTATGTATAATAATCACGTATGTATTCATTCCCCGTAGGATAAACAATGTTATTACCTACACATACCTGTCACACGCTCTCACGCTCTCTCTCTCTCTCTCTAGTACTCTGCTTCCCCCTCCCCGGCTGTCCTTCCCCCAACTACTACTGGCAGGCCGTTCAGGTGAGACAGGGAAATCCCCCCTCCCCCCCCGCCACTCACCCTCCTCCTCCTCTCCCCTCCCCTTCCATGTCACCCCAACCCTTGCCGACCACAACGCTAAATTAATGACGAAATCCAATAACAAGCAAGTTGAATTTAATTACTCCATTAATAATTTCTCTATAATTGTCTGTTCAATGAGTTACGGATTTTGGCGTTACGATCAGCATCCATCTGGCTGATCCGGAGATGAGTGCCCGTCAGCCTCCCTCCACCAGCGGGATCTAAAGTAAATTCACTAATGTCACCGTGATGGAGGAGGAAGACAGCTCGCCGCCACCCGATGGAGATGAGTGGCTGGCGATGCGTTGGAGTAGAGCATTGACAGGGAGAGACAAGATTGGTGGAAGTTATGAGTGTTGCTTTCAAATTGTGATGGGTGTTTGTTCATTTTACTGTGTGTGTGTGTGTGTGTGTGTGTGTGTGTGTGTGTGTGTGTGTGTGTGTGTGTGTATTTGTGGGAAAGATATGATTATGAAGTGTTTCTAGATTTGAAAGTTGTGTTGTGTTGTGTTGTGGGTTTTTTTTTTTACTTTGAACATATGGTAAACATTACAACGAGAACGAGAACTTTCATGGGAGTTCACACACACTGATTTGACGAAAAGAAAACACATAATCCTGCTAACATTTAATAGACTAAACAAAAAAAACGAAGCATCTTTTGAAATAACAAGAAACAGCAACCACCACCACCACCAATACAACCAACAACAGTAACAAGAGCCAGACATTGTAGAAGCATCAGGTGGCGCACAGTTAGTTAAGGGAGCGAGGATCATGCTCCCTCTTACTTCATTAATAAACTCTAACCTCCCCTTTCACCTGTCGAGAAAGCTACAGGTGGGCTACAAGATGCCCCTCCACTGTTCGCAGCCTGAGGGGAATGTCTGTCCACCTCTCGGGAAAGGGAGAGGTGTGTGCGCGGGGCAGGTGTGGTTTCTCCCAACCCTTGTGTGATTAATTTCCCGTCCAATTTTGTGAGCATATGGTCTGGGCGCCACCCACTTAGGACTTCCACAAGAGGACACACCTGCTGCGCTTCTCTTAGCAAAGGTGACGCCCGGGAGGAAGGTGGGGCGATAGGAAAAAGTAGAAAAAAATAGGGGCGCTGGTCGGTGAGAAGGGCGAGGAGGCAGCAGCGGCAGGGCGTTGAGAACACGCTGGCTGGATGGATGTCAGCGTTTCGTCCTGCTCGTAATGTATGGAAGTTAAATGTGACAGAGGGGCGGGGGAGGCTCGGGCGTGGATGACAAGAGACAAAGGCGTAAAGGTTGGGTAAAATGACGTGTATGGAGAATGCAGGAGGGATGGAGTGTGTGGAGAAGGGCTGGTCTGGAACGTAGCGAGGGAGAGATGGACGGAGGAGGGAAGGAGGCGACTACGGTGGAAATGAGAAGGGTAGATATTATAAGGCGAGATGGGGAGCAAGTTGACAGAAATATTCATCAGCCTAAAAGGTCCTACTGTACGCGAAGGGGGGAGGGCGATGTAGGGGGTAGAGAGGAAGAGAGGAGCAGAAGGAGGAGGAGGAGGAGGAGGAATACGATGAAATCCCTCCATGAACTTTCTCAGAAAAAGATAATTAGTGTTCCTGACAAAGTGAGAGAGAGAGAGAGAGAGAGAGAGAGAGAGAGAGAGAGAGAGAGAGAGAGAGAGAGAGAGAGAATGAAGAAAAGTAAAATAAAATAGCTATACCTAAAAAAAAGAATAAAATCATTCTCTAGGAACATACATTCATACGCATCAAACAAACGAACAAACACACACACAACATACACCCCCTGTCCTTCTCCCCTCCTCATCCCAACACACACACACACACACACACACACACACACACACACACACACACACACACACACACACACACACACACACACCATTTTATAGAGATGAGAAATCAAAATCGTAAAATCGTTCAGGATATGCGTTTTCTATATTTCCTGTCACCACCCTCACCACCACCACCACCACCACCACCACCACCACCACCTTTACAACACCTTCAACCTACACACAGACACACAGACGCGGCAAACGAAGCTAATGGCATACAATACGTACATACCTACATACACTCTCTCTCTCTCTCTCTCTCTCTCTCTCTCTCTCTCTCTCTCTCTCTCTCTCTCTCTCTCTCT
>CM035188.1:15346131-15351127 GCA_020233015.1 Callinectes sapidus | reverse complement strand
CCTCCTCCTCCTCCTCCTCCTCCTCCTCCTCCTCCTCCTCCTCCTCCTCCTCCTCCTCCTCCTCTTCCTCCTTTTTTACACTTACCAGGTGGGGAAAAGTAGATAGACTTCCTTGTGTGATTTCAGTATGTGGTCGCACACACACACACACACACACACACACATACACACACACACACACACACACACACACACACACACACACACACACACACACACACACACACACACACATACACACACACACACACACACGGTGATCGAGGCTAATGGAAGCTGTATTGCGTGCCTTTTAACACTAGTATCGATCATGTGTTTATTCCTCCTGTGATGATAATGTGTCCACCAGCGTCCGACTGGAAATGGCGCCCACTAGTCCCCATTAGGCCAACGCTTAATGGATTGAAAAGTTGGTAGCTAACTGTGAGAAAAAAAAAATCAATAAAGTGAATAATAAAGTAGCGTGACTCTCTGTGATGGTTGTGAATTTATTTTATATGGGTGTTATTTGTGTGTTTTTTTTTACCCCTTCAGTACTGGGACGCTTTTTTACCGCGAGTTTTTTGGTGTGATTAGACGATTTTGTTGGCATTAGGAAGGGTCTGTGGAGATCAAGAGATTAATGGTCAGAGTCTGTACTATTATAATACCCACAAGAATTTCTTAAGCTTACCCTTGACAAATAATGAGCAGAATTAATATGAAAACGCGTCCAAATATCAAAGGGGTTATATGTATATTTGTAAAAATAAAAAGATGAATAGTCTTTACTATTACAATCCCCACATGAATTTCTAAAGCTTTGACTAGACAAATAATGAGCAGAATTAATATGAAAACGCGTCACAGAACTAAAGGGGTTATATGTATATTAAAAGAGAGAGAGAGAGAGAGAGTTGAGAGAGAGAGAGAGAGAGAGAGAGAGAGAGAGAGAGAGAGAGAGAGAGAGAGAGAGAGAGAGAGAGAGAGAGAGAGAGGGGAGCCGATGAAGGTAATCCAGCGATAATTTCCGTGCGTGGCATAAACCTCAGTAATGATGGCAATTTTGGAGACACTCCCACTAAATCAGGTGCGTGCATCTAAAATAATGAGAAGGATTAAGTTGGGTGCTTCCCCCTGAGGTCACCCTGCCACTGGGAACACCCCCTTAGAATACGACGATTCACTGGTGATGTCACGACGGAGGGTTTGAGTCATGTTAACATTAAGTCACTCGGTATTAGATCTTTCACTGCAATGTACACCATAACACAGTCCTAAAACAACGAAATCTTAATGAACATCGACAAGAAAGATTAAAAAGATCATTAAAAAGAGTATATTTAACAGTCTTTAGCTTGTAGAATGCTCTGGGACTGCTGAGTTTAAACTAAAGACCTCTTGAAGGGATTGTTAAAACGTAAACCAACCAAATCATAGGGAAAGTGTTAAGTCAGTTTGAGTCACAGCGATAAGTCAAAGTATTTAGTTTGGCTCATTAGAGGTTTAGTCGGACTTAAGCTGAAATGAGGGTAAGGAGAAGTCTTCAACTGTGCTACCCTTTCTACTTTATTGCTCTAATGGTCTGTGTAGTGTAATATAGTAGCTTGTTAAGGAATTATGGTATGTTATTTTTTTGTTATTCTTTGTAAGTCATTGTTAGAGAGAGAGAGAGAGAGAGAGAGAGAGAGAGAGAGAGAGAGAGAGAGAGAGAGAGAGAGAGAGAGAGAGAGAGAGAGAGAGAGCACTAAATCATTCCCCTCCTTCTTATCCATGTTGAGTCAAGGAAGAAGAATGAGTCGGGAAGCAAGATGAGGCGTGGATGAATAGGTTAATGGGGACTCACGTATACTCAATTTGTGACGCTTGAAAACCTCCTCCCAATCCAGTTTGCAATATCAACTAATTCTTCTAACAATAGTCATCGTTGACCAATATGATTCATTTTACGTAACCGAAGTAATAGTCTTTAAGTGGTTGGTTCATATATTTTGTGCATGAATGTTCACTAAGGCAGTGTATGAATCGTTTCTTGAAATGAACATTGTGAGAAAGGAAAATGGTATCATCATTTGGTCACACACACACACACACACACACACACACACACACACACACACACACACACACACACACACACACACACACACACAGTTGTGTCTTTTGTGTTAGGAAGGAATTACAATGTCTTTCAGGGCTATGGTAGGTTTAGCCTCAGTTTACCCAGTAATTGTTATAGTGATCAACAAGAAGGCTCTCTTTTATGAAAGAATGGAGTCCGGCCAAGGGCAAATTCACTGATAAAAAAAAGGCCCACTGAAGTACCAGTTCTTAAGAAAAATAAATGGAGGATTGAAGTTTGTTTGTTTTTTTCATTTATTTAAAATTTTGCATGAAGAATGCATGTATAGTTAGGTGCATGTAGTTTGGTTTGTCTTATTGGGAATATCTTCCTGAACTACAAGGGCAATGCTTGACACAGTATTCTATCACAGTCATCGTTGATATTGTAACCATCTCCATCATTCTCATCCGTGTAGTCATTGTAATACATATTGGCATCATTATTTTCCTCATCATTATCGTTATCCTCATCTATCTCGTTGTCATGATATTTTTACTCATCATTAGTGTTATCATAGTTCTGATCATAATTCCTATCGTCATTATCGATAAGGTAATCTTGGTTGTCACCATTATCATCAGGATTATATCTTGTATCATCGTTATTGCCATCACCATATTCTATAGTCGTGTCATCATTTTCGCTATCATTATCATGATTGTTAATATTATTGGGATCATTTTCTCGTGTTACCATCATTTCAATTTTTTTTTTTTTTCTTAGTCTCATCATCACACCACCACCATCACCACCAAGACGCACTGAACGTAATATAACCAGAAGGAAACAGGATGAGCAGCAGACCACTTGAAGGAGAACAATCAGGCGAGAGCAAATTGATTTCCTCGCCTTGCCAGACCCAGGTGATAACACGGGCTTACTGTACGCCCTGATTTATTATTAAACACCCGGTGCGTCCTGCCTGGTTACGCGGCAATAATCCATTATCATCACTCAGTGGCATCGATTATCACACAGCCGTCACTTCTCAGCAAATCTACCGTCACTCAGGGCCATAGTAAGTTTAGATGGAGGTCGGGAGAGGAAGGGGAGGTGGAGGGGGAGATAAATTTATATGCTTCAAAGACACTGTCGTCCATAATTTAGTTTTTTTTTCTTTTTTTTATCGCAAATGCGTGAAAAAAAAACGGTCTAGACTAGAATAACGTATTGTTTCTACACGTTTGTGTGAAGTTATACACTTTAATCATGTGTCAAAGGCTAAGTATAAAAAAAAGAACACTGATGGTTTCAGAATTTAACGAAAAAATATTGTTCATGTAATCGAATTTGGAAATATTTACATGGAGTCAGAGTTAGGGAAGATTCTAGGAAGCTTTGTGAACTGAACATGAATGGGAGAATGGAAATTTATTAGAATACCATAATTCAATCTGACGAGAGAGAGAGAGAGAGAGAGAGAGAGAGAGAGAGAGAGAGAGAGAGAGAGAGAGAGAGAGAGAGAGAGAGAGAGAGAGAGAGAGAGAGAAATTGAGATGGATGAAGAGAATAGAAGTAGAGTATAACCGCAGGAGCAAGTAGTCTGTGTCGTGGCCGCTCCCCCATGAGGAACCTTTAGGGACGTCAGACTAGATTGACTTAGATTAAATTGGGGTTTTCACTGTTAGAGTCCCCCAACACCTGCGCGCACACCTGGGACCGCTTGCCGTGCCCCACACCTGAGTTCCGTCTTACTATGAGGTGATCGGTGCCAGTCAACCAGTCAACTCTCACCTGACATTGATAGTTCACGGTGATGACAGGTAGAAGAGCGTGGGCAGGATCTTTTTTGCTTCAAGTAGGAGTGTGATCAGTGAGGCCAATGTTGTTCTTGATGTTTGATTTTTTCCCCTCGTTCTATTTTTTTTTTTTTTTTTTTACTTTTTATGTTCGTGTAGGAGCTTCTGTGTATGTTTTTAAATGACCTGTCTTCTATATATGTGTAGTACGGCATTCCGTTTTTAAGTTAGTGGATAAAATAATTTCCTTCTCATTTGTATACGTTTTCATTTATCGACCTTGGATACTTTTCTGGGGATGCATCTGTTCACTGAATCATGATACGTTTAACTATTTTTCCCCTTTGTTCTCTTTTTTCTCTTTTTTTACCTTCCTTGTTCGTGTAGTAGAGCGCTTCTATGTTTCCGTTTTCAGATCACCATGTCTTCTTTACATAATATTGCATTCCGTTATTAAATTATTGGATACGATAATTTTCTTCTCACATGTATACATTTTCATCTTGATCAGTTTTCTGGCGATGCATCTGTTCTCTGGATATTTCACAGGAGTTAAAACAAATAGCGTGTGAATTTGTTGTGATTAATACCTTTGTGGGCGACATGCATGTCAATCTGGAAAAGGTCGCTGTGTAGCTGTGAGTTTATACATCCAATGCATCTTACAGGGCTTAAAGCTTTGGTCAGCACACAAGACCTGACAAGCATCATGTATCTTTTCCAAGAGAGTGTTGGCTGGCACAATACATCTCCAGTCGCTCATGCCGGCGCCGACAGACATGGCCTTCCACAAAAAGGAAAAATTAGCCAAGCTTTAATAGCATAGCCAGGTTTGTACTTTTGGAAACCCGGAAGAATCATTCATGCGGTAACGTATATTATTCAGTGTGCCCTTTACCTTGGGATGGGGAGCCTTCATCCGCGACAAAGGCCAGGGACGTGATGATCGCCGCGGCAAACGTGGCTAACGCTTATATTCCCTCGCTTCACCTTTAGGAAGAGTTCGAATCCGTGATACATTAGCTGTCAAAAACCCCACGCTACCATTAATGTGTGTGTGTGTGTGTGTGTGTGTGTGTGTGTGTGTGTGTGTGTGTGTGTGTGTGTGCTCATCGTGTTTGATGAGGCACAGCTCTCAGTTCTTTTCGGCGTA
>CM035188.1:15326131-15341131 GCA_020233015.1 Callinectes sapidus | reverse complement strand
TGAGTAGTAAAATTATTCTCTAAATCAGAGCTGTTTTTCTGTCTGGTAATTTTTATAATGTTTATAAGATTTTATTATTTTTTTTTTTTTACTATAAAACTATTTGTTCTGTGCGACTGCAAGGGTTTCTTTCACACACACCATAATTCACATAATTCGTACTTTCATGTTCTCGATTTCCACGTCAAAGTGAGTTCTGTGTCGCTCCTTACGAAGTTCATGTCATTCCGTCGAAGAAATGTAAAGAAAGAAGAAAAAACGTTAATTTTGGCAGAAATGTTGTGGAATCTCGCTCACCCCTTGCACAGCAGCAGTATTTTGCTAATGATCAAAAAGAAAATGTAATGCATGTGCCGAAGCTATTATTTGCGGCTGTTGCATCTCTTGGTGTTATTTTTCTCAGGAATAATATTTTTTTTCCTTTTGTAATTTTCAGTAGTGTTTGACAATGAAGAAGTTATCTTTGTCTTTGTTTTCTTTAGTAAGTTTGTTATTCATAAGATAAAAATAGTCATGATTAATTTGGAAAAAAATCTGGTTATTGTTAAAAAATATCTTTATTTAATAAAAAATAAAACCACAACTGTAAAAGTATGTCGGTTTCCCAGCAGGCGATTGTAGTCGCACCGTACCAGCAAACATATACCCGACAACAATGGGCCTTCCGTGTAGGTGGCGCAGATTCGAATCCTTGCCAAACCTATTTGCCTGGTGGGAGATGTAGCGTTCTCCCGTTAACCTTAGCGGTGCCGTAATATGACCTAAGCTGTTGCGGCACCTAATGAAATCATTTCCATTTTTCCTGACATCAAACAAGAGCAGCTACTCATATTTTTTTTTTTTACAAGCATCCGTGCCCTTCCCATATAGAATGGTAGTAATAAAATGCACGTATTGTTTTGTTTTGTATAAGATTAGTCTTTTTTCAATATTTCAATAATCTAAGTGAAACGTACTAAAATAAGATAGCAATATAAGAACATGAAGGTCTATATCTCTGAAATCTTGGAAGCCCTTGTAGTTTATTATAGAAATACTCCACCACCACCACCACCTTACCCTGTATCGTTTAACTTGCGTTCTTTCCTACATAAATATTGTAAAGTAGAAGTGTATTAGAAGTGATAGTAGAAGTGATTTCCTCAGACTATCACGATATTTCTGGTCACGTCAATGATGATGTTCTGAACGGAGGAGATTAATCAAGTTCAATAACCCAAATGAAATAGAGAAAAATTATTGGACGTGTATGTTATTGTCATTTACGTCATGGCTAACACCCACACTATCCGCGTAAAGGCTGCTCTGATTCTACTACCGCGCTTCATTTATTAGTCAATATCATTGAGATGGTGTTTTTACTTTGATCTCTGAGAAAGTTTAAGTAGAATATAAAAGCACTCTCTTATTACGTGAATGCAGGTAGGGTTATAGCGATAATCTCTGAAGAAGGGCCCAAAAAATGAATAAAAATGACTACATAAAAAGCAGGTATTATCACTGCAGTAACCCGAGGCAGTTATAAGCTCACACCGTTATTGTATATTCTGGTGGTGTGTTGTAAGGCAGAATCGTAGACTGGCACTAAACAGGATCACCTACGTCACGAAAGGAAAAGAAGGATCATCTTTATTATCGGGGGATTAATTCACTTTAACAAGCCATGTATCACACTCGGACACACGCTAACTCTTTCTCTCCCATGATCATTAAACTAATAATTTCCCCAGACAAATCTTCTCAGTATTTGTGCTATCTGGAAACTCACGATCATATTTTATGCTGATATTTTTCGCTCCCTCGTGAAAATTATGAGTAAAAAGCCGAGTACAGATCAGCTGACCGAGATATTTGCATAGTAATGGACCGGTGCCGTTAATATGGATCCACAAACATAGTCCAGACTCGCCTTTTATTAAATTTCCCTCAGCTGATGAAGCAGCAGCAGGAGCAACAACAACGGCAGCAGCAGCAGCAACAGCATCAACAAAAACAACAATGACAACAACGACAATAACAATAACAACAACAACAACGACGACAACAACAACAACAACAACAACAACAACAACAACAACAACAACAACAATAGTAACAACAGCAGGATCAGCATCATCAGCAGCGTTGTTGTTGTTGTTGTTGTTGTTGTTGTTGCTGCTGCTGCTGCTGCTGCTGCTGCTGCTGCTGCTGCTGCTGCTGCTGCTGCTGCTGCTGCTGCTTCTGATGTTGCTACTACTACTACTACTACAGCTACTGCTGCTTCTGCTGCTGCTGATGCTGATGCTGTTGTTGTTGTTGTTATTGTTGCTGCTGCTGCCAACAGTGGCCGTTACAATAATTACGCTTCTGATCTGCTTGAATCGCAACTTCTGGTTTTCAAGTTTTTATGAATCAGCTCCTCAGTGGGCCTTTTATTCTTCTTTAATGAGATTTCATTTTGCTCTTGGACGAATTTCCTTCTTGCATAAAAAAAATTATGTGATATGTTGTATTTCGTCAATATTGCATCATTGAGAATGAAATACGTCTCAGTTCGCATGACTGTTTCGGTTTTTTTTTGTTTTTTTCTTTCTTACATGCTACCAAATCAGTCTCAGAAGCATGACAAGTTCGTCAACTCCTTCAGCACTGTGACACTTTTTTGCCACGAGTCTTATTGACATTAGGAGGGGTTTATGGAGGTCAGAAAATTAATGACCAGAGTCTGTACTATTTGATTCCCACTTTAGTTGCTGAAGCTGTATAAAATCGTCAAATGATAGGCAGAATATATATATATATATATATATCTATATATATATATATATATATATATATATATATATATATATATATATATATATATATATATATACTGAAGGGGTTAATTCCGTATCACTGCTGAAATTGTGTACCTAGGAATCCTGTCACAATGAGAGGGATAGAAATTAATACTTGGAAGGACGATGTTTTGAAAATCTTTAACATTCCGTGTGTTTTGTTGACTCGTCCATCTTTCACTCCGTGTCTTTATCTCTCTAATCCTTCGGTATTTCTTTCAACCTTCCTTCCTTATTCGAGTGGACATCACTATGTATATGTGAGTGAAAAATATACTTCACACCTCAGCATCAAGAGGTCAACCATAAACGAAGAAAAAGTAGAAGAAAAAGAAAAGAAAAAACAGGAAAACCGGTCGTATAGAAAGCAACTCTATATATAGAGGTTTGCGTTGCTTTCTGACAAAATGAAGTTATTTAAAAAGCACGGAAGCGAAGGAAAATTATTTTTTTTCTCTCTCTTTTCAGCTTAGCAATGGAAGAGTTAATAAGGTACAAGTGCAGGGAATAAAATCCCAAATGCAAACAAGAACCGAAGTGCAAGTTTTCATGTTGGTGATTCTTCCTGTGTCCTTCACCAGCAGCCAGACAGGCCTTCAGTGGAGAAAATTTACTGCTTTAACGTTAGGGATTAATCTATCAAGGAAAATAAGAAAGCCACGAACTTAGGATTTTTAAAAATTTTGAAATAGATTAAGTTACTGAAAGGGCAAGAAACTTTAACGTAGAGTAAATTACCGAAAGAAGACGAGATACTTTGAACTTAACAGTCTTAAAGTGTGATGGATAGTGATGATTGGGTTATCAGACAGTGACCTTTAAACTTTCTTGAAAATTCAGGAAATATAGATTACCTACAAATTATTTTATAAGATACAAAATTTATCCAAAACTTATTCCTGGAGAGAGTTATGTGAAAATTTTAACGCTCGCCTACAGACTCACTGGTGATTGTTTAAGTGGAACAAAAAGATGACTTGATAATCTGATCTAAGGGGCTTTGAACTTATACACTTGAATGTCAGCTCTGCATTGGAAAGCTTATGACCTCCACCTCAGCATGACTCACCAATGAACTTTATCCTCAACTTTGTGAGAGCTTCACATGACCCATGCGCTCATCAGGTATATTAGTATGATTTGTTTCTTCATTCCCATTCAAGAAAAAAAAGGAGGTGAAGGAGGGCAAGCAGGTGAGAAATATAATAGATAACACAAAGACAAATGGAGACGGGTGACTCGCTGTGGTAAAGAAATAGAAGAAAAAGATAAACCAAGAAAATTTATGGAGAAAGGAATGATACTGGAACTGAAACGTTTGTAAATGTAACGTTGATACTAAAAAGAAAAATGTAAAAGCTGAAATAATCTACTGCATGAATTTAATTTGTGTTTAGATCATATGTGAAAAATTGGTATATTGAGATGTCACTGAAAATACTGTTTTAGAAATAACAGAAAAAATGAAGAAAGAAATACAAAAGGTATATTATTTCACGATATATCACTATTACCTCCGAAATCTCTGTTATAGCTTATTGAAACAACTCTTGCATATGAAGTCTTGTGAAAAAAGAAGTCCGAAGGTTAAGAATGATTGACTTCTTATAATTAGCAAAAGGGGAGTACAGGTGATGTGTCTCTCAGTGAATGAAATATTTCACAAAGTATCGAGCTGAGTTCTGGGTTGTGGCTCGCACTGATAAAGCTGGAAGACTCTTTGATTCCTCCCCAACAACGCAACGCTTCCAATAAATAATGCCAACTGTAAAAACTGGCGCTGAAGTTTTATGTCGAGCTCGGTGTCAAGGAGCTTCCTTCTGATTATAACCAATATCCATGAATATTTAGCATTCATGACGTCTATTTTCAAAGGCCACGGATAACATTATTTCAGGTTACCATGACTTTCTATTCCCATCAACAGTGCAGAAACTTTGTCAGCCTGTCACTGGAATCGTAGCCCCGTATTCCTAAACGCTTTGCTCTCACCACACCAATTTTCCAAGATCATAGAGACGAGTACTGTTTTCAAGACAATTTTTCCTTATAATGAACTAGAAATATTGCCAATCCACCACCAGAACCATAAAAATACCCTTAAAAACATGACCATCTTCAACTAGAGCCTTTGGAATGTAGTAACGGTGAGAGAGCAAAGTGTTTAAGAATATGGGCATCGACCTCTTCAAGACTGGCATGCATTTTCATATTTATTCTGATTATTATTTCCCGATTTCATACAGCATCCGAAACTGATGTGAGAAATGAAATAGTACAGAATCTAGAAATCTCCATAGACTCTTCCTAATGTCAATAAAATTGTCTAATCGTACCCAAAACTCAAGGTAAAAATGTGTCCCAGTACTGGAAGGGTTAAAAACTGAGTAACTTATATAAAATATTGTTTAGGATAGTAAAAATAAAACACCGAAACATTCCAGTACGGTATAATGTTTTCTTTTATTGGAATCACCTGATGTACAGTAAATATATCGAATAGAAAACGTTAGCGAACATTTACTGGAACAACACCAAATAAACAAAAGATTTAGAATGTTTAGAAGTGTTTATTGGTAAAAATATGCACAATGGAGGGTGGAAACGAGGGCGGCGTGTAGAGGTAGGGTGGAGTGAGTGTGTGAGGTTGTGTCGACCCAGGAGGGAAGGAAAGAAGGGCTAGAGGAATGGCGGCGGGAGGAACTGGATCACCCAATATTTTTGATGCCACACCGAGGTGCCATAAAGAGGGAAAATTCAACTTCCTCATGACATTAGATTTCGTTTCCCTAAGTTTAGTCTTCTTCCCTTCTCCAATCCCCATAACCTCTTTTCTTTCATCGCTTATTTCCTCGCCTTGCCTTTATTTTTTGTTTTTTATCTGAATTCAGTCGTGCTATAATGGGGGATTTTCTTTCCTTAACTTCGTCTTTCTTTACATTTTCTTTCTTTATTCCCTTTGTATCCTTTTAATTTTATTTCTTCTTGGTAGATTGAGTTCTCTTTGTTCCTCCTCCATATAACATCTTCATATTCTCTTCCTTTTTTATCTGAATTCTATCTTGTTTTGACGGTAGATTTTCATCTCTCAACTTTCCTCCTCTTTCTCTGCCTTTTCCTCTTTTATTTCCTTTATTTCCCTTTAATTATATTTTTTCTTGGTATATTTAATTTGCTTAATTTCTGTTTCTTCAAACTTCTACCTTATTTTCCTTCGCTTTCATATTCTCTCTCTTTTTTTTATCTGAATTCTATCTTCTCTCCTTTCTCATTTTGTTTTACCTTCTCTAAATGTTTCTCCTTTATTCAAGTTATATCCTTTTAATTCCCTATCCTCTTGATTTCGTTTCCTTAGCTTCTGTTCATTTTAACTACTACCTTCTTTTACTTCGCTTTTATATTCCTCTCCTCTGTTTTTATTTTTTTCTAATTTCAATCGTGTTCTTTCAGTATATTTCCTTTCCTTTTTCTTCCTCATTTTCTTTTGATCTTCTCTCCTTTATTCCTGTTATATCCCCTTAATTCTATTTCCTCTTGATTTCGTTTCCTTAGTTTCTGTTCCTCTTAACTTCTGCCTTCTTTTCCTTCCCTGTCATATTCCCTCCTTTCTTATAGTCTAATCCCTTCTTTCTATTGGATACTTATCTCACTAGATTAACCCACCTTCCCTATCAATACACTCCCTTCTCTCAATCACATCATTTTTCTCAGGCGAATGGTTCCTCTACACGTTTCCTTACATTATTCTTACATCATTGTTTTCTGTTTGCTGATATTACTTGCATTTCTTTTGTCCCTAAGGATTGGTTCATTTCCCTCTCTGTCTCTTACCTTCCCTCTTCTCATACCGCTCTGATTGTTTACTTATTTTCTTATCCTCGCTCCGCCTGGTCCCTTCGTGTGCATGTTTCGGCTCGCCACTTGTATCGCCCATTGCAATTCCCTGCGTGTATTCCTTCCCTGATTAGTGTTTCGCTCGCTCACATTGTTCTTCTTTCCTCACTTTGTTCGATCAGGTGCGCTAGTTTGTAATTTACCTTTCACGTTTATTTATTTATTTATTTATTTAGTTATCGTTTGTTTCAGTTATTCTTTCAGTGTTTATTAAGTAATTTCTCTATTTTTGAACGGTAGGAGTTAGTGAACGTGGACTAGAAATGTGATGCAGGTCATGAATCTCGGAGTTAGGAGTGAAGGTTGGTGATACGTGTTGGGCTCCTCTCCTTTACTCATTCACGTGTCGGAAGAGTGTCATGCAGTTACCTGTAATACTACCTGAAGTTTTGTGTGGTTTGGCCTGTGCTATTGCGTGTTTCAATTGCCTCTACCACTTTTGACACACACACACACACACACACACACACACACACACACACACACACACACACACACACACACACACACACACACACACACACACACACACCACTCCTCCATTGTGCTAAAAATAGTCCCACACCCTTTCTGGATCACGAAGCTTGATATCTTTAGTGTAGTAAAAGCCACCACGCCTTCAGATACAGGTGGTGGGGCGGGACTGAGACTCGCGACCTTCCAAGATAGTGGCGGCGCTAGTCTTATAAGTGCAGGTGTGGATATTACAACCACTGCTAAGACACGACCTACATTTTTAGCATTTCTTTTTGGTTCTCTGTGTAAATTCCACTCACAAAAATTCCTCCGTGATAACTTCACCTTAAAAATATTTACATTTCTTTTAACTTGGTGTAGTGTACAGTTTTTTTTCTTCACATTATCTTTCCTACATATTCATTGCTCGAAAATGTTTGGATAAATATAAGACTGCTGAAAAAATGTGAGAAGAGTTTCGTGTAAAAAAAATATCCTAAAAGTACTGGGACACATTTTTACCATTAACTTTCAGCGTGATTAGGCGATTCTATTGACATTAACAAGGGTTTACGGAGGTCAAAAGACTAATGGCCAGAATCTGTATTATTTTAATCCCCACATGCATTTATAAAGCTACATAAGATCGATAAATAATAACCAGAATAAATACAAAAATGCCTCCCAGAACTGAAGGGATTAAGAGGAGCTTTTGTAAGGGAATAATGATTGTTTTACTTTTGGAATGGACAGTTGGGTTAATGTTTCATAGTGTGTTTTCTTATTCATTCTTTTTTTTATAAACTTTATCTGATCTCCAACTTTGATTCACTGGAACAAACATTATTATAAAGTGGAAATTTTAGGGCACATAAAACTATTCTGGGTTTGTAGGAAGCCGCAGCGTTTCTAAGAGAACCTGAAAAGATTATAAAGAGAGTTTGATGTGGAAAAAAAAACTTCACGTAAGGAGAGTTTTTTTCTTTTTCATTTTCCTTTTTTTTTATTGGGGAAGAAAAATAGTTGTTTTCATTTTCTAACAGACATTTTATTTGTACATTTGTAACTTCCTTTTATAATTTCACCTTCCATTGCTAATAGACCAACCTTTGATTTGAAACTCTTTACCGTTACAGGACTGATTTTTATGTAGAACTGAAAAATTTATGTATGTAATTACCTTAAAAATGTTACACGCTAGTGGGTCGGTCGTAAGTGAAGTGGTGGCGGTCAAGGGGAGGCGAAGGGGAAGGTGTGTGGGGGAGGAGGAAGAATATTAGTCCCCAGGGAGTTACTAAACTATAAAACCAGCCCATGGTCTTCTCCCTCCTCCATCTTGAATCCTTCGTCTCTCTTTTCTTCATTCTTTCCCTTTTCCCTTATTTCTTCAAGCCATCCTCCCTTTTTTATGCCGGTTTTTTGGGTCATCCCGTGACTTTTATATTCACTTAGATATAATTTATAGAAAGCCATGGATTACGTAAAGAAATATATGTATTTTTTACATTCCTATGTTTTTTTTTTAATATTTTCATCATTTCCTGTTTTTAAGAATTTAGGGATTTAGTTTTAGTAGGTTAAATTATGATAAAAGCCTGGGTTTATTAATTAGATATATTCATTTCCTTTGTAAAACATTTCAAATAACACTCTCTCTCTCTCTCTCTCTCTCTCTCTCTCTCTCTCTCTCTCTCTCTCTCTCTCTCTCTCTGAGGTCTACAAGACGCAATAATTTTCAGAAATGAGATCATTACCATGTCCAGGACTTCCACAAACTACTTACGTCCGTGCTAGTGTTGCAAATGAGAGAGGAATGGGGGAAGAAAAGCACTTACTTAATATACAATAAGCTTTATTAGTTGCAATAATGTTACACAGAGAGAGAGCCCCAGCCCACCTGTCCGCCGGCACGAACCCGTCAGTGGGCGGGGAACGGCGGGCCGGGAGGGAGGCGGGCTGGGGGCGACATCAGGTAACACAGGGCGGGGAGGGGCTGGCTTGGGTGTCCCCGGGAGGGCCTCGTGTTAATTATACAAGCAGGGACTCGTGGCATTGTATGGATCTTCTTGAAAAAAAGAACACTTCCTTTTTTTATTTATCAAAATACTCTACAACATAATAATATCGAATGCCTCGAAATATAATATACCTTTAAACTTCATATGAAATGCTATTCTCATACTCGTTACCAAATGGAACAACATTCAAGCGAGGTAATATATGTTTAGAGTAAATCTCCTTTTTTCCGATAAATTTGTGAAACGCTAACATGTAGTAAACATTTCCTTTCTCTCTCTCTCTCTCTCACACACACACTCTCTCTCTCTCTCTCTCTCTCTCTCTCAAAGTTTATTATGTTCAGGAACTTATACAGGCTGCTTAACACTTGTGCAGAGTGGAGGACACTCATTTGTCTGTTCCGCATTCTTATTACAACCGCTGCCGCCGCTGTAGCCGTCACGCAGGGAAAGGGAGAGTCGCCACCCAGTGTGTCGAGACTAAACTGAATTATAACAAGTGGAGAGGTAAATAATAGACACATCTGCATAGCTGCATTTTGAATAACGAATTAATTATACATAGGTGGGTTTCAGTGCATAATTTATATATATCTGCGGATGTAAAAGTCGGAGATTTTTTCTATTTTTGTACGTACTTGCCAACGCTCGTACATGTGAGAGTAGCAATGTTGCGCTGAGCGAAGGTGAAAAATATCCACTTGAAATGAAGGCTGACCCGTGTCTACGAATGTATGTCATGTGTTGGGATTCTCTCTCTCTCTCTCTCTCTCTCTCTCTCTCTCTCTCTCTCTCTCTCTCTCTCTCTCTCTCTCTCTCTCTCTCTCTCTCACTACATTATAATTTTATTAAATCATGAAAGCATTTTTACTTATTCTTTAGTTAATCCTAAGCCTCCCCTCCCCTTCACCATCACCATCACCACCGTCACCATCAATATCGTCATCGTCACCACCATCACCACCACCATCACCATCACCATCACCTTCCTGTTCACCTTCATAATCATCACCAATGTCATCATAGGCACAGTCTCAAAAGCTCACACGTGTACATGACAAACACTTACATGTATGTAAACACTGTACACATAACAAAGACAATAGATATCAATATTTACACAGCACAAGCACACACTCTGCATACGAATACTAGAATCTTATTTATAGTAGCCTGTGAATGGATTCTAAGCACTGACTGTATACATGATGTTACGCGAATATTGTGTAAGCTCTCCTGTGATCCATAACCAGATTCATACATACAAACGCTGCGCTGAGTCGGTACGTAGTAAGAGACTGGTTGTTGTAGTAGTTCAGCCCCTTGAACTCCACGTACCTTCACAGAGGGATGAGTCAGTGAAGAGAGGAAAACACCAGATCTGTTCTCCCCTACAAGTGCTCGGCCACACCCTCACACATCAACCCTCCGTACTTTCCATTGCTGCCTTGAAACATTTCCTGACGCTTATCGAAATGTTATTCAGTCTTAGTGTTTAGCTTGTATGCTGCGCAGCTAACGATGTATCAGTAACCAGTCGTAATGATTGTAACTATAACATGCGTGTGTGTCATAACGTCAACATCTGGCAAGCTTCTCAACTCTAATTTATAAAGTATCATTCCACCTTGATGCTTCTTGACCTCCATGTCGGACGTACAACTAAAGGCATTTCAATAACCATTCATAATGATGATATAACTATAAATCCTTTACTATAAGATATAAATATGTATTAGTACTGTTTTATTATATATGTTTTTTTTTTATGTATACGTATTTATATATGGAAGGCTGGAATATTACAAACTACCTTTCTTCTAATTGACGCCACCACCTGCACGGCCTGAAGCATGAAGCGAGAATACACGTTACCTAACCACCACGAACACCACGACCGCCTTGCCTCCACTCACACGGTCTGCAGGACAAAGTAATGAACGCTCGACACCTTGCCCTCGCCCTGCACTGTTAAGATAATTAGATCCAAGTGTAACAAGACGCGTCCAGCTCACCCATGCTAACAAGTGGCCAATTCCCCTTGCTATATTGCGCTCTTCCCCTTTTTTTATATTGGTTTTCTCATCAATTGGGATATTTTTTTACTAGGGATTCAGGAGCTGCTGTTGAATCGGCGGGTGACGCGGTGTAGCAAGAACGATGTAGTAATACTGCGTGAAGGGAATCGCTGCTTGTTCTGATGGAAAAACATGACACGAGTCGATAGGTATTGGACAAGGCAGCAGTCATGTATGGTATGTATGTATGTACGTACGTGTGTGTGTGTGTGTGTGTGTGTGTGTGTGTGTGTGTGTGTGTGTGTGTGCGCGCGTGCGTGTGTTATTGCTCTCTGCGTAAATTTATGTACACGTGGTATTGCTATGTATACGAGAGTTCGTGTACGCTATCCATCTCTTTGTGTAGGTGTGTACGGTAATGCTCGTCATGGCATCACTGTATTATCTGCGTGTGTGTTCGTGTGTTCGTGTAGCGGTCTCCATGTATGTGGGTTCTTTATGTACGGCACCACTGCCATGCACATTAGTGTTCGTGCCTGGCAGCAGTACGTCAATTCCCCTGCGATGCTTTACTCCTCCTCCGTGTCTGTACTTCTTAAATCTCAGGCGAAAAGGTTTATATTTTCCCCGCCAGACGCGCAATGAATCAACGGCGACCACGGGTAAATTACAACACGTGGTATCCTTGTTCAACACTGAATGACGTGTGTGTACCGAGGGATTCAGATGTGTACTCATTATTCAGTTAGCTTTATTTTTTTTAATGATTAAGGGTGGCAGTGTTGCAAGGACAGTCACGTCAAGATCTGCATACGTTTTAGGCTTTCTTTATAGGACAGTCGTATTTTTATTTATTATTTCTAGTTTATGAAATATAGTACTGAGGAAATGTACATGTTTTATCTCTTATAGAAAAATGCATTAAAGAACTTTAAAGTGTACTGTATGTGCTATATTTCCCCTTCAGTACTGACTATTGAGAACACTTTAAATCTCCATTCATCTCACTCTGGGGTTAATCATTTTGAAGCATTGAATATTATCATTGTACTCTTTTAACTAGGAATCCAATTCTGTTCGTGGTAATTTTCATATCTTTTCTCAGTAAATTTGAATGAATTATTAGATTTAATGTTCTTGTATTCCATATTTAGAAAACAACTTTTGATGGTAACTGTCTTCACATGAATAAGTGAATCATCACATGAATATGTGTGTCATCCTTAAAATATTGCTCTTGTCATAGCAAACGCACACCCTTCTTATATATTTCACCTTTATATAACGCTATCCTTCTACAGATTAACAGGAAAAGTACTACATGTTCTGAATTCTGGTCTCAAAGATTCATTTAGTCTTAGGCGTGTAATTTATATAAATCATTCATCCTATATTTCAAGAAGTGAGGTTATGGAGTGAAGAAAGCAGGGAGAGGAGGTCATTTGTGTGTCAACGGTCGTGTTAGGTCGGACATTGGTACACTACCTCTGGCGAAGACTGTAACAAGGGCAAGACGAGCAGACTGACAGAAGCTTGGAGAGATAATTCATATAGACACTTTATCACAGGACACTTAACTTTGCCTCGCTCCCTCTCCGACAAACACGCACACACACACACACACACACACACACACACACACACACACACACACACACACACACACACACACACACACACCGAGAAAGTCCAGACATGCCAACTAATACCGCAGTGCCACCACCAGCGTCCCTCCACACCAGAGGAAGGAAAGCGCGGTCGGCGGGTACTTGTCGAGGCTCTTGCCAACTGTCCGTAGAACTACAAAGTTCATGAAATACGATTTTTTTTTCTACACAGTCTTATATACATGCTTCTTCTATATATCTCTTAATGTTTAACAGGGTGGCCAGATCGACACAGTGAGGGAAATACTAACGGGGACTCATGTAGCACTGCATTAACACGGGGCCGCTTAACACCTAGAGCTAGTGGCGTTCCTTAACGAGTGGCGACACCTGCAAGTGCAGGAGGACCACACTGAGGAGTCACGTGACCGGCCGACCCCCAGCCACCACCGCCAACGCCAGAGTGAGCAGCAGCCCGAGGGAGACTGGCAACGCTGTGCTGGCGCTGCTGCGGACTGAAAGAGAGAAAAGGCTTGCGTTACTAAGGAACATAAAGGAAGGACAAACCCCACCATCCTTCTTGCCCTCCACGATTTTTTTTATTTTTATTTGCTGCACTGTCTAACCTGATGTAAAGGATGTAGGATAATAAAGACGAAGACTTCTTATAGTGCATATTCATTTTCATTTGCGTTTTGTAGGAATGTTTTTCTTTCTTATTTCCCTTATATATTGTTTGGAGTTGAAGATTTCAGTTGGTAAATTACGAGTTGGTCATGGTGTGTCTGGAAAGCATTTCACTCCTTCGCAATTTAATCATTTTCTTCTTCCTTTCAGTAAGGACATGACCGCTGGCAAGAAGACGGCTGTGGTGACAAATGTCTGACATCAAGAAGGATTAACGTGAGTGTTCTTTATCATCATTTTCACCTGATCTTGTCGCCACCGTGTGTATATTAATGTGCCTTAGCGTGATCAACCGCTCCACTGCATTGACCACACCTTATGCTCACTACCCCTCTCGGTAACAAAGGAACAGGTTTTCTTGTTTATTAGTCTTGCATAGGAAATGTGGATAGGAGACTCTGGGACTTCTGAATAATGGTATCATAAAGGTTCATATATATTTCGAATCTTTTAGTGAAAAGGATTTCTCGTAACCGAGGACCTTTGATAACACGTTAATGGGCGAAATGGCAAACATGAGGTTGAAAATTAAATCAAGCAAGGAAAATGAATGAAGGTTAGAGGCTATTGTTTAATGAGGCAGTTGGCAATGGATAGAGATGTCCGAAGATCAGTCAATAGACTTTTCTGTTATAAGAATATATTTACTTCCAATGAAACTTACACACACACACACACACACACACACACACACACACACACACACACACACACACACACACACACACACACACACACACACACACACACACACAACAAACACACACACACACACACACACACACACACACACACACACACACACACACACACAGTATTAAAAAGTAAGTAGCTATAATGGAAAGACACCTTGATCAGATTTATCACATAAAGATTAGAAGAAAAATAGTTATTTTGCAATGCTTTAATTACATTTCTATTTATTTACCTTTTTATTTATCTGTTTGTATGTGCATGGCTCAAACGAGAGGCAGAAGAGTACCAAGAAGGAATTTAGCCAGGAGTGAATATCATGAGTAAGTAGGAGCAAGAGGATATCAGTGCGAGGCAAGGAAAAGAGAGAGCGAGAGTAGGGCGTAGGGAAGGGTGGCGGGAGAAAGGCTGTGCGAGTGAAGCGATGCAGATCGACGCTAGAGGGAGCAGAATTGAGGTAAATAGAGCTGTAAGTAAGCGAGTCGGATAGGGGATAGGAAGAACAGGAGGAGTGAGGGAGATTGGTGGAGCCACCTTCCTGTCCATCCAATAAGTGATAGAGAACTCAATCCTCCTCGCCCTCCTCCTTTTTACCTGATGGGGTTCGTGTGAAGGGCGAATTTGCTGGCTTATCCTCGCCTTGGGAGCCCCAAAGCCCCTGCCCGGCCCTCCCTTCTCATGGCTTCCCCTCATTTTACCTTCTTAGCTTTATGCTTCCCTTCTTTCTCTCTAACTATCTACGCTTGCTTTGCTTCTCCTCTTTTCTCACTTACGCCAGATAGTCATATATATATATATATATATATAT
>CM035188.1:15323001-15325855 GCA_020233015.1 Callinectes sapidus | reverse complement strand
TGTGTGTGTGTGTGTGTGTGTGTGTGTGTGTTTGCGTGTGTGTGTTTGCGCGCGCTTGCGTGCGTATGCGTGAAAGAGAGAGAGAGAGAGAGAGAGAGAGAGAGAGAGAGAGAGAGAGAGAGAGAGAGAGAGAGAGAGAGAGAGAGAGAGAGAGAGAGAGAGACCTTTCATATAAAAGGAAGGCACACTGATCTAAGGTAGGCGTTATTTCTGTCTGTCTGGATAGCGCCCTGTTTGGCTGCTGTGATTTAAGAAATACCTAATATGAGATGATTGGTAAAATTCCTTATTTTCAACCATGTGTAATCCATGTGTTTACTCCGTTTTCAAACAGCGTTTTAGTCCATCACCTTATTTAAAAGAACCTAGTGCACTTTTCCTCCATCATGGGTATTTGTCACTTAATTAATACATCCCGCGCCTGTGCACAGACTCATACACACACACACACACACACACACACACACACACACACACACACACACACACACACACACACACACACACACACACGCACGCACGCACCACACACACACACACACACACACACACACACACACACACACACACACACACACACACACACACACACACACACACACCAATCCGTTGCACTATCATTAACGAGACAGCCATCGACCACAGACTGTAGAGCAGAAGCCACTGATCAAAGGGTACACTAGCGGCCACCTCCTTCACAGCCCTTCCCCTCAGTGCAGCCTTCTCTAGGGCTTGAAGATGCAACAGTTGATCTATCCACAAATATCATTGGTGAATCGTCATACAACAATTTGGGGAAGAATACACATGCATTCGACATCACGACCACTGTTTGAACTATATTCTGAAATACTTTTGCCTATAATTCCACTTTCAAAAGGGTCTACTTGAAATTATGCGTGTTTTGATGTGTTATTATGATTTTTGTGGCAATATTTCTACCAAACTCTTTGGAGAAACATTCTTTTGTCAGCAATTCCAGTTTTAAAAAACCCTGCTTTCATGAATTTTGAAATGTTTTTATGTGTTTATAGCAGATTATCAATATTTCTGCCTTACAGAAGAAACAGTCATTTTCCAGCAATTTTACTTTCAAAACGCTTTAGTGAAAGTTCCACGTGTTTTGAAATGTTATTATGATGTTTGTGGCAGATTAAGAATATTTCAGCATTACCCGCAGGAGAAACACTCTAGAACCTGGCCAATTATCAACATATCTTTTGAAAATAGTCATGGTTATAGCCTCTTTGCCATTAACTCCTAGGCACTTCAGGGCAAGCTCAACAGTGTTCACAGGTTAGGTTAGTTGGACACACTAATACCACAGTATACAGATATTTGCTCTCCAGAATATTGTCTGCTGGTAATGATGATGATGATGTAGATGGTCATACGTATGTCTAATGAGTTTATGATGAAGATGAATCCAATGATCATAACGATAACAATGAAGGTTAGGGTGTTAATGATGCTAATGATAATGATTACAATGATTATAGTGACGAGCATTATTTTGATGATGAAATGATGATAATGATAATGGTAGTGATGCAAATGATGATAATGATTGAGGAGGTGGAGGAGATGATGATGATAAAGGTAATAAGTAACTATGGTAATAAATGATAAATGTAATAATATTGACAATGAATATAATAATGAAGATGTTACTGCCACTGCCACCACTGCCACTGATAAGAACCAACATTGATGATAAACCGTGTGCCACATTACAATTTATCAGTCAACAAACTAATTAATCACCTTGTCATCTTAAAATGGAGGGTAACTGGATCTTACTTTACCATCACTATTATCGGTGCCTTAACTGCCCTTCCGCGAGAAAAGAAAGTAGACTGAATGATATGTAGCATTGTTGGAGTCAGCTATATCCTGCCACCACTTAATTATTTCGTCAGGTTCTTTGAGGCTAAGTTAGTTTTCAACCTGACCTTCAGTTCCTTCCCTGCACCCTGCCTTCACCTTAACCCCTTCAGTATTGCAACGAATTTTCATATTTATTCTGCTTTTTATTTGTCGATTTTACACCGCTTCAGAAACTGGTGTGGGGATTGAAATAGTACAGACTTTGGTCATTAATATTCTAACCTTTATAGATCGCGTCAATAAAATCGTCAAATCAAACAAAAATTCGTGTGTTCCAGCATTGAAGGGGTTAGCCACCCATCTTTATCTCCTTACTCTATAGATGGTGTCAATAAAATCGTCAAATCATACAAACAAAATTCGTGTGTTCCAGCAATGAAGAGGTTAACTCTATCTCCCTCGCCCTCTACCTCGCCTTAATACTGATCTCTATAGCACGCAAGACAAAGAACAAAACAAACACACAGATACTGGAGCCCTGACCTTCACTTTTTGTGGTGTCAGGCAGTTAATTAATCAATCAATCAACCACAAGCGATTTCTCTTTTTCACACACTTTTATTGCTTCATGATGCGAGACAGGTGCTACATGTAACCCACACACACACACACACACACACACACACACACACACACACACACACACACACACACACACACACACACACACACACATACACACATGTATTTCTCGATTAATGATTAGCTAAGTTTTATCTATCTATTCTTTTTATGTACGTGATTTCATAGTTAATATATTAATGTTAATGTTAATATTAATTATTATTGTTTTATCATTATTATGGTTATTACTATTATTATTGTTATTTTTGTTATTATTATTATTATTATTATTATTATTATTATTATTATTATTATTATTATTATTATTATTATTATTATTGTTGTTGTTGTTGTTGTTGTTGTTGTTGTTGTTGTTGTCGTCTAGTTTAAGTTTTGTTAGTAA
>CM035188.1:15310501-15320501 GCA_020233015.1 Callinectes sapidus | reverse complement strand
TGTCGCGACAAGTATTCAGTTGTTGGTCATGTCGGGTAAGGTATAATGTATGGATTATGAAACCTCTAAACCAAACATGCATGACAGACTAAACCTGGTGCATCTCTATTTCTTCTATTTCTCTCCCTCTCCCTTCGTCCTTCATTGTAATTTTATCCTTGATGCGTCGCAACTCTCCTTGTCTGCTTTATTAAGTCGCCAATTGCTTGATTATTAACAGCTGTAAAAGATCCACTACGTTACATGAAATTAATATGAATGGAAATTATAAAGGAGTGGGAGAATTTTACGGAGACGCGGACGAGGTAATTATGAGGCGGTTCAGGAATCATTGGTCTGTTAAGTGTTGGTTCATCTGTTCCTCAACGGTGACTTCTTTTTGTTGGTCTTATATTTTTTTCCTAAATAATGCTGTTGTTTTCTTTGGAAATTTCTGAACTCGTAGCTGCTTATTATGTCAGGTATTCTTTGGAAATTTCTTAACTCGTTACTATTTATTATCTCAGGTATTTACAAGGACTTTTTTTTTTAACAAACAATATCATTGCTTCTGCTACAACATTTGTCATAGAATTTCGGTTTCTAGAAATATTGAATACCAAGTAAAAAGAGATGCTGACCAATATGAAAAAGAAAGTAGCACTAAGTCATCTTACTCCTACCATTTTTTATGTGCAGCACTGAGTGTAAATCACAAATGATAAGCATTCTAATAAGATTCTTCTATCGGCCAAGAGGACGCAGCGAAGTGCCTCTCCTATAGAAAACTGCGAAACTCTTGAATTTAAAGCAGATAGTAACACTGACCAATAAATCCCCAGGGGTAACAACATTAGGGACCATAGTCATGTAAAAAAAACATAAAAACTAAAAAGTAAAGATTTGTAACAATGGTAACCATAATTTGAGCACAGTGTAAAACTAGCAATTATCGCACCTTCCTTGCAAGAATTGGAATATCAGGAACATTATAATAGGCACGAGTTTGACTGATTCCTAAGTACGAGTGTAGAGTAAAACCGGCTTTGCATAATGGTCATATTTCAGAGTGGTTGTGTGTCAGTGTTGACGGATGAGAAGTAGAGTGACTGACCTTTTGCCCTCACTTTGCTCTTCTTGTTAAGAGAGTTACAGCTGTTCTCCTTTTCATCGCTAAAGAACCGTTATGTCGCCAGTCTTTAGGTTATCGTTTCTCGTTTTAGGTTTTAAGTATCTTTTACCTGATTGTTAGCTTATATGATTATTTATTACTCCAGTTAATCATACGTAGGACTTTTTGTCAGTAGAATAATTCATGTGGTTCACCTCCGTAATTTCCTTCTATTTCATGAAAATTTATATATTTTGCTTTCTTTTCTAGAATATTCTTTCTTACTGTCCTGGAGCAGTGTGTTGGAGTAAGCAGTGTTTTTTCTACTTCCTTATGTATTGTGCTTAATGCCTGAAAAAAGCAATGTTGTCTTCATGAAATTTATCTCCTTACAGGCCCTTATGTTGCGTTCTATTCCCGTTGCCTTTGCATGATGAGTCAGTGTTCTCTCCTTTCTGTGTCTTATTCCCAGGTTTCCCATCTCTGCTAAGATTTAAAAGTCTTGCTGTGGTCGGTCTGCTTGTGCTGAGAGAGGGAGTCCCTATCTTTTCTTCCTTAATGTATCTGTACTCAAGTTCCATCCTTTCCCACTTATCCATTTTACGTGGGGGCGTCTTGCGGTGTGTGTTCGAACTTATTCCGCATTTATGTTGATAGCTCAGCTTTCCACATTTCACCATCAGACCAGTAATCTTCTAACATGAAGTAAACATTTCCAGAAAAGATAAATGTACTGGGCAATGCATACTCTTTGGCCCTGCGCTGTGAGAAAGCTGGTTGATGTGTAGTGTATATTTCTCTCTCTCTCTCTCTCTCTCTCTCTCTCTCTCTCTCTCTCTCTCTCTCTCTCTCTCTCTCTCTCTCTCTCTCTCTCTCTCTCTCTCTCTCTCTCTCTCTCTCTCTCTCTCTCTCTCTCTCTCTCTCTTGACGACAGAAAACATTTTCTTGCCGCTATCCTGTGTGGCAATGAACTTCGTGAACTATATTGTCTCTAGGCTCACTTTCTTTAATAACTTAACAAAATCATGGAACAACTGTTGCTTTCTTTCAGTTCAGCCAGATCTTGAAATTAATCTCTTGCTTCATGTTCAATATTCCCAGATTATCTTTCCTCACTTTGTCTCTTACTAAACCGGATTCAGTAAGGTTAGAATCTGTGCCGCCTCTTTTCCCTCTCCCTGGAGTGTATCTGTGCTGGGATCTCACCCGTGGAGCACACTAACAAGGGTCTTAATAGCATAGAAGTAAAAGTTATCCTTCCCATTCCCTTCCTCCTCCTTAAGCTCACTCGTTTCTGTATAGTTCGTGGTTCTGTTTTATCCCGTTTTTTTTTCTTTCTCCCTTATCTTTAATTCACGTGTTATTCACTTCTGAGGACAAATACATTGGACCTTTCGGAAACTGCTGCCTAAGACTTTCTATTCAATGCACTCCCAATCTTCCCACATTATTTATGCAAGAGTTAATTGAACACAACTTTTATTCGGAACACTTACCGGTCACCCCGAGAACACCGTCAATTGTTTTTACTATTATTTATACAATGTGGGCTTTTTTAAGTAAATTTATGAGCTGAAAAAGACTTTGTATCTGAAAGCCCATTTTTTTGCAAACCGTTGCCCCGAGTGGAAGTCCTACCTACTCTCAAACCGTGGCCAGGATTCGAACCCATGAGCGCACGTCTTATAGCGTGAATGGAATACGATAACCAAGTCGACTTTCCGTGTTGGAGAGTTGATTGTGTTTGTGTAAGTGTCGTTGCTGCTGTTATTGTTGTTGTTCTTGTTTATGCTCTTGTTTTTCGCTGCAATATGTTCTTTTTCAACGATTTGATTGATTGGTGCTGTGTTTTAAATTCTCTCTCTCTCTCTCTCTCTCTCTCTCTCTCTCTCTCTCTCTCTCTCTCTCTCTCTCTCTCTCTCTCTCTCTCTCTCTCTCTCTCTCTGTTTTGGACACTCTTTACCCTTTCTGTTAATTAATTCCCATCAACTTCTCTCTCTCATTTATTCCCCTCTCACACTCTTTTATCATTGTTCTCGCTTCTTACTCTTTATGTGTGACTTCCTTTTGCTGCGCTCGCCTTTCCTCACTGTTCTTCCACCTTTTACCTTCATTTTTTTCTTTTTGTCATTACTTTCTTCCTCACATTACTCTGACTTTTTTTTTTTGCGTATTTTGTACCTAAATTAGTTTCCATATAGTTCTTGGTATAGCTTGGTAAATGTGTGTGTTTATTACCACCTTCCATGTATGAAAGGGGAAGAGAATGAATGGTAACAGTGTGATGTATTTGTGTAGTGTATTTGCATCTAAATTAGTCTGTATACAGTTATAGGTAGAGATAGATAGATGGTAGATAGATAGATGCGCGCGTGTGTGTTTCCGTGTGTATGTTGTTTATGTGTATGTGTATGTGTTTATATTTCTGTCGTGTGTGTATAATAGGATCGGAGCACGAAAATATTGTACTGTAGTTTGCCGGACACACTTTCATGGGGCTTATGAAGACATGCGTTCATCAGGCTCATGGATTTTGGCAAAGTGGATAATAAACTCTTGAAATCTGATTATCACCTGCGTAGAAATCCAATTTAGGCTCTTCATAAATTGGGTATTTAGCTACTTATACATCGGACTGTACGCGCGACAGAGAGAGAGAGAGAGAGAGAGAGAGAGAGAGAGAGAGAGAGAGAGAGAGAGAGACAGAGAGAGAGAGAGAGAGAGATCCGTATTATCATGAGAAATTAGAGAAAGGTTCTTCATACAAAAAGTGCGTCATTTTAGCTCCTATCAGTGTCACACACACACACATACACACGCACACGCACGCACACACACACACACACACACACACACACACACACACACACACACACACACACACACACACACACACACACACACAAATGTTAAATGTGTGTGTGTGTGTGTGTGTGTGTGTGTGTGTGTGTGTGTGTGTGCTTGTGTGCGTCTACATGTTTGTCTGTCTATCTGTAGATCCATGTTATCTCCAGTAATGTATTAAACACGTGTGAAAGATGATAGTGGCTGGAAGGGAAGGAGGCGGTGAAGGCAAGCGCATAGAGTTTGTGAGAGTGCTGCGGGGGGAGGAGGAGGAGGAGGAGGAGGAGGAGGAGGAGGAGGAGGAGGGGAGAGAGCACGGAAGGAGGGACGGTAAAAAGGAGGCTGAGGAAAAGGCGGAGAGGAATCCAATTTTTGCCCCACCTCAAAAACGCGAGTGTAGTGAGGACGGCACCAAGGTAACGTAATAATAGCACAAAAGAGAGGAGCGGGCAAGCTGCGGCGAATTGGATGATACTATATTGGTCGTCTTGTAGGCGTTGTGAAGCGAGAAGGAGGGGGGCCAAGTGTGTGTGTGTGTGTGTGTGTGTGTGAGAGAGAGAGAGAGAGAGAGAGAGAGAGAGAGAGAGAGAGAGAGAGAGAGAGAGAGAGAGAGAGAGAGACGAGAGAAGAGGAGGAGAGAGAGAGAGAGAGAGAGAGAGAGAGAGAGAGAATACTTTATATATCTGGTGGTCTTTTCTTTGTTCGTGTATTTTCCATAGTGTGTTTCAATAGTTTTGTGACTGGCGGGAACATTGTTATCATGATGAACAGGAACAATAAAGGAACAATATCATCTTGCTTGAAATGTAACTTCTCTTATTACATATTGAATATGACATTAATTACTAACGAGATCAGTAATGGTCAATTAAAGATTAAACTACGATCAAGCTATCATAAATGTGTAAATCATATTTATTTAATAGTAAGTGTATAACCTAACAAGAAAAACTTCGCAGAGTTCTAGAAGAAAAACTTTTATAGGGATATTTGTGATGTCATAATATATCTGTGTGTGTGTGTGTGTGTGTGTGTGTGTGTACATACCTAGAAAACAAAGTTATTTTATTATGTGTTGATCGGAAAAAAAAGGGCAGCGTGGTATTCTTAGATGTTATTTCTGGTAATACCAAAGTTATATAGAATGTCATTTATTTACACAACTGTCTGCTATCAGCAATTGGATACAACTTGGAAATTCATGGTTTATTCATACAACGCTACTACCTACACTATCTATTGGTGTTATTCCTCCCTATGTCATACTAGTACCGTAAACATGTTGAGACTCTATGTACAATGTCTTATAAACTGGAGGCCAAATCTTTATAATTTTAGTTATAGTGGGTCGCATGAAAGATAACTTAAAGAAGTATCGTTAACTTTTCAGTGTAAAGCAGGAATGTAAAATTTCTGCTCAAAACTATATTTCAGTGTCTAGTAACTTTCGTACGCAAGATCGTATGTTTTACTTCTTTCTTAAAATTACTGTTTGATGTTCGTGTTCTAAGTATTCCTTGTATCATCTCTCAATTATGTTTAAAATATCTCGGTAGAGTTTTCACATCATTAAAAGCATCATCAAGCAAAGAAGGCTACAATTCACAAGTATCATTCTCAAAACCCTTACAGCATATACCCGCCACAAAGTTCAATTATATCAGAAAGTTAACGTTGTCCTGAATTCACATTATAAATGTTATTTTATTCAATTTTTGTCACATCGAAATACTGATCAAGAAACATTAGTGAAATAGAGTGATCATACACAAGCAAGAAAAGACGTGAAGAACACCAAGAAAAGAACCAAGAAAAAGAGGAAAGGGAAGGAAGGAGAGAGAGAGAGAGAGAGAGAGAGAGAGAGAGAGAGAGAGAGAGAGAGAGAGAGAGAGAGAGAGAGAGAGAGAGAGAGAGAGAGAGAGAGAGAGAGAGAGAGCATATGAAAATCTATAATGTCTTTCTCCAACTCCTTGTAAGAATTTCACCTTATATGAGAAATGTCTTCCTAAACTCCTCCTCACCTAATAACATAACCTAATATAGCACAGAGGAAGTTATATGTGGGAGAAGTCTTGTGGGCGGAATATTCGTGGGAGAAATTTACCTGAGGGAGACCTGACAGGGAGAGGGCGGGTCTTTGGTTGTCAAGACTAAGTACGGTTGCTTCGAATCTTGATGTCACGAAGTCAAGTGAATCTTGTGTCTATGTTTAGAAACCGAATAGATGTTAAGATATGGACGAATGAACTGTTTAGGCATCGTAAAGACGGGAGAAAGAATAAAGATAGGATAAGGGATAGTGGATTCAAGCTTTTAACTTCGATTTAAAAGAAGATAGGAAGGAATTGGATCTCAGATATGGTGGTGAACTCAATAAACAGGCCACTACTGGTACTGAGTCATTATTAAGACCCTTAAAAGAAATTGCACATTAATGAACGAATATAATTGCTAGAGAAAAGGTAGATATATTTCATAAGGGAACTGTCACCAATAGATCTGATGACAATTTTCAGCTTCTTGTTTCCTTATTTTCCTACCTTCCCACTAGCGTTATGATAGAGAGATGTGGGTACAAAACACTACCTTTTATTAACATTTCTTAGTACATGACTACTTTGGCAAACTGTGTGGGTAAAAAGTTATGAAGGCAGTGGGAGTTCTTAGGAAAGTTAAGTGAGTGTTCTGGGAGAGTGAAAAAAGTGAGGGGTGTAGAAACAGGAGTCTGGGGTGAGGTGCAAAAGATAATGGAGGGAACAAAGAGCAGGGGAATGAAAGGAGTGAGTGTTCAAAGGAAGACCACGCGAGAGGGAAGCAGCCATAACATGCTCCCTTATTATTAATTACTGAACACACAGGTAATGATGCACGTGTGTGGGAGAATGAACGCCAGGTACGAAGGTAGAAAGGAAGGAAGGTGTTGTCCATTGAAATATGTGCACTTTGCTGGCTACAGATGAAGAGGCTGAAGCTGCTGCTGTAGATACTAATTAGGGTGAGAATGGGAATGTAATACGAAGGTAGAAAGAAAGAAATGAGATTGTACGTAATGTGATATGCATGTGTGTATTGAAAGGAGGGGTTTCCATGTATGGTTTTTTGGAGTGTTAGGGTGAAAAAAGGTATATGACTTGTGATACGTATGTTTGATGGTCGTGAAGGTGATTAACATGTGTGTAACAAGGTGTACATAATGAAGGAATTATATCTTACGTTTTACATGTACGTTTTATGAGAAGACAAAGAGGTACATTAAAATATGGTTGACTAATAGATGAAAGAAATACCAATGAAAAAAAGAAATGAAAAATAATGAGAAAAAGGAATATGATGAATATATAAATTAGTGTGACGCAAAAGAAAAGTATAATACTAAGGTTATATGAACTAAATATAATTAATTGAAGCAAGAAGTCAATTATGTGTTTTAAAAAGGGTATGTAGAATAAGAGTAACAGAGAGAGAGAGAGAGAGAGAGAGAGAGAGAGAGAGAGAGAGAGAGAGAGAGAGAGAGAGAAGAAGAAGAAGAAGAAGAAGAAGGAGAAGAATGACGGAGGAAGTGAAAGATTGACCGACTCTGCCAACGAGGAAACGGAAGCGGAAAGTTGTTGAGTGGAAATTAATCAACAAGTGAAGGGAAGTGGGAGTCAATTAATGGAAGGGGAAACGGGAAACAGGAGAGCGATGCTGCTTCTGAATTTTGCATGGAGAGAGGAGGAAAAAGCACAAAGATAAGAAAGTATGTATGGCAAACGTGCAAAAATATTAAAAAAAAGGAGAGAAATATGGCAATAAAGAGAAAGAGAGACAGAAACAGAGACAGACAAAAAATAGATAAAGAGAAAAATAAATAAAGAACGGAAATAAGAGATGGGAAGAAAGGGAAGGGCATAAAAAAAAACATAGATAATGCAAGAGAAAAAATGGAAAACAATTGTAGGAGAACTGAAGATATGAAACAAGAAGAAAGAAAAATCGTATAACATAAACGAATAATAGAAAAAGTAAACTAACAAGAGAAGAGAGAGAAGAGAAAATGAGAAGGAACGAGAAGAGAAAAGAAACAGGAGGAACTGGTGCTGGAGTAGGATAGGGTGGAGACAGAATTGATTGGTGGCGGTGGCGGAGAGGTAGAAAGGCAGCGGCGGCATCATGTTACCCTAAGGAAGCACCATTATCTCGGTAAAGTAAGAGGATTCTTCAGAGTAGGGAAACATTTGGGATCGCTGTAAGAAATAAGTGTTTGTTATACTAATGAATCCTACTGCTTCTGCTGCCGCTACCTTCCTGCCCTACCCTGCCCTGCCCCGCCCCGCCCTGCCCTTCCCTCCCCTCTCCTCCTCACTTGCCTCCCACCTCTGTGTTTGTTTCTCATACTGGAGTGTGGGAATCTTCATGGAAAATTGCTGGGTAAAGGAATGCTCTCCAAATTGATTTGTGTATCTCAGGTCACCTTTCTGTCGTAATGAAGGTGTGGTTATTAGAGAGAGAGAGAGAGAGAGAGAGAGAGAGAGAGAGAGAGAGAGAGAGAGAGAGAGAGAGAGAGAGAATGAACAAATAAATAAAAAGGGAGGAAAAAGTTACACGAATAGGTAGTTCTAACAAAAATTCAGAGAACAGTAAACAGACTGAGCAATCAATAAAACAAATAAATAAAAAACACCAGAGAAGCAGACAAACAAGTAAACAGGTGGTCAGCTGAGACAAAGAGGAGGAAACAAACTGATAGACAAAGCAACAAACACCAGAGCTATCACAATACATGGACAGAAAGAGGGGGATAATATACAAAGAGATTCAGACTTAACAGCTTCTCTGATCGATCCAAAAAGATCTGTGCCTAATCCTGTGTGGCTTAATTGGATGACATCTCCAGCGACCAGCGAAAACGTGCGCCTAAAGATAAGAGTCCCGCTCATTCATTTTAGAGTGAGACTGTATGTGTGTGCGTGCGTGTGTACTGTGCATGGCGGTACGTAGAAATACTTAACGTTATAACACATATGTTCATCGTAATGTCGCCCTTATTCCCGATCGATTTGAACGCTGTAGTATATTCGTGGGTAGTATATTCTAAGCATCAAAAATATTTAACTTTGATTTTTTTTTTTTCACGTTATTTTCCTTGTAACGTTATAACATACGTGAATTTCTAAAGTGGGATGTCCTTAAAGCTGGAAATTAATCAAAATATAAACTTGTATAATGGAAGTAATAAAATCGAGGAAAGAACTTTAATATCTAATGTCAGTGTAAGCTTGCAAGGCAGAATGGATGGTTTTTAAACCTGGAAATAGATCAAAATATAAACTCATGTAATGTAGATGATAAAATATATGAAAATCTTTAATATCTAGTGTCAGTTTTAACTATATTGGTTCTATTCCCCAGGCAGTAATATGTTTTACCATGGACGAAGAATATGGAGGAAAATTAGATTATGAAAAAAAAGTTGATAAGGTCTCTAGAAATATTCCTTGTACTCCATGGACATTATTGAATATTCATACATAAGTAACTAAAATGGTGCCAGTAACACATTTTAGATATAATTCTTCGTTTTTTCATTCTTCGATCATCGTGACAACAGTAATTTCAAGTCTAGGATACTCAGATAGATGTTATTTTTGCTACATATTATCCTTTTCATGGTTGCCTAACTATCGTCTGCAAATAACCAGCGATAAGGTAAAGTGGGTGTTAGAATAAGCCAAGTGTAAGACGTGTTTTAGAAGCATTGACACACTAATCTCTTAAGACTAAGGAGGTGCAGGAAGAAGCGCTTGTCATACCACCTCAACCTTCGACTTTACAAGTGAACATTTTTCTTTTATATACTGAAGTAGGAAGAGGCTGAAAGAAACGGGCAGGACAGAAATAGGAAGACCAAAGTGTTTACATGATTTAAGAGAAACATGACGGTAATGGATTTAACCTAAGATGCTAAGATGCTAGAGAGAAAGAGAGAGAGAGAGAGAGAGAGAGAGAGAGAGAGAGAGAGAGAGAGAGAGAGAGAGAGAGAGAGAGAGAGAGAGAGAGAGAGAGAGAGAGAGAGAGATGTAGAGG
>CM035188.1:15297056-15309691 GCA_020233015.1 Callinectes sapidus | reverse complement strand
ATATATATATATATATATATAATTATTTATTTATTTATTTATTTATTTATATGGTAATTGCATTACATTGACATGATGGAAAAGAAAAAGAAGTTATATCTTTTCTTCTCCCATTTCACCAGCCTTCTTACGTGACACTGAATACGTAAGCGAGACCTCCGCAACGCCTTGTCGCCAATATTCGAGTTAAAATCCAGCTGTTGACTGGTTCATCACCGTGTTCGACACAACAATGCACCGCTATCTTCGACACGCACCAATACAAAGACAAAAATCATTGTTTTTGGATAACGGAAATTTACGGGGACTGATTGTCCCCATTTTTCTCTTTATTTCTTACTATTATTGTGTTCTTATAGTAATCTATGGGGTTTTAGGTTGTTTAAGGTATCAGTGGCCAAAATCTACTTCAAAGTAAACATAATTGATCAGCAATACTGATCACTTGAAAAAAGAACACTCTGAAGGAAAAGTAAATTGACCTAACAAACCTTTTGAACAAAGACGTTAGTGTTATACTCACCGTGAAGGACAAGCCCAGTCTCCTGCTCTCCAGACCGTCGCTGTGTACCCAAGGGTAGTACTCCACCAGCATTTCGGAAACCGCCTGCAGAAGAAATAAATTACCATAATACTCAATGAAAATCAGATCTCATTACATATGACTTGATCCATGACTAGTATTGCACATTCAGTCCTGTAGTGAAACTGAGTTATCTTTAGTCAATATAAGAATTAAGGACTTTTTTTGCAAATTTAACCCATGTTAGTTCAACCCAAGAAATTTCACTTAAAATCTTTATTTCTTAGTCCTCCAGTCTAACCTAACCTAACCTACCTTTATTTACTGTAGAGGAATTAGGTATTTTTAGGGGGTATTTCAAGTGTGAAATGTTGGTGGGGTAACATTTAGATTTATGTGGAGAAGACGTGGTGTATACAAACAAGTTTTTAGCACAACCTACCTTCGTACTGTTTTGATATACCTGTGAAATATAATGATTTTCTAGTGACTTCAATATATTTTATGTACTGCTGTCAATAACATGTAAATATTAATGCCCTACCTAACTACGTACTATAGATTAGACACGTAGTTTTATTTTAATGACAGTTGTACGTCTCCTGTATATATTTCACCTTAGATCATGTACAAAGCGCTCCCTCTATTTCTTAAGTCGAGAAGCCCATAATGTGTTACATTCGCAGAATAAAGATGCACACTTCACGTTTTATTAAATATGAAGTATAAAAGAAATGGAGAGAGGGGAAGAAGGGAAAGACACAGGGGGTGAGAAAAGAGAACAGGTAAGGAAGGCGAGGAGAGGAAGGGATGTGACTGGAGAGAAAATGAATTTGATATAAATGCAAGAGAATGACAGAATAAGGGAAGGAAGGAGGGAAAGAGAATGACAAACACAGCGTAGAAAGATAATGGTGTAGATATAAGAGCAAAATGGGACTGCGAGTGAGAGACAGAGACAGAGAAACAGAGAAACAAAAAAAAAAAAACATCACAGGGTGTGCAAGAAGAGAGAGAGAAGAGAGAAAGTTGAAGGATAAAATGTTTAAGAGAATATAAGATAATTGCAATAGTGAGGAAGAAATGCAAAGGGAAGGTAAAGAAAAAATAGTGAATAATTACGAATAAGGCATAATTACCAAGGACGGAACAACGACAGAAAAGAAAGAGACGAGGGAGACACTAAAGGAAAGTTAAGAGAAATTGAGAAATAAAATAAAACAGGGAAATAGAATGAGAGAGAGAGAGAGAGAGAGAGAGAGAGAGAGAGAGAGAGAGAGAGAGAGAGAGAGAGAGAGAGAGAGAGAGAGAGAGAGAGAGAGAACTTACAAAAGAGGGTGAGAAAACGAGACATAACAAGAGAATAAAGTGAGCATGGAAAGTGATAGAGAAAACTCCCACTGGTTATAGTCATCTCTCTCTCTCTCTCTCTCTCTCTCTCTCTCTCTCTCTCTCTCTCCCTCTCTCTCCCATTAAATATACACAATTCTTATCAAAATGTTCGAATCCTTAATATTTTCTTTACAAGGGTTTTTGTTCCTCTTTTGTCTTCCTTTATATGCTCAAGAAAAGCGACAAGTCTGCATTTCTACGTAATAAGCAGAGTGGAGAAAGCTGAATAATATTTTTTCCTAAATACTGAAAGTAAATGCGAGTTATTTATGTTCGAGAAATAAAAGTATAGATAGATTCACGTGGATCACATAGAAGATGTACCGTGAAATCTGGCATTCTTTTCTGTTCACCTTTGTAATGCCAAAGTTTATCATTTTCTCTCTCCTTTTTTTTTTTTTTCTCACCTTTATCTGTGAACTCTAAAACTTTGCGCTTCCAATTCATCCGGCTTCTATCTCTGCTTTTTTTCTTTTGTTTTTTTCACTTCTGACAATAATAGAAATGAAGTAAATTTAAGAGTTCGAAAAGACAAGGATGCCTCAGTGAACCAACACGTCTAGAAATACTCCTCGTTGCATAAAACATGGCTATGTATAACCATTCCCATTTACACAACTTGACCCCTTCAGTACTGGGACACATTTTCACCTCAAGATTGAATATGATTAGACGATTTTATGTACGTCTATGGGGGTTAGAAGATTAATTAATGGCCAGAGTCTGTACCATTTTAGTTCACACTTGAGATTATTAAGTGGTTTAAATTTTCCAAATGATAAGCGGATTAGATTTAAAGGCACGTCCCAGTAGTGAATGGGTCATGGCTCACCTGAAGTGTTCTTTTGAATCCTTTATCATTTTAAAGTATTTTTCGAAATCCTCACTCTACATATGCATTTGTATTAATACCCTTATCCAATATATACATATTTTGTTACTGTTATTTTCTTTATCAGATTTTTTTCTTCTTTTGAGACACGTCAATCCCATAACGCGTTCAGTAGTGGGTTGCATTTTCATAATTCATTCTGCTTATTATTTGTCGATTTTATACAGCTTCAGAACCTCATTTGTGGGATCAAAATGGTACAGACTCCGGCCATTAATCTTTTGACCCTCCATAGACCCTTTCTAATCTCAATAGAATCGTTTTATCCTACCCAGAATTAACGGTAAAAATGGGTTCAACTACAGTGAAGGTTAAACCTTGTAGTACTGGGACGCATTTTCATAACTCTTCTGCTTATTATTTATCGATATTATATAGTTTCAAAAACTCATTTTGGCATTGAAATAGTATAGACTGGCCATTGATTTTCTGACCTCTATAGATCTTTCTTAATATCAATAAAACCGTCTAGTCAAACACAGAACTCATAGTAAAAGTACGTCTCAATACTGAAGAGGGTAAAAACTAATCGTCATAGCGGAGAGGAGCGAAATAACATACGTACGTAGCTCAAGAATCAATACCGGGACAGGTAGCTCCCCTTCAGATGCTTTGGGTGTCCGTTGAATAATGAACCTGACGAGTATAACCACCACCACCTGAGTTAATTAGATATATGTAGGGTCACACCTCCAACGGGGACAGCAGGGAATAGAGAGGCGTGTGTATGTATGCTCTTACACTAGTCTATAGTAGTGTGCTCTCTCTCTCTCTCTCTCTCTCTCTCTCTCTCTCTCTCTCTCTCTCTCTCTCTCTCTCTCTCTCTCTCTCTCTCTCTCTCTCTCTCTCTTGTATCTACCCTTTTATTCAATTAATACATCCCTTCCTTCATCGCTTGTTTTCGTTCGGATGGCTCGCTTGACTTCCCTTTTCCTTTCTTGTTTGTTTCACTCGGTATTCAATAATGTTTGTCTTAGTTCTTGAGATACATAACATGCATTCACACATTCTCTCTCTCTCTCTCTCTCTCTCTCTCTCTCTCTCTCTCTCTCTCTCTCTCTCTCTCTCTCTCTCTCTCTCTCTCTCTCTCTCTCTCGTTGTTTTATCGTTATTCAAATATGTTTCTTTTTCATGTTACAGTTTTCTTGTTTCTTTTTTACGTGCTTTCTAATCACTCATCGATTTATCAGGGTTTTTTTTATTTTTTTCATTCTCCATTTAAAATTAGACTCAAGAATCGTATGTACTTTTCTCCCTATCTCTGTTTCTATATGTCTCCTTCCATCATTCGTTTTAAACCCACGCAAATAAAGTCCGAGCATTAACCTTCTCCATTTCTCAACACGTTTTCTTTCCTTCTACGCCCTCCGTCCAGTATGCAAGCCAGTCTTTCCCTCTGCCTCGTGGTTCAGTGTTCTAGAAAGTTTCCTGTAGCAGTACACAGCAAAGGTTAAGAGAGGTGACACGCCGCGGCAGAGAGGAAAAGGCTTAAATAGAGACAAACGTGCTTGGTGTCTTAATTTAAATCTCTCTCTCTCTCTCTCTCTCTCTCTCTCTCTCTCTCTCTCTCTCTCTCTCTCTCTCTCTCTCTCTCTCTCTCTCTCTCTCTCTCTCTCTCTCTCCATATTTTTCTTTGGGTTTCCTCTATTTTTTGGTTTCATTTATTCATATTTCGGCTCATTTTTTTCCCCCAAGCTTGCTGTATCTTACTTTTTTTTCATTATGTAAATAAGACTACAGAGTTTCAGAAGAGAAGTGACCGCTGGGGAATCCAAAATCAACTACGAGGAAAAAAATACAAACAAGTTAGTAATAATGACGATAATGAGAAGAGCAGTAGTAAGTAGCATGTACACGTCAAAATACTTCAGCCTACCATCCCATTGCTGCCACCGCCATCCCGTTTTCTTTTTGGTCTTGCCGCTGAGTGTCCGCGACCCTTACAACGTTGCACCTTCACCTTTGCTCACCTGAGCCCCTTCACCGCGTCACATTAACGGGGTCCACCAACTGAATTATTGAGGTGAGCAGCGCGAGGAGCAAGCAAGGTGTGGCCAGGGGTGAGCAGGTGGCGGGATTGGGGGAGCGTGGGGGAGCAAGGAACGAGGGATAAGAGGATGGAGACGGGATGGGGTAGAGGTGAGGGAACGCGGCGGGTGTGAGGAGGAGGAGGTGGTAGTGGTGGTGGTAGTGGTGGTGGTGGTGGTGGAGGAGGAGGAGGAGGAGGAGGAAGACGAAACAATCAACAATTCTCGAGCAGATAGAGGAAAATAATGTTTCTCCAGCAGCATTGTCCGTCGAGCCGCGCATCGATACCGTTATTTAGTGGCGAAGAATATACATGAAGCACATCCGACGCCCCGAAATGTCCTAATGCAGCTGTGTGTGTGTGTGTGTGTGTGTGTGTGTGTGTGTGTGTGTGTTTTGTGGAAACTATTTTTACCTTATGTTTGTCTTTCTTTTTATCATGTAAACTGCATTAGTAATCAAAAACCCATGCTCTCTCTCTCTCTCTCTCTCTCTCTCTCTCTCTCTCTCTCTCTCTCTCTCTCTCTCTCTCTCTCTCTCTCTCTCTCTCTCTCTCTCCACTTGCGTTTATCACAATTTGCAGTTCTAATTGTTTGTCTGACTGCTTATTTTGTTTATCTCTACTAATCTGCCAGTCTTTGTTTATCATTGTAATGTCTACTCTTGAAATTCACGTTAGTCCTATGATATCTCTTGGTGTCGCTTTTCATGTCAACATTTTTTTTTATCAACTTCCTGTCATATTATGTATAGTGTAATGCATACCTGGCGTTTATCTTTGTGTTTGTCTCCTTAACATTCACAAGTTCCCATTATCCTCTGTCATTTGTCTTCATCCATCATTTGACATCACCGCCCTTTACCCTCCATCATCACCCATTTTTCACCGGCACCAATCATCACCCAACATCATTACTCTTCCTTCATCACCCATTACTTTCACCCATTTACCGACACCTTTCACCCATCGTCCCTCGCTTTCACCCATCACTGTTGCTCATCCAGACGAAGTGTCCAGGAATTGAGACACAAAGACAGAGCATGATGCAATGTTAGCGCAGGCGTGGGTGGAACAGAAGGCGGGTATAAAGATAAAGGTGAGAACATTCCTACATCGCCCTTACCTGTGCTGCTCTTATTTGTGTTTGATCGTGTGGGATTGTGTTTGTGTTGGGCATTCACGTGTTTTTATCTGTTTCACGTTTGCTTTTCGTCGTTTTTTTCTTTTTTTTCAGGGTTTCTACTTGGTTGCTGCAGTTTGATACGAGAACTTATTTATTATTGTTGTATTTCAAGGATGTGTTGCTTTCTTTTGGTACTCTGCAGTTTTGTTTAATTTTACATGCATTATGTTGATGATGCTGATTATGATGATGATGTTTATGATGCTAATAACGTGGAAAGAAGGGAAGGAAACACTGGCTAGAGAGCGAATGGTAATGAAGATTCGTTTCTCGCCCCGTGTTTCCTTCATTACCTTCCATGGGTCATCACAATGTCTTCATAATGATAACAGTGATAATAATACCAATAACCATGATAATAATAATGATAATAATAATAATAATAATAATGATGATGATGATAATAATAATAATAATAATAATAATAATAATAATAATAATAATAATAACAATAGCAATAATAATAATAATAATAATAATAATAATAATAATAATAATAATAATAATAATAATAATAATAATACTAATAGATTAAAACAAAAATAACAACAAAAAACATTAGAATTTTAATAAACGACAGGTATGAGGAGGCAAACACACACACACACACACACACACACACACTCACACACACACACTCACACACACACACACACACACACACACACACACACACACACACACACACACACACACAGTTAGGCAGGCAAGCAGTACAGACATACCTTCTCTTCGTTGATGTACCAGGCAAGTTCTGCCGCTGGTTTGCTCTTGGCTGAGGTGCAATTGAGCCTCGCCGTGTCCCCAACTCGATAGTGGCTCTTCATGCCCTGAATCACGGGCCCTTGTTGCGGCAGCTCTGCGGGGGCGGAATAGGAGACCAGCGGAGTTAGAAAGGTAAAAGAAATAAATACTGTAATGATGTATAGATAGTGATGCTTAATTAAATGTAACAGAGGAAGTGTGGTTTCCGTAGAGATGAGAATGAGATGTTGATATATTGAAATCTGTATGGATTTCAATGCTTGTATTGAACAGTTGGTGATTAATTGGTAGTTAAATGAAAAGTTGATAAAAGGTAAAGAAAGAACTTAATATTATTGTAGTTAGTAGGAGGCGTTGGGTTAATTACGAGGAGAAAGATAAAAACCATTATAATATATAATAGAACTGAGTGGATAGTGATGCATAATACAACAGGAAATAATTTGATTTTGATTGAAAGCATTATAGGAAATATTAATTAGATAACTGTTAGAACATGTTAAGAGCTGGTTAGCAGCAGAAAAGCACAGACACAATAGGTAGGTAGTAATACATAAACAGAACGGGAAGCAATTATTATCAAAGGCTAAAGGTGTATCTTTCCTATGACACAAATATAGATAAGTGAATGAATTGTTACCAGGTATTTTCACACTTCTCTCACTCAACGTAAACTTCAAGATGACTCACGTTTCCTCCCCTTGAGGCCTGAATAGAGTTCGGAGTGAAAGGAAGAAATTTAAGCCATCTTGAGGCAAATGTCGAGGAAAGGAAACGTGAGTCATCTGGAGTTGGGTTGGGTTGGGAGCGACTCAACCAAAACCTCAAGGCGATCTACACTCCTTCCTTTCTCTCCCAACTCAACGCAAATCTCAAGATGACCTACCTTTCCTGCTCCCTCTATCCACTCGACGCATGCTTCAGGATGTCTTATCTTTTCTCCTTTCACTTCAAATTCAACCCAAGCCTCAAGAAAATTTACACTCCTTTTCTTCAATCCCAACTCGACGTAAACCTCAAGATAACTCACTCGACGCGTCCCTAAGATGACATACTCTTCCTCATCTCACTCCGAAATCTACTACTTCCTCTTTTCACTCCTAACTCAACGCAGACCTCGAGATGACTCACGTTTTCTGCTCTTACTACCCACTCGACGCATGCCTTAAGATGACATACCCTTCAAGACGATCTACACTTCCTCTTTTCACTCACAATTTAACCCAAACCTCAAGATGACTTTCGCTTTGTCAGTCATAATGCCTTTCTTCCAACCAAGACTTGACATGACCCTCGCTTGTTCAACCACACAGTTCCTTTTCTCTTTCTAAAAACGCGTTGGACACCTTTGGGTACGCTCGGTCGAAGCATCAGGGACCACGGATCGCGCTGACAAAACCCCGGTAACTTATATAGCGCTGCTGACTCTCTGGGTTGGGAAAAAATCTCACTTTTACCGTGTCTGGTGATTATTCTGTGTCGGACTGCGAATTAGGTCACATGTTAACAGGTCACTGGGTATTAGGGAATATTATCCTCTATTACGGTGTGGTTGTGTCGTCATTGTTGCCCTTAACTTGTTGACCTCTTGGCTCACAGTGGGATTCAAGTGTCATTATTGTAAGATACACTGGATATTGATTGACTGATTTCGTTTGTTATTATAATCTTAAACTCATTATTACTATCTCTAACTTGTTGACCTCTTGGCTCACACTGTGATTCATGTGTCATTATTCTAAGATACGTATACTGGATATTCATTGATTTATTTCACTTGTTATTATAATCTTAAACTCATTATTATTATCCTAAACTTGCTGACTTCTTTGCGTATACTGTGATTCGTGTGTCATTATTGTAAGATACACTGGATATTGATTGATTGATTTTACTCCTTACTGTTATCTTTCCTTCCGAAGGTATTTCATGTGAAGCACCGATCAACTAAATGCAAAAGAATAAAAAAGATAAGTGGTGATGACATTTTTTTTACATATGTGTACACTGTATATGCATCTATGGCACCACTTTCCAGATACGTTGTCTTGATTAGTAATAAGTAATGAATGAAATATTTATGGGGAAGTTTTGTCATTGTTTCATCCCTGTTCCAACCTGTTTTGTTTTAAAGAAGGAAAACACTGAGTGATTTTTTAGAGCGGGGGAGACGACGAAAAAAAAGGTAATACATTTTTCTAGCGGCTGGTGTTTACTTCTCCCCGACAGTGAAATTGTTAACATTGCGTTTTATTTTTATTTTCTTTATTCTTCTTATAAATGTACACGGAGCGCTCCTTCCCCCTGGGAGTGTCCTGGTCATTCACTTTCCCCCTCCCCGACCTCCATCTCACTGGCACAACATGGAGGTAATACAGTTGACTTTTCACCTTTGGATGGTTTTCAGAGACCGGGTTTAAGTCTACCGAGTTTTGAATATGATTACACGATTTTATTAACAAAAGGAAGGGTGTATGGAGGTAAAAAGATTAATGGCTAGTCCGTACTATTTCAATCCTCACATGAGTTTCTGAAGCTCTATAGAATCGACAAATAATGAGAATAAGTATGAAAATGTCTCCTAGTACTGAAGACATTAATTTAGCCTATAGGTAAAGAGGAAAAAATACCTACACCACATTATGTTCTCAATAGTTTAAAGGAATTTCTCAGAGGAAACTGTACCTCCCTTTGCAATTTTCAAACTTCTAAAATGTATGGGAGAAAGTTAAGTCATTATTTTTTCATTTTTTAATTCCCATTATTGTTGTGGTAAGTCTCCATGGCAACACCGATGACAAGAAGACAAGGAGAACAAGAACAAGAACAAAAAGATGCAGATATAATGAAACGCATATGAGAAGCATCAATATAGATAATTTAAGATGAGAATTGTGGAGACGATGTGATTGAAGAGGAGGAGGAGCAACAACAGATAGAGTAAACGCAGTATGGGAAAGTAGAAAAGAGTGAGGAGAGATTGAAGGAGGAGGAGGAGAAGGAGAAGAAAAGAAGAAGAAGGAGGAGAAGGAGGAGAGGGAGAAGAAGGAGGCGGGATGCGTTAAAATACAACACAGTAAGGGTGAACGTTGAATGCTTGTACTTGATAAGATTCATTCAATTCACAAGATGAGATGCTGAATCTGGACCTCGAAAACTACCCGTAAGAGAGAGAGAGAGAGAGAGAGAGAGAGAGAGAGAGAGAGAGAGAGAGAGAGAGAGAGAGAGAGAGAGAGAGAGAGAGAGAGAGAGAGAGAATGATAAATTGATCTCAAGTTATGAGGTGTGTGTGTGCACGTACTAAGGAACACAAAGGAAAACCAAGCAATAAAACACTAAGGAACACAAAGGAGAAACAAGCACTCAGACACTAAGGAACACAAACAATAAACAACCACTCAGACACTAAGGAACATAAACAATAAACAAGAACTCGAACATTAAGGAACACAAACAATAAACAACCACTCAGACACTAAAGAACATAAACAATAAACAAGAACTCGAACATTAAGGAACACAAACAATAAACAACCACTCATACTAAGGAACACAAACAATAAACAAGCACTCAGACATTAAGGAACATAAATAATAAATAAGAACTCAAACATTAAGGAACACAAACAATAAACAAGCATTCAGACACTAAAGTACACAAACAATAAACAAGAACTCGGACACTAATGCACACAAACAATAAACAACCACTCAAACACTAAGGAACACAAAGAATAAAAAGCATTCCAACTTACCCACAACCACCATACTGCCGCTCTTCTCGAAGGTGTGAAAATGGGGCGAGTCAGCTGACACCTCGCACTTGTACACCCCCGTGGAGTTGAAGGTGAGGCTCTTAAGCAGCACCCGCCTCGTGTTGGACCGGTGCACCTGTGACGGATGAGAGAATACGTGTTGATGAGCGTGGTGGTTTTAATCATTCGTGACGTTATTTGATAGGTTTTTTTTTTTTTTAGGGGGGATAGGGTTAGCTCATTAATAAGTTACGTTATGATGTTTTGGGTTAGGTTAAGTTATGCCATGTGATAGAAATGTAGAGTGACGGATGAGAGAATACGTGTTAGTGAGCGTGGTGGTTTTAATCATTCGTGACGTTATTTGATGGGTTTATTTATTTATTTTTTTTTTGGGGGGGGTGAGGGGGAGTTAGTGTTAGCTCATTAATAGGTTAGGTTATGATGTTTTTTTTATTAGGGATAGTTGATTAATGGGTTCAGTTAGGTTAAGTTGTGTCGTGTGAGAGAATGACAGATGAGAGAATGCGTGCTGGTGAGCGTGGTGGTTTAAATCATACGTGACATGGTTTAATGTTTCTTTTGGTTAGGGTTTGTTCATTTAGGTTACTGGGTTAAGTTAGGTTATGTCATGTAATAGAAGTTTAGGGTAATGAATGGGAGAATGTGTGCTGGTGAGCATGGTGATTTAAATCATTTGTGTCTTTTTTTGGGGGGTAAAGGTTAGTTTAGCAATGGGTTACGTTAGGTTATGTTAAGTTAGGTTATATCTTGTGATAAAAGTTTAGCTTAAGTTATATTAGGTTGGGTAAGGTGAGGTTAACACACACACACACACACACACACACACACACACACACGATTCTGTAAAGGTAAACTCTTTTTTTATCGCCACACCCAATTATCAGCATTATTTCAAAGTTATCATTAAAGTGTATATTAGTACTCTTAGGAGGGAAAAGAAAAATAATGAAAGTAAGATGCCTAAGAGAGAGAGAGAGAGAGAGAGAGAGAGAGAGAGAGAGAGAGAGAGAGAGAGAGAGAGAGAGGTGTCAGGTAGGTGGAGGTAGCGACCTTTTTCCTCTTGGCTGGTGTTAATGAGGCAGATAAACTCATTTCCGACAGCGTGGAGATGAGATGGCTTCATGTAGGTACATCACCCTCCCTCATTTCCCTCCCCTGCTCTCTCTCTCTCTCTCTCTCTCTCTCTCTCTCTCTCTCTCTCTCTCTCTCTCTCTCTCTCTCTCTCTCTCTCTCTCTCTCTCTCTTCCAGTTCGCTTTGACATAGTGCACTTTTATCAGATTTAATCCCTTAATGCTGCAGATTAATATCCATATTCACTCTTCACTCGCTCTACTGCTTCTCTTTACGGGAAATTTTAATTTGCTTGCCGTATTTACTCAGTCTTCCTACGGTGATGTGCTATGGTGAAGTAATCTTTTTTAATCTGATATCTTATTGCTATATGTTTCAGGTTTCCTTTGATAAGATTCTTTGGTTTATGTGCGTATGTATGTGTTTGTATGTACAAGAGACTTACAATCTGGTGTTGTTGTTTTTTTGCATCATTATTCACGATTTCAAAAGAAGCTTAATCGAATTTAACTTTTGTAGCATAAGTAGAACACACACACACACACACACACACACACACACACACACACACACACACACACACACACACACACATTAGCAAGTTTATAATGCACCAATCTGTGTACGCATTACATGAAAGGAAAGACATAATAAATTCATTCCATTAACAAGAGCAGTGAACAGCATATAAGCCTATTACATTGTGTGTCTGAGACGTGCCTTGGCGTCCTGTTTCTGTCTCCAACTACATAAACAGCAACTGTAGAAGTAGTAGTAGTAGTAGTAGTAGTTTTTGTTGTCTTGTAGTAGTTGTTGTTGTCGTTATTGTTGTTGTTGTTGTTGTTGTAATGGACTTATGTTGTTCACTACAGAATCTTAACGACTTTATTTTCTTCCTATATATCAGAATTTCAGTCACACACACACACACACACACACACACACACACACACACACACACACACACACACACACACCCCCCACACACACACACACACAC
>CM035188.1:15264509-15276084 GCA_020233015.1 Callinectes sapidus | reverse complement strand
TTACCGTTTTTTTTTTATTTGTAATCCCTCATGGCTGTTAGTGACAATTGTGTAAATTATCGCGTTTGTTGTTATTGTGTTACAAGTAGTAATGATAGTGGTAAGAGATAGTTGATGTGGATTATTTTTACTGGGAATGTTATGCTATTATCACTAAAATCCGCCACCATACAGTATTGTACATCATTCAAGTATTTACTTTATGAAGTTCGAATCTCGCTACTAGTGTAAAAAAAAAATCCTAAACAAGTACTGAAAAAAAGGAATAACAGACAAAAATGAGAAGTTGTATTCAGTCGCAAATTTAACTTGAAAAGAAAAACGAAAAAAAGAGAAACAAAGAATGAGAAAGAGAAAAAAAGATATTTTTCTTTACTGTAAAGAAAGAAACACGAGATGCCGAGAAAAATAAGCAGGAACTCCGATAAAGGAGAAGCCACAATTGAAAGAATTGAGAGAGATGGTCCCTGGAAATCTAAGACACTTATTGAAGAAAGATGAGGAGGAAGTGATCAAGAATGGCGGACGGGATAAGGAGGTACTGATGCGAGGAAGGGAGGGAAGGAGGGAATGAGAGAGGAAGGGAGGATAGGAAAGCTCTCAGTGATGCAGATGAAAGGGTAAAGTGGATTTAAATGTGAAAGACTCCTTGATATAGTGGAGGGACATCTTGAAAGGATAAATGACTGCGGTTAAGTGGTTTGTTTTTGTGGCTGGAGACGTTAAGGATGTTTTGATGGTGTAGGCTGATTGAAAGAAATATTTTTCAGGTGAAAGAGGAAAAAAATGATGATGGTGATGATGATGATGATGATGATGATGATGATGATGATGATGATGATGATGATGATGAGTAGGAAGAAAAGGACGAGGAGGAGGAAAAGGAGAAAAAGGAGAAGCAAAATAAGAATGGAAAGAAGTAAAAGATGAAGGCAGAAAAGTAAAACCTTAAGTAAAATAATAATAAAAAGAAGCATTATAACGATAGAAGAAGAAGAAGAAGAAGAAGAAGAAGAAGAAGAAGAAGAAGAAGAAGAAGAAGAAGAAGAAGAAGAAAGTCTAATAATTAAAAAATAAGCCAAAGAATGAAAGAAATAAAAAAAAAAAAAGACAACCACCAGCATCACACCTAACAACTGCAACAAAACAACAACAATAACAACAAAACAAAATAACAAAAAAACAAACAAACAGAGGAAAAACAAACAAACAAACAAACAAATAGTCAAAGTTGGGAGTCTCCTAGAGGTCTTACGGAAACTGAAGGTAGAAAAATGAATAAAAAAAACAAAATGCAAAGTCCTCAAAGCCAGGAAAGTTTACGAAAATACCCACCCCTAAAAGTTATACACAAAAGATTAGAAAAAGATTCCCTCTGGAGCCTAAAAAATATGTGGCCATTTTTCGTAGTCCGTGTCAGTAGAGGCTCATGAACGGAGAGTTGTGGGGTCAGCTGTGGAACCCGCGCTTTGAGGCCTGTGGGAGATGCACGGTGGGAAGGGAAGGAAGCTGGGTTGCATAAGAGGCAGTGGGAGGTCATGTGTGAAATTTATGAAGCTCTCTCTCTCTCTCTCTCTCTCTCTCTCTCTCTCTCTCTCTCTCTCTCTCTCTCTCTCTCTCTCTCTCTCTCTCTCAATCTATCAATCTATCTTTTTAATTATCTCTGTCTCTCTAGCCTTGTTTTAGTGAGATGACTTTTTAATTCCCTACTTACACGCTCACATTTATTACACCTGCCTTGTTAATTAATTTCCGTACGGGTGGGGCAAGCGGAGGCGCACGTGTCCCGTATGACGCAGTAAATAACACACACAGGTAACGAGTTTGTCTGGGAACGCAACACGCACCTTACTACATATACATTTTTCATCCAAAAATGTATAAAGAATGAGAAATTTACAAAGAAAAACAATCCTTCTTTTGTATTAAACTCTGCAACATAGAAATAGTATCTTACCTCTCAAAACTCAGAAAAGAGACCAGAAAACAGGAGATGATTGTTCCCCTGAGAAAATTTAAAGATCACTAGTGTGTGGGAAAAAGAAAGAGAAAAAAAAAATTGTCTTGTGTAGTGTCTTTGTGTCTTGTCTCATTCGGTGCAAGGAAACAGCTGCTTTCACTTTCTCCGCCGCTGTAAAATGTGGAGTCGGAGATGAACTGGTGGATAAAAGTCTTTGCTACTCCTTCACCTTCAGACACTGTAAGAACCGGTCCAAACTTTTAAGGGAGGAGCGGTGCGTGGAAGTGGAACCATTTGCTCTGTCGCTTCTTAAACTTTGCCTTTTCTTGAGGGAGAAAGTGAAAGAGAAAGAGATAAAAACAGTGCAGTTCTAACATAACTAAAAGCACCCTATGTTTTATTGATTTGTTTGTTTATTGTCTTTCTTTCTTGTTTTTCTTCTGTTTTCCTTTCTATTATTTTCTTTCTTTTTTCCCTCCTTCTTTTTCTTCATTATTTTATTTTCCTTCTTTTATTTATTCATTTTTGAGAGAGAGAGAGAGAGAGAGAGAGAGAGAGAGAGAGAGAGAGAGAGAGAGAGAGAGAGAGAGAGAGAGAGAGAGAGAGAGAGAGAGAAAGAGTAAGGAACCTGTAGTACTCTCTCCCCTCTCCCTCCCAATGGCCGCCTTCCAAAAGAGCCCTCCCCCCCCCACCCCGCCGGGTACCACCTTTGTGTGTGTAGATTCCATTGTGTCTGTTTTGGCAACGTCCTCCTCACGGCTCTTCCTGCTAACTCTTGTGTTTTGTGCTTGTGTTCAGCTTCCTTCCTTCCCAGTCTCTCGCGTGTCAATTCTCTTGTCAATAGGGAGAAAATAACTCATAATTTGGTGCGTTTTTCTCTTCTTTATCTTGTTTTTCTCTCGTGTTTTTTCCTCCACCTTCTCCTCCTCCTCCTCCTCCTCCTCCTCCTCCTCCTCCTCCTCCTCCTCCTCCTCCTTCTCTTCTTCCTCCTCCTCCTGATACCCCTCATTATAACATTTTCATCTTCATCATTATCATTATCAAAATCTCTCTCTCTCTCTCTCTCTCTCTCTCTCTCTCTCTCTCTCTCTCTCTCTCTCTCTCTCTCTCTCTCTCTCTCTCTACTAGCCACCACCTATCTGACCCCTTTCTCCCCCCCCCCTCTCTCTCTCTCTCTCACACACACACACACACACACACACACAAACACACACACACACAGAGTCCCCTTAACCTCTGCACCCCTTCATACCCTGCTTCCTCGTTTCACCCTCCTGCTAATCTTCCCTCCCTCAGCTGTCCTTCATTTCACCTCATGTGCTTCCTCTTCTCACAAGTGCTCCTTCTGACACCTGCGCATATTCACACCTTACACCCACACTCTCCCTACTACACACACACACACACACACACACACACACACACCTGCCGCGCCTTTTCACATGTCCTACTTATCTCCCTCGCATCCTCACCATCTGCTTTTGGTCTCTGGTTTTGAGATTGTTACTTCTTGAAACCCACCTGTCCCTCTGAGAAACACGTGCTCAGAAAAAAAATAAATAAATAAAATAAAAATAAAACACCTACCCCTTTTGCATCACACACACACACACACACACACACACACACACACACACACACACACACACACACCATCTGGCAATCCATTACCACCTGCTGCGTGCGAATATGAGAGCTTGCACATGCGCGTGTAAGTCATAAGCGCGAGAGAGAGAGAGAGAGAGAGAGAGAGAGAGAGAGAGAGAGAGAGAGAGAGAGAGAGAGAGAGAGAGAGAGAGAGAGAGAGAGAGAGAGAGAGAGGGGCTGAAAGAGGGAGGGAGGACAGACAGACAGATAGACAGACGGGAACCTAAATACTAACATCACAAATCTTTTCATATTCCTTATCTCCCTATCGCATTCTTATCCATGAACCAGTAGGCGTTAGAATGCAGCTTAATGAGAGGTAAAGCTTCATTTCAAAACTGGCCAGGCAGATGTGTATAAGCCCCCCAAAAGCCTAACAAACATCTGCCTCTCCCCCTCCGTGCTAACCCAAGTCGGGGAAGAAAGGCAGAGAGGAAACAGGGACAAGAACTCCTAATTAAGACGGTAGTAGGAAGGCAGGTGCGGGGGGGCCATTTAGATGAAACTCAGATAGGGGACAGAGGCCGACTCATAACTTTATATTCCCGAGTGTGAGAGGCAAGGAAACCCCTTCTGACCCCTTCCCCCTCCTGGGTGGTCGAGACAGAAAGGATATGTGAGAAGGAGAAAGGCGAAATACGATCCTCATTACTGGAGTTTAAATCTATTTACAGTAATATAAAAAAAAACATAGACTTTTTAAAATCATTCGGTTAAAGTAATGACAAGGAATAAATTTAAAAAGTACATAAAAATTCCATTAAATACACTTAAAAGTCTATATATGTTCAGTGCGACATTTACATAGGCACATTAAAAGATAAAAAGAAATATATAAATGCATTGGAAAGTGCACAAAGAAAGATACACGAATACACGGAGCGACGTAAACAAAATTCTACTTAATATTATTTCAGAATAGTAATGTACTTAGAAAATACAACATTGAGCTTAACTGAAGGTACTATCTCTCTCTCTCTCTCTCTCTCTCTCTCTCTCTCTCTCTCTCTCTCTCTCTCTCTCTCTCTCTCTCTCTCTCCAACATACACCAAAAAAGGAAGCAAAATATAAGAGGGAAAAAGAAGAAAAGAAAAGAAGAATTATAAAAAAACAGACAGGAAAATAAAACCGAAAAATGGAATAAGTGCGAAAGGAAAAGGAAAAGAAATAGAGCACAGAATAAGCCAAAAAAAAAAAAAATGGGAAAAAGGAAGGATACAGTGAAGAGAACGCTGTTGCCGACCAGACTTTATATCCAGCCAAGGAATTTGAGTGGCTATTTACTTGTCAGTAGAGGGAATTATGCTTATTCCCGCCACTTAACGTCATGTAAATCCCACACTCGCAGTCCCTAGGAGAGCGGTGAATATTTCTTAAAGGTATATATATTGCGTGACAAATATTGGTATTGTGATAATAATGGTGGCGGTGGTGGTGGTGGTAGTAGTGGTGGTGGTGGTAGTACTAGTAGTAGTAGTAGTAGTAGTAGTAGTAGTAGTAGTAGTAGTAGTAGTAGTAGTAGTAGTAGTAATAATAATAATAATAATAATAATAATAATAATAATAATAATAATAATAATAATAATAATAATACGATAAAAATAAAATGAAATCAAAGCCTCAAAAAAAAGAAGACATAAATAAGACAAATACCAATGGAAATCATCTTGTAAATGCTGCTGGTGCTATTAATAAAAAAAAAAAACAATGAGGAATATGATAAAACAACTCATGATAACAGTTATTATCACCACCAATCTTTCAACCTGAACATCACCCCAGGAAAACTAACAGCGTATTTTTAGTCGCACGAATTAAAAAGTACAATTAACCGGTGAAAAAGGGGGGGAGGCAAACTAATTGTGAAAATGGATGAAAGAGTAGATAGGTAGACGCACGTACAGAAGGGAGAGGTAGAGCAGGAGAGATGGAGGAAGGGTGACAGGCGGGGAAGGGAGGGAAGCGGTAGGGGTAAGTAAACACGCAAGGCAGCAGACTCGTACCCAAACCCTAGGTGATTCACACGCCAGAAGCGCTTCTATCCACCTGACTAACCAGCCATGCCTCTCCCCTTCATTCTTCCCAACGTCACCCGCATGCTCCTTGCCCTCAATCCCCCCCCTACCATCTCTCTCTCTCTCTCTCTCTCTCTCTCTCTCTCTCTCTCTCTCTCTCTCTCTCTCTCTCTCTCTCTCTCTCTACTCTCTCTACTCTCTAGACACACACAACATTCTCGGGCATTTAAGATAACGAGGCATGCACCATTACCTGCAATATCACACCTGCCACGCTCACCTGCCATTCTGAGCCACACTGAGCCAAGAAGAGGAGGGAGAGAAGGTACGGGAGGGAGGAACCATGAGTGTAGAAGACGGGAAGGAAGGGTGGGAAGGTGAGGCGCATGTAGGGAGGTAAGGAAGGGAGGGAAGCAGAGGGGGGTAGGGAAGGTAAGGGAGGAGAGGGAAGGTAACAGGAAGGAGGTAAATAAGGAAGGAAAGGCAAGGAATAAAAATAAACTGCTACAATTTATCTCATTCATAATCCTGAAGCGAGATGATGTCATAGTTATCTAGTGTGTGTGTGTGTGTGTGTGTGTGTGTGTGTGTGTGTGTGTGTGTGTGTGTGTGTGTGTGTGTGTGTGTGTAAGTGCGTGTGAGCCTGGGTTCGTTGTTTTTTTAAGTACATACACACCTACAAAACCTTCGCCTTCTCACCATTTTTAAAACAATAACCTTACTTGCCTTGGAGGGGAGAGAGGGAAAACAAAGCTCCCCCCCTCCCCCCCCCCCTCTCTCTCTCTCTCTCTCTCTCTCTCTCTCTCTCTCTCTCTCTCTCTCTCTCTCTCTCTCTCTCTCTCTCTCTCTCTCTCTCTCTCTCTCATACACACACACACACACACACCATACCTATTCATAATTACGAGAAAAACAGAACATAGTAACAAAGACACATAAATTAACACAACTTCCCACCCTATTCCACCTTCCACCCACCCATCCACTTAGCCACCCATTCCTCCTAAGCTCTCGTAACCACATCTTTCCTCCCTCCCTCCTTCCTTCCTTCCTTCCAACTCAAAACCTTACGCACCCAAACAAACGTAAAATAAATCATTCTACCTCAAACCTAACCTAACCTAACCTAACACACCCATTCTTTTCTATATATAAACATAATGACCTTAACTCATCCATTCTAAAAAAAAAAAATTACCTCAAACAGTATAACAAATCACACAAATCGAGGAAAAAACAATATAAAAATGCGTTTCAGTAATGAAGGATTTAAAGATTCCAATAATAAACAAGTCTAGATAAACAAATAAAGGACAAAAACTAATAATGAAAAACAAAACATTATCTTTTTATCCAGCATATCTCATACAAACATAATTCATACAAGACTCGCAACACCAGACATATATACAAGCCCTAGCAAATCATCTCATCCCGTGAACCCACAAACAGGAAGCAGGAAAACCAGGTCTGTCTCCCATCACACCTGTCCCGTATCACCTGCATTATACACTTTTTTTTATTCTATCTATACAACGTGGACTTTTGATCTTATTTATACGTGGACTTTCAAGGGTAATTTAAGGGCTAAAGGAGACCACCTAATAGAGACTTATCTGAGAGCACACCCATTTTGTAAACGTTACCCTGAGTGGATGCCCAATTTTTCCCCGTGAGACTGAGGGTTGATTTCGAACGCATGTGCTTGGTGATGTTTCGACCCCCAGAGCATACACATGGTTCCACTCTACCACGGTGACTCTTCTTACCTGGTTCGTCTTCACTTGGTCTACAGCCACATCAGATCTTTAGACTAAGAAGAAATTGTTGACTCATTTCTCTATAATTTGATTTCCTTTCTTTCTTTGTTTCTGGTCTTGTTTTATTAATTTGTATGTGTAGGAAAGTTGTTTTTATTGAGCCGAATCCTTTGTTGTTGTTTTTTTGTTGGTTTCACTTGCTCATTCATTTACTTAATTATTTATATATTTTTTTCAATTAGTTCACTTAAATTTTCCATTTTATCTTTTTAAATAAATTCATTACATCTTTTCATTCACTCATCCGTCTACATTTCTATTATTATTATTATTATTATTATTATTATTATTATTATTATTATTATTATTATTATTATTATTATCAATGGCGAGAGAGAATGGGCGTCGGTGGGTATTTTGTTGCATTCATTCATATTCCGCGTGAACATTTCCAATTAAAAATGTATTATCATGATCCCTGTTTATACAATGGAGGAATATTTACCACACGTCTACTTATTCCTCTATTCCAATAATTGCTAAAGCCCAATTCAATACCAAAAGCTTTCCAGAGTGATTTAAATATTACACTTCACTTATACGCAAATATACATAAAAATGATAATTATGTAAATGGCGGCCGTATGTCATGAAGGATTCTCTCTCGTAATATCCACGCCACACAACCGTAAACAAAGTATTTCAATGATAAAGGAAGGTATGAAGGTACAGAGGAATAAATAACATGGATTAGTCGCCAACCACCCAGAAACGCACCTACGCTATACCTTATTTCTCTCGACACGTGACCACTCATAAAGATCATTAAGAACCAAGCATAATTGGAACACTTGACAATGTAACGGGTTCTGAATGAGTAAGCGGAGACACACAAAGCAACACCATCGCCACACCAACGAGAACAGCACGCAGCGGAAGACAACGGGAAGGAGGAGGAGGAGGGGGAGGAGAGGAGAGGAGAGGAGAGGAAAGGAGAGGAGAGGAGAGGAGAGGAGAGGAGAGGAGAGGAGGAGGAGGAGGAGGAGGAGGAGGAGGAGGAGGAGGAGGAGAAGAAGAAGAGATGACCAACAGTGAACCAAACTAAATGAGGGACAGGAACATGGGACAGGAACGAATAAAAAAAATAGGAACCACGAGGAGAAAGAAGAACAGAGAAGAGAGCGAGAGTGGGCCAGCAGAGGAATAACACAGCAGTACCCCCTGTCCCCCTGTAGTCTCCCCAGTACCCACCCTACTATCCTCCCCACCCCAAGGCTTCCCATCATTACCTCCCACGCCAGCAAAACCAAGACCCCTCGCTTCGCTGTTCATTATGCGGCTGCCGGTGCTAACAACGTGGCGGGGCGGACTGTGGGAGTGAGCTCAAGGCAACGAGAGTAAAGCAACGATGGGGCGCGGCCTTGACACATGCCTGCCTCCCTCCCACCGCTCCCTTTGACGCTGCAAGGCTGGGGTTGGGGTGGCATTACTGTTGTTTCGTGAATGCCAAAGGGGTGAGGGGGTGGTGAGGGAAGGGAAATGGTGATAACAGGAGTACTCTTTCCCAGGTAAATGAGAGGATGGTGGTATTTGTGGGGGTTGTGTAAAATTTGCTGGCCTCGTCTCCCAGTGTTGTGTTGTCTTGTCTCGTCTCGTCCCATGTGTCAGTCAGTCAGTTAGTTGTGTAGAGTTAATGATGGTTCCGTGTTGAAACAATGAATGTGTTGTAAGGTAATCAAGTCTCTCTCTCTCTCTCTCTCTCTCTCTCTCTCTCTCTCTCTCTCTCTCTCTCTCTCTCTCTCTCTCTCTCTCTCTCCCGTTGGTAATGACACGTACAAAGGTCGCGCTAATACTGCCTGCATACACCGGAGACATGGCTGAGAGAGCAGTCACTGTCACAAGCTTCCTTCCCACTTCTGAATCAGCAATTTTTCACACGGGTCTCGCTCCTTCCCCGTTAGGTTAAGCCACACACGAGCCAGGCTACCCAATGTCAACTCTTCCTTTCCCTACCTACGACCAGCCCACTAACTGCCTCGCTTCTCCGATCCCAGCCCAACCATTAGCTCCTTCCTCATTCCAGCCCCTTGCACTGCTGCCGCCTCCCTTAGCCCTTACAAAGCCTCCCTTCCCTTGCCAAACCCTACATTGTTCCCCCTCCTCACCACTAAACAACTGTCTCCCTTCCCAACCCTATAACTCATACAAATACTTCCCCTTCCACATTTAAATCCGCACCTTTCCTCCTTTCTTTAATCCAACATTGGTTCTTTTTCATCTATTTTTGCTCCCTCTCTCAACCAATTCCCTATATTGCTTAATTTTTTCCCCCAACTGCGATCTCCCTGTATGGTTTTGCCTTGCCTTCCCTTCCCTTCCCCAATACCTACACACTGCATTTGTTCCCCAGCAGAACCACCTCCCAAACCCCGTCATTACTTTACCTTACCAGTGCGTCTGTCACGTGACGTATGCGACATTGCCTAACACGAGTCCATACACATCTTCTCTATCTTTTCCTCTCCTTACGCCATTTCCTGAGCCTGCATGTGAGTATCTTGTAGTGTTTGTTATCTTGACTCTTTCGTGGTGTCCTGTATTTTGTAATTCTATCATTATTTCATCTCTTTCTCTTGTTATCTTGAGTACTCCTTGGTGTCTTGTATCTTGTAACTCTTTCTCTTGTTATCTTGAGTACTCCTTGGTGTCTTGTATCTTGTAACTCTTTCTCTTGTTATCTTGAGTACTCCTTGGTGTCTTGTATCTTGTAACTCTTTCTCTTGTTATCTTGAGTACTCCTTGGTGTCTTGTATCTTGTAACTCTTTCTCTTGTTATCTTGAGTACTCCTTGGTGTCTTGTATCTTGTAACTCTTTCTCTTGTTATCTTGAGTACTCCTTGGTGTCTTGTATCTTGTAACTCTTTCTCTTGTTATCTTGAGTACTCCTTGGTGTCTTGTATCTTGTAATTCTGGTGTCTTGTATCTTGTAATTCTATCATAATTCTACCGCTTTCTCTTGTATTTGATATTTTGAGTCCTCCTTGATGTCTCTTACTTAGCAAATCCATCATAGTTTCACCTCCTTATCTTGTGCTTGTTGTTATCTCGATGTCCCGTACCTTGCAAATCTATCATAAGCTCATCTCTTTATCTCTCTGTCTGTCTGTTTGCCTTCCCCATCGATCTCCTTCCGCTGACAACCATCAATCAGTCAATCCATCATCTCACAGTTCCCTCACTCCACTAATCTTGATCTTGTTCCTCCCTCGACATCCGCCAATCAAGTCAACGAAGTGCAGGAGGCAAGATGTAATGAAGCAATTTATGAAGCAACGTATTTACCACGTTGAGAAAGACCTACATGCTTACACACTGACGTACTTACATTCCTACGCACAGACACACACACACACACACACACACACACACACACACACACACACACATGGGAGCCAGCGAACGAGCATGTGGTTAGAAAGACGTATGAGGAAAGAGATTACATAACACTAATTACTTCAGATCCGCCTTAATGACTTGGGAGATACGGACCACCACTCTCTCTCTCTCTCTCTCTCTCTCTCTCTCTCTCTCTCTCTCTCTCTCTCTCTCTCTCTCTCTCTCTCTCTCTCTCTCTCATCTTCTATTATATCACTTTGCAAAACATTAAATCAGAGTCAGCAATAAGATTTTCAGTACATCAAATTCCTTCATAAGACTTACATTCTCTTGGCAAGGCACTGGAATCCCACAGAGTACTGGAACCTCTACACAATACACTGGAAACCCCATAATACACTGGAACTTCTATACAACACACTGGAAAGTCGACGACACATACTAAAACTCTCCACACAACACACTGGACCCCAACACAAGACACTGGAACCCCCACAACACACTACACACTGCAACAACACTAAGAACACTAGAACCCCCACATTAAACCTTAAAATACCCACACAACACACAAAAAAACTCTAAAAAATACACTGGAACACTTGCACAACACATTAGAACCCCACACAACACACTGGAACCCCCCAAAAATACACTACACACTGCAACAACACTAAAAACAATAGAACCCCCGCATAAAACCCTAAAAACCTCCACAACACACAAAAAAAACTCCACAAAACACACTGGAACACTCGTACAACACATTAGAACCCCATACAAGACACAGGAACCCT
>CM035188.1:15234471-15259328 GCA_020233015.1 Callinectes sapidus | reverse complement strand
GAGAGAGAGAGAGAGAGAGACTTCAAATAAGAAAATAAAAGACGAATACAAAATAAATGAAAAAGGTGACCTGTAATGTAAATATCAAATAGATCATTGTGAAATAAAAAGAATGTAAAATCAACTTAAATCCAGAGAAAGCTGAAACACAATAGGGGAAAAAATCAAACCACAGCAGTTGGTAAAACAAAAAATCATGACGCAAAATAGAATAAGAAAAAAAAAGAAAAAAAAAGAAAAAAGGATGAATTGAAACAGAGAAAATGATACTAAAAACATAATCAATGAAACACGAGTAACTGTATCTCTCTCCTCTCCTCTCTCTTTTACTTTATTCTCTTTATTTATTTATTTCTTCTCTTCTCTTCTCTTCTCTCTCTCTCTCTCTCTCTCTCTCTCTCTCTCTCTCTCTCTCTCTCTCTCTCTCTCTCTCTCTCAGGATATGCTACCGCGGCTGATCAGATGAAGCTCAACCCGGGACGCCAGTAGCTTCCCAGACACGCCTCGCAACGCCAGCCCTGTGCGTGACGTGACGTGACAAGAAGACGTGCCTCCGGGAAACACTATCGACCAACACGTGGAAACTGAACCCGAATTAAGACACAGCGATATTTGGTAACGACGCTATATAGGAGGGAAAAAAAATGAATGACGGGATGGGAAGGAAAAATATATAACGGGGAAATGTAGGAGATGGAAATGAACGAAAAAAGAAAAGCAAAAAAAAAGGCAATGGAGGAAAAAATCGTGTTTGAAAAAAAAAAAAAGTTAGATTAGAAGGAAAAAATAGGCAGAAAGTTAAAACGGTTCAGGTTTAAGGGAAAATGATACAAGAAAACGAAAATAACTCAAACCTAAAGAAGATAATTGTACCTTATCTTACAAAGCGCAGTGCCGTGTCAATTGACGTTGGCAGCAATGGAGAACCACACTCACCTCAGTCACCTCCACTACTTCAACTGTTTTCTCCGTATTATTTCCCTTATTCCATCCATGTACTTCATCCTCGGTCACTCTTGTGCTCTCTCTCTCTCTCTCTCTCTCTCTCTGCATCACCCCTCCCCCCCCTCAAAACACGCGTCAGATATCTAAGCTTTATTCTTCTCAACACCTTCATCCACCTCCTTATCAGTCATTCTTGCCACCCACTGGACCCTTTTCATTCTTCTGATCAACCCCTTCTCCACTGCCTCCAGCCTCTTCTTCACTTCATCACTAACAGTCCAGGTTTCACAACAGTAAGGCATTAAAGACCATATGTAACTCTTCAAAATTCTCAGCCAGATCACAGTGGTCTAATTCATGTTTGTCAGTATCCAACTAATTTGCCCAAAATTAGCTTTCTTTCCTATTCTAATGCTCGATTTTATTTCTGCATCGCATCTGTCATCTTCACCCCAAAATTTCTTGAGTATCTGAAGGATCTAACTTGCTTCACTGCCTCACCTCTCGACATTCACATTCAACGTCAATTGTTCCTCTCTCTTAGTTGCTCCGAAAATGATTATGAAAAAAAAAAAAACAGAAGCGAAAGAGAGAAAACGACAAATAAAAAATATATATATATTCTAAAAATGAAAATTGGTACAAGGAACAAATATTTGAAAAAGACGATTTCACACCAAAAAAAGACGAAAAATGAAGAAAAAAAAACTGAAAACAAAGAGCAGGAAAGTAGAAAAAACAGGGAAAGCGAAGCAAAAACGACCAAAAAATATTCAAAACAAAAATACAAAACTGTAGAGCAAAATAGGAATAAAAATAAACAAATAAATACATAACAGAACAAAAGGAAGAAATACAGATAAAAAAATATAAAAAATAAGGCTAACTACAACAAAGTATAGGTTCGAGTATGAGAGAGAGAGAGAGAGAGAGAGAGAGAGAGAGAGAGAGAGAGAGAGAGAGAGGAGAGAGAGAGAGAGAGAGAGAGAGAGAGAGAGAGAGAGAGAGAGAGAGAGAGAGTACAAAAACGAGGGCAGAGGATATACAGGAAATAAAATACAACACACTGTTTACAAATATACAGGACAGAACTGTTTTGCAATGCGCGTACCTATGAATATTTATCACTGCGAATTTTTAAGCCTTTATCAATTCATTTGCTTATTTATTTACATACTTTTATTCACTTAATCTGTGTCCGAGGTACTGTACATATCCCTTTAACCCCTTCAGTACTGGGGCACATTTTCACCACGAGTTTTGGGTGTGATTAGACGATTATTATTAACACTAACGAGAGTCTATGGAGGTCAGAAGATTAATAGCCAGAGTCTGTACTATTTCAATCCCTCACGTGAGTTTCTGAAGCTGTATAAAATCGCCAAATAATAAGTAAAATAAACATGAAAATGCGTCCCAGTACAGAAGGGGTTCAAACCAATAGATTCCTAAATGTGTTCCACGCTCAGAGAATAGAAACTGTTTTCCTTTTATTTAAGTTGTTTGTTCTTGTAATAATCAACGTGTATTTCCAGTTAATATGCTTTTTATGTTTACCTTTCGTGCTAATTAAATTCAAACACTATTACTTCGCGATTACAGGGAAGGAGAAAGAGAGAGAGATGGGGGCGTGGGAAGGCATAAGGCGGTAAGTGACAAGTGACAATCTCTCTCTCTCTCTCTCTCTCTCTCTCTCTCTCTCTCTCTCTCTCTCTCTCTCTCTCTCTCTCTCTCTCTCTCTCTTTCTCTCTCTCTCTTTCTCTCTCCCGTCCCCAGTACAGCAGGCTGACCCGTTCATTATTCAGACCAAAACAAACTGCTTTATTTTTTTTCGGGGGAATTTCGTCCGTGCATATGAATTGGTAATATTGCAGCGGCGGAAGGCACAATTAAGGGTGAGCGGAAACATGCCATCTGGGTGCTAATGATAATGACGACGTGGTGGTGGTGGTGGTGGTGGTGGTGGTGGTGGTGGTGGTGGTGGTGGTGGTGAAATGTAACAAATTATAAGCAACACCATTATAATAAGCATTGCATATCCGCACCCTTCCATCTAAAACCACACTGGCTTTAGCAACACGCAAGCAACGTTATGAGATTAAAATTCTTCTACGTAGGTTTGTTGTTCTTAATGACGAGTGAGGGAGAGCGAGGCAGAAGGGAGGGCGGAGAAAGGAGAGAGAGAGAGAGGGAGGAATGGAATGAAGAAGAGAGGAAAGTATATGAAGAAGGGGGAGAGAGAGAGGGGGGATCCATGAGAATTGAGGAATGGAGAAGAAAAACAGAAGAGAGGAGAGGAGAGGAGAGGAGAGGAGAGGAGAGGAGAGGAGAGGAGAGGAGAGGAGAGGAGAGGAGAGGAGAGGAGAGGAGAGGAGAGTAGAGTAGAGTAGAGTAGAGGAGAGGAGAGGAAAGAACAGGAAAGGAAAGAAAAGGAAAGGAAAAGAGAGAAGAGGAGAGGAAAGAAGAGAGAAAAAAGCAATGAAAAGAATGAAAAGAAATGATGCCTGAGAAGAAAAAGAGGAGAGAAGAGAAACAAATATCAAAGAAAAGTAAAGAACAACGAAAAGAACTGGAAGAGAAAAAAATACAACAGATAGGAGAGAGAAAGCAATAAAAGTACAAAAAAAATAGATGAAAGAATGGAAGGAAAAGAAAAAAACATAAGAAAATGATGTATCACTCAAAACATTATGAATTTAGAAAGTAAGAAGAAAAAACTGTAAAAAAAACGAGAGAGAAAAGGAATGAAAGAGTGTTAGAAGTTAAAGAGTCTTTCTCTATACGCAAAGCTGTGTGCGTATGTGTGTGTGTGTGTGTGTGTGTTCTTTGTCAAGCCGCGTCAGTGCCAGCGTCACCGTCTCGCTCCGCCGCCCAGCACCTGCCGAGCCACGCACACCAACACGCAACGAAATCATGCATGTGCAGAGATGTGGTGTGTGTGTGTGTACGGTGATGTGACGCTACTCTCTCTCTCTCTCTCTCTCTCTCTCTCTCTCTCTCTCTCTCTCTCTCTCTCTCTCTCTCTCTCTCTCTCTCTCTCTCTCTCTCTCTCTCTCTCTCCAAAATAAACACACGTAATAAAGTCTGATTAACCTACATGATGGATTGGAAAAATACAGAAAAAAAGAAGAAAAGAATGAATCACGTAAAGCAAATATATAAAGTCTCCTCTTCTCGTGAGCAAACACACACACACACACACACACACACACACACACTATAGGAGTCCAGGTGGTTGTATTAGTAACATGGAGGAGGAGGAGGAGGAGGAGGAGGAGGAGGAGGAGGAGGAGGAGGACAGAGGAAAGATAAGAACGATAAATGTTGACATGTGTGTGTGTGTGTGTGTGTAGTGATGTGATTATGAGGTAATAGTTAATGTGATTGAAGAATACCAGTCTCTCTCTCTCTCTCTCTCTCTCTCTCTCTCTCTCTCTCTCTCTCTCTCTCTCTCTCTCTCTCTCTCCCACGAGCACGCCACACAGGAACGTGATGCATTAACTTACCACCTTCACTCACCAATCACTACTCACTAACCTTCTCACACATCAACACCTCACTAATACCAACTTATCATCACACCTGAGCCGCCACCACCACCACACCTAATACGACCAAATGCAATCTACTCATAGGCAATACCTGCAACTCACCCCCGCCGCCCCACACCTGCCCCGCCTTCAGGCATCCCAGGGGCAGAGAGTCACGGCCACCCCCTCCCTCGCTTCCTCCTTCCCCCGCGATGAAAGCAAACGCTGGCCCTCCCACCCCATGCTGCTACTTCCCGTCACCTCATTCGTAACGGGAGATGCAAAAACAGGTGGGGATTTTAAACAATTAAATACCAAGGTCGTATGAATATAGCTGTCACATTTCTTCTCCTCCTCCTCTTCCTCCTCTTCCTCTTCTTCCTCCTCCTCTTCTCACACCTTGTTACGAGCGGTATTGTCAGAGATAAGAGGCATTTTTCTCTCTCTTAATTATTTTTTGTGCGTGTGTGTGTGTATGACGGTGTAAGACAGGGAAAGGAGCGGAGGGGGCGGTGGAGGAAATGGATGGGTTACGCGACACAGGGAGAGAGAGAGAGAGAGAGAGAGAGAGAGAGAGAGAGAGAGAGAGAGAGAGAGAGAGAGAGAGAGAGAGAGAGAGAGAGAGAGAGAGAGAGAGAGAGAGAGACAGAGGATGAGAGAGAGAGAGAGAGAGAGAGAGAGAGAGAGAGAGATTATTATAAAGCAAGAAAAAATCAATTATAAAACTAATACGAATTATACTTTCTTATTAAACACACACACACACACACACACACACACACACACACACACACAGTTGCCCAAGGACCAGCCAGGCAAGAAACCAATACAAATGCACGTACAGTTAATCAATGAACTCAAGCAAAGGTCCTGAATGAAGCCACGTCTTGAAAAACACTCCCATTCACACATTCTTAAATACGTAAGTAACTTTTCTCAGGCTCTCTTTTCTCTTTTCTAGTCTTATAATTCATCTTAATCTCTAGAAATTGGTGTTGTACTTTAGCCATTATCTCATAAGTTAATTTTGAAGATGCTGATGTGATAATGGCTAAAACATCAATTTCGGGAGGTTAAGATTGATTTAAGACTGGAAATTCGTCTAAGAAAAGAGTTACATAGCTAAGAATTTCTATCAATATGAGGCCTGACTTGAAATTAATCAGAGGAGCAAAACTACTACTACTACTACTACTGTTACTATTATTGGTGCAGCTTGTTTTTCCTTTGTGTTCCTTCCTTCCTTCCTTCCTTCCTTGTTTTTTCTTTCAGTGTCTCCTTCCCTTCCTTTGTTCCTTCCTTCCTTCCTTATTTCGTTTCAGTGCCTCCTTTCCTTCCTTTGTCCCTTCCTTCCTTCCTTCCTTATTTCGTTTCAGTGTCTCCTTTCCTTCCTTTGTCCCTTCCTTCTTTGCTTCCTTCCTTTCAGTGCCTCCTTTCCTTCGTTTCAGTGCCTCCTTCCTTCCTTCCTTTGTTCCTTCCTTCCTTCCTTCCTCCCTCCCTTCCTTCAGTCAGCTGGCAATTATCAACACAGCAGAAGGTGAATGATCAGTCCACACGAGTCATCTGTAACACGAACCTTCAGGAATTTCACCCAACGAGTTCTTCCTCTCATACTTCCTCCTCCTCTTCCTTTCTACCGACCGGACCAGGTGTGTGTGTGTGTAAGTGTGTGTGTGTGTGTGTGTGTGTGTGTGTGTGTGTGTGTGTGTGTGTCGTTCCCACACCCACAGCCCCCTCGAACTGTTTCGGTACTATTCCACCTACACATTCTCTCTCTCTCTCTCTCTCTCTCTCTCTCTCTCTCTCTCTCTCTCTCTCTCTCTCTCTCTCTCTTTCTCTCCACCCCTAAACGTACTTTCTTTAGTCTTTCTCACTTTCCCTTTCTTTTATCACCTTCATCTCATATTTCCTTCCCTCCTTTTCCTTCTTGATTCTCTCTCTCTCTCTCTCTCTCTCTCTCTCTCTCTCTCTCTCTCTCTCTCTCTCTCTCTCTCTCTCTCTGTCGACCTCCATAAGCAAGTGGCGCAAGACAATGTAACGTTTTTAACTCATTTACGTCAAACATCAGCTCAACCAAACCCCTTAAAAGCCAATAGTCATAGTAATGAGAGAAGATGTACCTGCGACAATAAATCACTGGTGAGTGACGCCATCCCCGTGCAGCACCGGTAAAGGAGAAAGCCGAGGCACATTAATCATCGCAATTAGTTAATAACATACACGTATACTACTCTCGCCTCCACCGGTTCAGGCAGGTCCACCCACCTCGTCTATCTGGCCACATCCGGAACGCTGTTAGGCCGATCGCCGCAGCCTTCGCCTCTCCGTCCCTTCCCCACACAGTTCATTTTTCAGTACCGGTGCAGCCTGCCACCTTCAACTCACTCCACACTCCACACTCCGCTCTGCTCTGCTCTGCTCAGCGCTTTCCCTCCCTCGATCTTACGTATCTGATCTCTTTACGATCCTTCAGTGGTCAGGTTACATAAGGAGGCTCTCAGATCAGGATACTTCACCACTTCACTACTGGGACGTCTTTTCATATCTATTCTGCTAATCATTTGTCGATTTTATGCAGCTTCAGAAAGTCATGATTAAAAAAATACACTCTGGTCATTAATCTTATTTCCATGGTCAATAAAATCGTCTAATCACACTCAAAATTCAAGGTAGAAAGGGTAGAGACTAGACAGAATGGCAAATACGTACACAACAATGCCTCTGTTCACAATATACGTACAATTACCCTACGCACAAATTATATTACTATACCTCTACGCATTTTCACCCTTCCCCGAGAACAAAAGTAGCTATAGATCAATCGTTTTACTTTTCGCACAACGATCATATCTACAGTTTGGCTTCACACATATACCTCTTTAACACATACAGTACTGGGACACATTTTTACCTACAGTTTTACGTACGCTTAGATGATTTTATTGACATTAGGAAAGCTCTATGGAGGTAAGAAGATTAATGGCCAGTCTTCACTATTTTAATCCCCACATAAGCTGTATAAAATCGTCAAATAGTAAGAAGAATAGATATGAAAATGCATTATAATACTGTAGGGGGTTAATTACTATATTACTAAGGATTTAATCACTCCCTATATACGTGAAAGTAACCACACACGTCCGTTTTTTCTTCCTTTTATACAGCAGTGAGTTCTTATATCTGACACACACACTGTACGTAGAGCAGCTCACACATTCAACAATAGTCAATGACCCTTTCCATCCTTTGTTTCCATTAACACTGCATAAAGTTTCAGATTTTATCACATATAATTGTTGTAGTTCAGTGTGGTCTGATCAAACACACTACGAAGATCGTTAATATTGGTCGTTGTTTGATATCCCTTATGGTAAAATAAAAGATACTACTACTACTACTACTCTCTCTCTCTCTCTCTCTCTCTCTCTCTCTCTCTCTCTCTCTCTCTCTCTCTCCCCACCGACCTATGTAACGCGACACCGAAGGAGAAACTCACAAGGGAAATCAAATCGTTTGGGTGTGGAATCAGCGCCTGGCCCCCTCCGTGATGATAGTTACCTGACCCCGCGTGTGCCGCCTCCCTCCCCCCCCCCACTGCTCCCTCCCTCCCTGGCGCCCCTGTGACTCCTCCCTCCACTGCACCGCCGGGGCCACTACCTGCCTCTGCACTGCCTCGGGAGATACAAGGCACGCTGCTTATCTCAATGATCTCCACTTCAAAGGGTCACAAGTCCAACTCCCTGACTTTCGGCTAACTCTTTTGTTTTTTAAGGAGATTGAGAAATTATTGGGCTTTTCATTTTCTTTTTGTCGTTGGCCAGCTTACCTCTCTTACACAAAATGAAAAAAAAAATTTGCACTCTATAATTATCTCTGAAGGTAACTGAGTCACTAGAGGAGACACGTAGCTCAGTGGTTATTGCAATGGTCTCAGGTTCAAACGGTACCGTGTTCAACTCCACACATGTATTTTAGCACGCGTCAGAAGGTTCTAAATTACCTCCATCCTGTCAAGAATTAGATTGGATTTGGAATTTCCACTCCATTACTACTTTTGGGGGGAGGGAGAAACGGTGGGTGTTCTTTTCTTTCTATGCTTTATATTTGCATTGATTTTTTCCCCCTACTTTGGAGTGATTCCCACGGACAAAACTGGATACTCACGCACACACTGTATTTCAAGATATTCACTCTGACAGGCCATGGGTTTTTTCCTATCTTTTTCTTAATCCCCTACATTTTTTCCCTTCTTTCTAGTGGTCCTCTTAGAAAAAATAGACACCTATCCACATAACATATTGCAACCCATTTACTCTGCCAGGCCATGTTTTCTTCTTCTTCTTCTACTACTACTACTACTACTACTACTACTACTACTACTACTACTACTACTACTACTACTATTGAGTAGAGAGGTAGTGTTGGGAGAAACATGAGATTTCTTTTCCATTCCATTCATTTTAATTTTCTTGTTCTATTTTCGAGTGATAGCAAGGACAAAAAAAAAATTAAAAAGGAATAAACCAATAAATAAATACTCACACACATAACATATACCAAGACATTTACTCAGCCATGTTTTTCGCTTTCTGTTTTGTGAAGGGATAGGCAAAAAAAAAGCATCATGTATTTCTCTATCCACTTCATTTTAATCACATTTTTTCTACTTATGGGTGATTCCAAGGACGAAACAAAAACTCTATATTCAAACAACAGTCCACGTTTCTCTCTGTTATTTTGTGGAGAGGTGGGAGAAACGGTTTTTTCTTTCATCCCCTTCATTTCAATCATATTTTTGTCTTCTTTTATTTTTTTTATTTATCATTTATTTTACTTTATTGATTTTTCTTTTCTTTTTGAGTGATCCAAAGAACAAAACCTCACTATTCATACATTTGAAGAAATTTGCTCCACTATACCACGTTTCTCTGTTATTTTGTAAGGAGGTGGGAAAAACAACAGATTTTTCTTTTATCCCCTTCAATTCAATCACTACTTTTGAGTAATCCAAAAGACAAAAACTAGATATTCATACTGCATTTAAAACTATTTACCCCACCAGACACGTTTCTCTGATATTTTGTAAGCAGGTGGGAGAAACATTGTTTTTCTTTTATTCCTTTCATTTTAATCTTTCTTTCCTCACATTGGAGTGATTCTATGGACAACAACAAGAAGCAACACACGCACATACCGTATTTCAAGACATTCACTCCACCAGTCTACATTTCTCTGTTATCTTAGAAGAACCATCAGATTCTTCTTTTAATCCCTTTCATTTTAATCATTATTTTTCCGTCACATTGCAGTGAGCTCATGGACAACAACAAGTACATACACACGCACACACACATACCGTATTTGAAGACATTTACTCCATTGCTCTGATATTTTACAAAAAGAAACATCGGATTCTTCTTTTTACCCCCTTCATTTTAATCAATATTTTTCCCTCACACAGCAGTGATCCCATGGACAACAACAAGTACATACACACACACGCACACACATACCGTATTTGAAGACATTTACTCTACCAGTCCATGTATTCAAGGCGAAGAGCAAACTCACTCCTATAAAAACTCGTCCAGCAATGTTCACGGCGGTCCATATTCTCCATTTTCTAACGCCTCAGTATCTCACCATGACTATTTTTAAAGGTCACAGTACTGTATATCTAACCTAACGTAACCTTAACCTAGCATAACATGACATAGCGTAACCTTAACCATTTTAGTACTGGAACACATTTTTAGCACGAGTTTTGGGTGTGATTGGACGATTTTATTGACATTAGGAAGGGTCTACGGAGGTCAGAGGATCAATGGTCTGAGTCTGTACTATTTGAATCCAGACGTGAGTTTCTGGAGCTGTATAAAATCGACGAATAATAAGCAAAATGAATAGAAAAATGCGTCCAGTACTAAAGAGGTTAATTTAATCTAACCTAAAATAATCTTAACCTAACCTAACTTAATCTAACCTAACTTAACTTTACCTAACCTAACCTAACCTAACCTAACCGTCTTTTCGCGGGAGTTTCAGTAATTTCCATATCGCTGAACTTTCACCTCATTTAGTGTCACTCTTTTTTCATGCACGTTTTCACTTTTTTTTTCATGCGTGCCATTACTTTCTTTCTTTCTTTCTTTTTTGTCACGTGCGCCATCACTCATTATTTCCATGCGCACCACCGTTTTTTTTTTATTTTTTATTATTCTTTTTTTATGCACACCATCACTTTTTTTTTCATGCGCACCACCATCCTTTTTTTTATTCTTTTTTTTTTCATGCGCACCATTTTTTATTTTTTTCCCCTTTTTCATGCGCACCACCATTTTTTTTTTTCTTTTTCATGCGCGCCACCACTTCTTTTCATGCGCGACACCATTCATTTCCTGTTTTCTTTTTCTTTTCTTTTTTTGTCTTTTTCATGCAGCGTCACCACTTTTTTTTCCTATTTCTATGAGGCGCTTCCACTCTTTTATCCAGCGCTGCATCATTCGTTTGTTTGTCTCTTTGTTTGTTTTTCATGCGCGCCGCCATCACCCTTCTCCCTTATAATATGGAACTGTACGTATTTTCATGGGGAATTGCATATATTTTCATTTCCTTTTAGTATTTACCAAGAACAAGAAAGGACCACTTAGCTGCCAGTTCCCGAGCACGTCCAGGAGTCAGCAAATAGAAAAAAAAGGGAGGGAGGGGGGGGGGGGGGGGGAAGCCTTGAAACCTCCTTCTCAACCCCTTCAATACTGGGCCCCACTTTTATCACGAGTTTTGGAAATGATTAAGACGATTTTATTGACACTAGGAAGGCTCTATGGAGGTCTGAGGATGAAGCGCCATGCAGAGTCTGTACTATTCTAATCTCCACATGAATTTCTGAAGCGGTAGTAAATCGACAAGTAATAAGCAGAAGAGATACGAAAATGCATCTCAACACTGAATAATAACAATAAGCAGAATGAGTATAAAAACGCGTTACAGTACTGATGGGCTTAAACGAGGTTAGGTCAAAGGAAGATGGAAATACGGAAAGTGTACGTGTTATAAAGGCCACATTTGTTTTTTTATTGTGTGGAATTCTTCTTAAACAATTAATCGAAACATGAAAACTCCCCATTACAAGACGTCAGTAAGTCACAGCGGAGCGTGTTCAGAGTAGTCCAGATAAGAGTGTGGAACGTTTAAGAACACGAAGGATGGCGAGTCTCAATAAATCCATGAAGTGAACGACCTTGCTGAAAGGAAATCATAAAAGAAAGGATAAACGAGGGGAAAAATTCTCACTTCTCTTCGTACACGTCTCGTCTCTGTCTCTGTCTCTCTCTCTCTCTGTCCCTCTCGTCTCCGTGTCCGTCTCTATCTCTGTCTCCGTGTCCGTTTCCGTCTCCGTGTCCGTCTCTATCTCCGTCTCTGTCTCTGTCTCCATCTCCCTCTCCCTCTCATACACACACAAATACCAATACACTTCACAAATGAACACAAAGGACGAACATAACACCACCCCTTCTGATTCTTTCAAGGCTGTCTGTGATCCGTTACACCAGAATACAAGATGCTGTGGCTGAGATAAAGACCAACATTCCTTCCATAATTATGATTTGATGTAACCCCTTCAATACTGTGAGGCGTTGTTATATCGTTCTGCTTACTTAATTTGGCGATTTTATACAGCTTAAGAAACTCATGTGGGGATTGAAATAGTACAGATTCTGGCTATTAATCTTCAGTCCTCCATAGACCCTTCGTGATGGCAATAAAGTCGTCTAATCACACCCAAAACTCATGGTAGAAGTGTGTCGCAATACTGAATGGGTTAAGGTACTTTTTTATTATTATTTTATCACGTACATGTCAACTGTCCGCTTGTACACCTGCCCCCAGCCAGTCCCATTCCTCTCGGCAACACCACACAACGCACCACACCACAATACAACACCTCACGTTCACGGCCATCCAGCCAAGACCGCTTCATGTCCTGTCCTGTCCTGTTTTCTTTCTTTTTTTAATCATTACTCTACTTTTTGTCCTGATTTTCCTGAGTTTTATATACCTTTTTTTTCCTATGCATGTATTTTATTTTTCTTCACTCTCTTATTATTAGTTTTTTTTTATCTTTTACTTGATTATCTTTTATCAGGTTTCCTTCACTTCCTTCAGTTCATTTTTGTCTTCTAATTTCCCCTTTCCTTCCATTTGTTATTTAAAACGTTCTCCCTTACAGTTATACCACAGTTGTTGTTGTTGTTCATGTTGTTGTTGCTGCTGTTGTTGCTATTGTTGTTGTTGTTGTTGCTGCTGCTGTTGCTGCTGCTGTTGTTGTTTTCGTTTTGTTCTTCTTCATTCCATCCACAAAAAAGAAAAAAATATTCATATCAACACGACAAGCAAAATTTACCTCCTTCACTCCGGATTTCAAACACTTTCTACTATTCGCAACGTGTATACCTGCCCGCCTTGCCTCGCTCTGCCTTTCACGATCCGGTCCCGCCCTGCCATTACCAACCAGCCCGTCCTGCTCCACCCGCCCATACATGCCCTCCTGTATGGCCCCGCACTCAACACCTTCAATAGTGGTTCTCTCAACTTGTGTGGCGGGTAAGCGCGGGGAATCTCTAAGGAACATGACTCTTCCTCAAAATATAATGGTGCATGAGTGATCAACTTAAACTTCCTTGTAGAAAACGTACATTTGACTGGTTTTACACACACACACAAAGTTTTTTCTATTGTCAACCAGCGTAGCAAATATGTATATGACACTGTTTTGAAAGTATATTGAAATCCATATACACCGAGAGAGAGAGAGAGAGAGAGAGAGAGAGAGAGAGAGAGAGAGAGAGAGAGAGAGAGAGAGAGAGAGAGAGAGAGAGAGAGAGAAATGAAAACCTCCTCTCACAATGGAGTCAGATACACAAGAAGTTTCCTCTGCAAGAAGAGTGAGATTGCTGCGTTACACAACATGGAGGCAGAAGAAGCAACATGAGCCGAAAGACGTCTCAATTTCATTATTACATTCAATTCAGCTTCGTGATTGCAAGACAGAGAGAAGGCATTTGTCTGGGCACAGGAGAAGTGTAGCAACAAATTCCTCTCATGAGATCATATTAGTTTTCTTACACAGTCATAATTTCCTAAGAGAAGTCATCGATGATAATTACTAATACTTAAACATGTTCATTAATCCCATGGTAACTGAGCCCCACTTCAGGTTGAAATATTTGTTCATTATGTAACCAATCGTGAAAAAATTAGTAAACGATTAGGTTAGGCTGAGTTGGATTAGGTTACGTTGGGTTGTATTGGATTAGGTTATGTTATCTTGTCTTTCTACTTTCTCTTCTTAATCCACTTCCAGTTTTTTTCTCTCTCTTTTCCCTTTCGCTTCAGTTAACTTATGCAAAGCCACAAGGAGTGTCTACTAAGGCTCATCACTGACAGCAGCAGGACGGGAGGCCACATCCACACACTTCTACTACGTCCGCCACACTAAAGCACATCGTAAAATAGAAAATAAGCCAATCTGAACATTTACGACCAACGTTACTAACTGATTATGAGCGGAACCTGGGCAGTCATACAGGGCGCAAAGGAACCTTTATGGGAGCTTATTGATCACCCCTAACGTAAGCTATTCTGTACAATCTCTCTCTCTCTCTCTCTCTCTCTCTCTCTCTCTCTCTCTCTCTCTCTCTCTCTCTCTCTCTCTCTCTCTCTCTCTTACAACCATCATTTTTTTATGTATAAAGGGAAAATTGACCAAGGGCAACAAACAAATAGGCACACTGAGATGCCAGTCCCCAAAAAGGGTCAAGAGACACATCTAAAATAACGTGGTGTCCTGAAACCTTCCTCTTAACCCCTCCAATAATGGGACTCATTTTCATAATTATTCTACTTACTATTTGTCGACTTTACAGTGCTCCAAAAACTCACGTGGAGATTAGGTTAGTAAAGACTCTAGCTTTGAATTTTCTGACCTCCATAGACCTTTCCTAGTGCCGATAAAATGGTCTAATCTCACTCGTGGTAAAAATTTGTCGCATTACTGAAGGGGTTAAATAAGTTCAGGTTACAGACAGAATGAAACAGACCAACACCATCCATGCGTGACGCTGCCTCTCTTCCTTCACCCTGCCATGAGTTCAGGTTATAGGTAAATGAGTTATAAGTTATAGGTAATTGAGGTTATAGGTAAATGAGTTTAGGTTATAGGCAGATGGAAACACACACCACTCATACCCAGCACTGCCTCTCTTCCTTCGCCCTGCCATGAGTTCAAGTTATAGGTAAACGAGTTATAGATTATAGGTCAATGGGTTCAGATTATAAGTAGATAGAAACACACACCACTCATACCCAACACTGCCTCTCATCCTTCACCCTGCCATGAGTTACAGGTAAATAAATTATAGCTTATAGGTAAATAAGTTATAAGTTATAGGTAAATGATGTTAAAGCTAAATCAGATTAGGTTATAAGTAGATGGAAACACCACACCACTGATGCCCAACACTGCCTCTCTTCCTGCACTCTTTCCTGCCACCTCTGCCCTTTTTCTTTTCTTTTTTCTTTTTCTTTTTTGAACAGTTTATTGTGTTCTTGCATATCATCCCATCCTGCCCCGCCCCCCCACCCACCCAGATGCAGCCTCCCCCACGAGCAAGACACGTTTGGCTCAGTTGCGCAGACTTGTCCTTCACTGGCCAGACACGTACCACCAGTCCCGCTGTACGTAATTACAGGGTGTACATGAAATAAAACCTCTTGTGTGTGTGTGTGTGTGTGTGTGTGTGTGTGTGTGTGTGTGTGTGTGACTGATTGACTTACTCACTCACTCACTCACTCACTGCCTGACTGAATAGATGAATAAAATAACTAATGAATAAGTGAAAGAACGAATGAATGTCTATATAAGAAGGATGAAAGTGTGTGTGTGTGTGTGTGTGTGTGTGTGTGTGTGTGTGTGTGAGGGCGGCGGTGTACTGGCGGTGGGAATGGAGGGCGTAACGAGGGCGGGGGTGGCAGCGTGTCGGATCACTCAGCTGCTTCGACTGATTCCTGTTAATGGCTGTGATTTCTCGATGATTCTGCCGGGAGTGAAAAAGTAAAGAATTTCCTAAGACCCGTGATATGTCTTGATCTTTGACATTTAAGTAGTAAGTGCCAAGACTCTCACTCTCTCTCTCTCTCTCTCTCTCTCTCTCTCTCTCTCTCTCTCTCTCTCTCTCTCTCTCTCTCTCTCTCTCTCTCTCTCTCTCTCTCATGACTGCAATCTGTGTTACTCAAGTCTCAATAAGAACTAATTAATTTACTTCCTAATTCTATCAATCTTTAACGTCATTCAATTCTAAGCTTTAAATTATAAAGTTTTTTTTTTTTTTTTCCTTCATGTCTTATTATTGTTGTTGATGACGATGATGATGATGTGTAAGTGTGTGTGTGTGTGTGTGTGTGTGTGTGTACTGTGACTCTCTCTCTCTCTCATTAACGTACTTTCCCTTCCTGAACACCCCGCCCTGCCTCTCCCAGCCCCATCCCTCACTTCATACCGCGATACCTTGCCAATTAGCCCTAACACACACACACACACACACACACACACACACACACACACGGTCGGCCAGCCATGAGATCACACAGTGGGGGGATTCCGGTACTAATGTTTGGAATCGAATATCACACTTCGCCTGTCACAAGGGATCAAACTCTCCTCCTTGGAACTGAGAGAGAGAGAGAGAGAGAGAGAGAGAGAGAGAGAGAGAGAGAGAGAGAGAGAGAGAGAGAGAGAGAGAGAGAGAGAGAGAGAGAGAGAGTTAGTTCCCTAGTCATAGGTGTGAGAGGGCAACAAAAGACAAAAAAAAAAGCGCGTCATCTCACCGACATGGCAATAATTATTCTGACTTCGCTGTTTCTTTTTTTTTTCTTTTTTTTCCACACGTGTTTCCTTTCGGTTTCACTTTTCCTTCGTTTTCTCTTTACTCTTCTCTATCTCACACGCTCTCTTTACTCCCTTCCTGCAGGTTACTTCTTTCTTTTTTTCCATCTTTCTTTCTTTCTTTCATCTTCTCAATACGTCATGTTTTCCTCGGGTTTTGCTTTCTGCTAACTTTCCAGCCTCTCTCTAACTTCACTACCCATCGCAAGCAAATGATACTAAACTTTGTGAGTCCCGAGCAACCAACGGCACAGGAAAGCAAAGTACGGTGTTCCCTCTGTCTCTCTTTGCTAGCATCCCTTCAAAAATGTGTGCGTCTCTGTCTCTCTCTCTCTCTCTCTCTCTCTCTCTCTCTCTCTCTCTCTCTCTCTCTCTCTCTCTCTCTCTCTCTAGGTTTCTGTTGGCGTCTGCGTACTGCTCCCTGTTTAGCAACGTATAATGCACGGCACGGGGTGATGATGATGGTGGTGGTGGTGGTGGTGGCGGTGGTGGAGTGCGTGCCTGCATGGCGTGTGTTGCGGTGGAATGGGTGCCTCTGGATTTAACCCTCGTGGAAGCATGCACTCCAAACTTTCCTTAAGCACAAGCTCCTGGTAATGGCCGCGGTGAAGGGAACTTTTAAAGCCACTCACCACCTCCAAGGAGAGCTCACATTTCTTGGTCTTGCTCGCACGTGTACAACAGACACGCCTACACTGTTCCACTAATACTCAGCTGATATCTACCTTAACTCAACCTAACGTAGCATGGTTGGAGAATATCACATGCACTATGGCACATCATAACAGCAAATTGTACTATGCTGTCCAATGCAGTACCACAACTTCATGGTAAATCACAATATAAAAAAGATGAAACTTTACTTAACTAGACTAAATTCCAGAAGATAAAAACTAATCTAGCTTATCTGATATGCATAAACGCTATTTAGTTCCACCTTGCGTCATTAAAAGCAATTTTCAACTTGACTCTGATAAAACTTTCAACTTTCATCCAGTCCATACGTATTCTGTCCCCACCTTTCCTTCCGTGGCTTTCTCGATCGTTCCCTGCGTTCCCCAAATGCCACCTGGCGTAGCTCTGGTACACGGGGGAACGCACGACGCCTTGTTGCTTAATGGGACGCACCCACACTCGCCACAGGAACACTTGTAACCAAAGGGATAAAATGAAAGGAAAGTGAGTGAGCATGCGTACTTACACTGCTCTCTCTCTCTCTCTCTCTCTCTCTCTCTCTCTCTCTCTCTCTCTCTCTCTCTCTCTCTCTCTCTCTCTCTCTCTCTCTCCTACTCAACCCTACACTACACACACATCCTCACATCCCCTCCCACATTCATCTCCACATCCTACACCCACACACATCCTCACCCACACATTCCTACATCCCACACAGACACACAGTTCATCAAACACTTTTTCTCCATCACCGCGTCTCTCATGTACGTGATGCAAAAGCTCCATAAAGTCACAACCCCCGCCAAACCAACATGCCTATCCTGCCCCCATGGCATCCCCTCCTCCCCTCGTCCCTCCTCAGCCACACCCTGTCTCTTCCCCCACGCCACGCCCCCTCCCCCCCCTCGCACACGTCCATGGTTCCAGCACCCGCCACTTCCACTTCCCCCACCCAGTTGTTATCACATTAATATTCTGCGATGCTCTGAAAGTTTTAAGGCAATAAAATTCTAGTACTGTCCGATGTGGAAGTGGAAAAATATGACCACGGTTGTAGATACATAAGTGGAGCCGCACTCACATCAATACAGCGGCGAGTGATGCCCCACTGCATGCCGGCGTGGCGGGTGTGATGGAGTACGCCATGACGGTCTCCTTTCCCCCACGTCCAACACACGTGTTTCCGCTGTGCCTCCTTATTTTATGAATGAAAGTGACGACCACACCACTCACCCGTACCTCGAAAGACACTGGCTGGTGTCACGAGTCTAAAGGATCTTCGAGATACAAGTAATGGCTGACCACAGCAACACTAAAGACTGTCACTCCTCACATCACCTGTCACGCGGTGCCAAGCCTGCCACGTGTGAAGCCTTTACCTGAAGTTGTGCTCTGCGACACTGCAACCACCTCAAACACACCTAACGACGCTTGTTACCAAGGGAGGGGGAAGGTACTTACAGTTGGAGGCTGCTCTGAACACCGTCTTGTAGGCGCGGCTTACAAGCACGCCCAGCCCACACGGCTCACACGCACACGCGGGGGTGTCTGTGTCGCGGGCCGTCCATCCCAGCGACTCTAGCGGCGGGGTTGAGATGCGCGGCGGCAAGGGCGGGGGCGAGTTCCCGCGCGGCGCCACACACTGCTTGTCATTGTCCAGTGCATCACTTCGTTCCATGGGAGTAAAAGTTTTGTGCAGCGCCGCGGGCTGGTGACGCACCAGGTTCTGGTGGTAAAGGTGTTGTTCAGGCACCGCTGGGAAAATTGGCTGCCTTGGGGGCCGGCGGCCCGCCACGCGAGGCCCCCCCGCTCCGTAACACGACCCGTCTCCAGGCGCCGTGCTGAAGCTCCGGCCAACACGCCGCCCAGGCACCACATTGCTGGGGCGCCGCACCAGGGGCAGGTGTGTGGGGGACACCACAGGCGGGGTGGGTGGACCGTAGCCGTGCAGGCTGTACGACCCGCGGCTGAAGGCTGACACGCAGGAGGAGGAGCGAGATATGGCAGTGCCCCGCCGGCCTCCGTGCTGCATGAGGTTGAAGAAAGCCTCAGAGCCCGAGGCGGCACAGCTTTGGTTGTTGACGTGCAGCGTGACAAGAGGCGGCTCCTGGCCCAGTTCACTGCCCTTTACAGTCCCTATGGGAGCCAATGGGTCCACTGTGCCCCACGCCGCCGCTACGCCAGGCCTGCGACGGCGTGGCACACCACTGATGGTACGACACGAGAAAGTGGCACCGTGCACATTTCGGAACGAGGGTCGAGGCACCACACGAGCGCCCCTCGGGAGGCGCCATGAAGAGTGGGTGGACTCCTGAACCGGCACGAAAGTGATGGGCGGCGGCAAGGGCGGCGGCAGGGGCGGCGGCAGGGGCCCGCCAGGCCACGCCAAAGCCTCGGCGATGAAGTCCGACATGGCGGGTATTGGGTGGCGAGGAGCGGTGGTTCCTCACTATACAACTAATAGGCAGCGTCACACCCGTGGTGGGCAACACCCACTTTACCCCACGGACACTCCAGCTTTCAGTTTGCTCATCGGATCAACAGCAATGTACACAGCTCAGAATGGTTTCCACCACAGGATGGCAACAAGTCTGCTAAAACTGAAATCAATCGTACAAGAAAAAAATGTAATGGAAAGCAAACTTTTACTCTTCATGAAGCCAAAGGAAACATTCCAACAAAAAACAATGCTGCGCTTGGCGCGCGTCTTCATCAGATAAACTTCTCAAACTACTCTGGTCTTTGCAATTGGATGTTTCCTTCGATCCTACTATTCGGAGAGGTATGGTTCAAACTTTTCCATCTGCTCTGCCTTTCGCCAGTCTCCTTCACACTCAAGAACATCCCTCCACAACACAGTGCCACACCGCACTAAACATTCTTCCCTTCTATTCTCCCACAATGCTGTACGACCACAAAACATCACTATACTCGTACTCTCTCTCTCTCTCTCTCTCTCTCTCTCTCTCTCTCTCTCTCTCTCTCTCTCACACACACACACACACACAACACGAGGAGCCCAACACTCGGCACCACACCAGACATAGCAGAGTAGATCAGACACAGACGCCACACGCCCACACGCCACACACCCACACACGCCACACGCAACACTACAGATCACAAGCCTGGCGGTGACTTTCCACAGCAGTTAGGTTAGTGTGCCCAGCGTGGGGCTCGAACCCACGACACTGAGATGGTGGTTCTCATGCTCTGCCCTCTGAGCTAGCCGGGCTGTTGGAGTGAGGAGAGGCAGGATGCGGAGAGGGTGCTGCTACGCTACACAAACACAGGGACAGTTAGGTGAGCATGTCCCGAGGCACCAGTACACATGACAATACATTCCACTCATACACAAATATATACAAGCACACCCAAGTATAAGCAACACTTTCTTTGATGAACCAGGAATGCGAGCGTGATCTCCGCGCAACATTTTCTGAGGCATGACACTCGGCGTCCTGAAAGGTAATTCTCTGAGACTACACTGCTTTCCTTCGCTTCTATGCTTTAAGATAGACATTACTGTTGTATTCCATTGCATAGAACACGTGCTATATTCTTGACCATTCACTATGACAGCAAACACAATTCACTGAGCTATCGTTACAGAGCAGTCACACTCATGGTATTGTAGTGTATCTTGTGGATCAGCTTATCATTCGCTTGATCATTGCATTGTATCATTCATCACTCGCCAAACACCTCCTTTACCGGCAAAGGAGCAGCAATCACGATCCTCCGCCACGTCTGAGACACAATACAACAAAATATTTGGCCTCATATCTGAGAATCATTCACTGGACTGTTATTCCTTCTCCAGTATCACGCCAACACTCGGGGTGCTCAGGGCCTTCCTAACAAACCATTCCCCAGAGGGAGCCGCTGCACCGCAAAGGAGCAGAGCGGCAGACACACACCTCGCGGCACCGACGGAGAAGTCCCGATGTCAACTCCACCGCCTTCTGTCCACCACTGGATGAGAAGACAGGAGGTACACGCGGCGCCTCCCGCACGCTGAGCTGAACGCCGTGCGAAGCTTTACGTAAACTTTCGCTCACACGTGGCCTCCCCTCCACACCACAGCTCCCCGTGTGCCGCTCACTGCCACCACACTCTCTGTGGCGTGACACCAATACTGACACGCCCTCCCCATGCCAGAGAAACACACCTGCCGGGACACGCCACGCTGCAGAGGGAGCACTGCCACTCAGAACAAAGATCACAGACTCCACTGAACGAACAGTCGTCGTGAGCGGGGAGAGTTGCCACGTGAGCCGCTCACAACACAGGAGCCACCCATCGCCCCCCCCCCCCCATCACCATCCACCTCTATCACGCTCCTGCCACCGCATCCAAACACCGCAGCCACACGCTATACAACCTTTCAGCCATCGTTATCATCTCAGACACAAAGTACATAGTTTTTCTGTCCATAACACCTCATGACACGCTGCGTTCCTCCTCCACATAGCTCTTATATCACACGGCTCATCTAAAACTTAGAAAACATTACAGAGAACATTTTAATCCCATGTGTTATTACCTGAAAAAGCGAACTAATTTATCGACAAATATATATGAAAAAATTCTCAGCCAAAATACCACACTTTCCAGCCTATGTTGACAAGTCTAGGGGAAACACACATCAGTCATCATTCCAACACACTACACACGCATCTACCTTGTGTTCTCCGCTCAATAATAGTCTCCCACGTCCACCCATCGCTGCCACCAACACTCACTATCCATCTGACATCAACAGTATTAAGAAGATAATAAATGCAAAGTACTGAGCGAAGGCAGAGGAAATCCACACAATATCTACACGGTAATCAATGAGGCCCTGGTGTGTTCAGAGTATGAAAAGATGTAGAAGTTATAGTTAGTTCCGATCTTGGTCTACGAAAACAATGCATACAGACTAGAATTAAGGGAAATAGAGTATTGGGATTCATTGTTAAGAGTAAAAAAAAATAGAAGTTGGCAGTGGTCAGTCACACCGCATCTACGAGGTGTCCACAAAGTTTAGGGACATTGGAATTTGACTTTTTTTTTTCTCCATACCCAGGTCGAATAATGGCTCTGTCTAAAAAAGAATGAATCGAGTTGGTACTCTTAAGTGGACGAGAAGGATAGTCTTATCGTGAAATTACGGAAGAACTTAACCTTCTACACCCTCATCGGCAACCTATTCATTTTACTGCCGTCGGGAAATTGGTCAAAAAGTTTAGGGAGACATGCAGTGTCTTGGGCAAACCCTATTCTGGACGACCAAAGACTTCAGACGAAACAAAGGAGACTGTCACAGCGAAGGTTTATGCAAGTCCAAACAAATCCCTTCGTCGGACATCCACGGAGTTGGGCGTTCCAAAGTCAACCATCCATACAATCCAGGTAGAGGAAACCTATCTAAATTCGCTCACACAAGGAATACAACGGGTAGAATCAATGGTCTACTCATATTACAGTTTCCCTCTTTTCTGACGTTTCTTATAAGCAAGAGCAATACAAAACACATACAAATGAACAGGAAAAGCTAGTGTAATATGATGAAAGAGGGGGAAAAAGATAACAATAATGCACAATCTTTCACAAATACAAATACAAACATAGTCATTACCGCCATCATCGCAAACCATAACCAGCATTCCCTTCTTTGCAGTGAACCAGGAAAGCTCAGCACAAGGAAGCCACGTCCACTACACACCACACACCACAACCAAAAAATAGAGAGACGTGGAGAGAGGGAACAAGTGGAGAAAGATGTAGAGAAGGAAATAAGAGGTGGAGAATAGATGGAGTGAGGTGTATAGACGGTGAAGAAAGATAAATAGAAGGTGGAGAGTGGAGAGAAGGAACAAGTGGAGAAAGATGTAGAGAAGGAAATAAGAGGTGGAGAATAGATGGAGTGAGGTGTATAGACGGTGAAGAAAGATAAATAGAAGGTGGAGAGAAGATAGAGAGAGATAGAAAAGAAGGTAGACAGGTATAAAAGAAGCTACAGAAAGGTATATAAAAAGTAGATAAAAGTATAAAAGATGACTGAGAAGGGTGGTGAGAAAAAGGAAAGAAATTAAGAAAGGTGTTGAGAAAGGGGAAAGAAATTAGGAAAGGGATAAAAGGCGGATAAAAGGTAGACGAAAAGGTCGAAAGTGAAGAAAAGTAGAGAGGATATGAAAAGTAATTTGAGGAAAGGGTGGAGAGAAGTTGAGAGAAGTAGAGCGAAATGGAGAGAAGGTAGAGAAGTGAAGAGAAGGTGGAGAGAAAATAGAGAGAAGATGGAAAGGGATGGAGAGGGGGTAGAAAACATAGGTATTGGCCAGCCACTAATACAACCTTCACCACCACCTCCACCACCACCACCACCTACACACTTATCATGTAATACTATGTTTCTATTTACTGTCCTTCGAATTTGCGTCTACCACTCCCCACGCCCCCCCCCCCCCACGCCCCCAACGCGCGCAGCACGCCCCCCCCCCCCCACGCCCCCAACGCGCGCACAACACACACAACACACAACACACACACACACACACACACACACACACGCGGAGCCAGAAACATTTAAAACATTGTCGTTTTCCATTCAGACCGCCCCCCTCTCTCTCTCTCTCTCTCTCTCTCTCTCTCTCTCTCTCTCTCTCTCTCTCTCTCTCTCTCTCTCTCTCTCTCTCTCTCTCTCTCTCTGTCCATCTACTACTTTCCCTCTCCTTGCAACTGATACACCCTCCCCACCACCATAACCTCAAGCACGCAAGCCACAGGCCATGTCAAAAGAGGAGGAGGAGGAGGAGGAGGAGGAGGAGGAGGAGGAGGAGGAGGAGGAGGAGGAGGAGGAGGAGGAGGGAGGAGGAGGACGAAAACGAGAAGAAGAAGAAGAAGAAGAAGAAGAAGAAGAAGAAGAAGAAGAAGAAGAAGAAGAAGAAGAAGAAGAAGAAAAAGAACACAAAAAGGACAAAAAAGACATGAAAGACAAGAACAAGAAAGAGGAGGAGGAGGAGGAAGAAGAGAAGGAAGATAAACTAGACAAACCATGATACAAAAACACATATTATTAACAAACACACACACAAAAAAAATCACCATATGCAAATGATAAGAGCACAGAAAGTACCAAAAGCTAGAAAGAAAGACAGTACTCCCTCTCCCTCTCCCCCCCCCCTCTCTCTCTCTCCCTCTCTCTCTCTCTCTCTCTCGACGCCAACCAAGACAAAGCCCAAACAAACTGCGGCTGAGATTCAAATAGACACAGTGGCACCCAAACTTATAATTAAACGGTAAGTATTCCCGCAAGTTGGAGGAGAGACCAAGCAAGAGTCCTGGCAGAAAAGTCCCTCGCTACACCAGGAGGAAGAAGAAGAAGAAGAAGAAGAAGAAGAAGAAGAAGAAGAAGAATGGAAGGGAAGGACTTAATACTTTTCTTTTTTTCCTAACGTACACCTTCCAATAATTAAAAGAAATGAAACTCAACTGAAATATTGACAGCAGCAGCAGCAACAGAAGCAAAAACAACAACAACAACAACAACAACAACAACAACAACAACAACAACAACAAAGCCACGAGTCTCAGAAAAAAAAATAAATGAATAAATAAATAAATGATAAACAAACATGACATCTCCTCCTCCTCCTCCTCCTCCTCCTCCTCCTCCTCCTCCTCCTCCTCCTCCTCCTCCTCCTCCTCCTCCTCCTCCTCCTCCTCCTCCTCCTCCATGTGCGTTACAGAGCACGGTGCGGTCAGGCAGGGCAGACGGA
>CM035188.1:15229471-15231971 GCA_020233015.1 Callinectes sapidus | reverse complement strand
TGAGGGAGGGAGTATCGCCGTCATTGTCGTCCTCATCTTCGTCGTCTTGTAGGTGTCGTATCTCCATGGTCGTACAGGCGTGAAGAACTTTACCCTCCCACCCCTCCCCAACTTGATTCATTCACTTGTGTGTCTACGTACAGTACATACCATTCCTGTCGTCCTCACACCACCACGACCAACCTGCCACTATCACCACTACTCGTACTGTCACCACGCCGCCGTCATCATCCTCCTTCCACGACTACATTCAAGTCAGCTCTCGTCGTCGTCCTGTGGTCCTGTTCTAGTCGTCCCCTGACCCAACGAACGACGCCTTCATCCCAACACGCCACGTTTTCAATCCAATTTTTCGTACGTGTTTCCGAATGGCAGGAATTGTGAAAGTGACTGTAACTTCCCTGCCTCGACGTCCCCTTCAAGAAAATCACATGAATGGATAGGAAAGCAAGGCAAGGTCGAGACCGTGGTTTGGTTCAGTTACGGATGAGGTTGTAGTATAGGTTAAAGAGAGAGATATATACGTACTTATGTGTAATTATATTCTTCGGCAGATCATTTCAGGCTGGAGTAAGTTAGGAGTTAGTGAGAGAGTCAGTCAGTCAGCCAGTCAGTCAGTCAATTGTTGACTCGTATTGTGTTGTGAAGAAAGTGACAAGTAAATAAGGTCAATGCGAGGTCAAGCTAGTTCAAGTCATCCTCATTGTTTTAGGGTGTAAGATTATACGTTAGATGTGACCTTGCCACAACCAGCATTACTACCACAACCTTTTCCTCGCTCAACCCCATACACACACACACACACACACACACACACACACACACACACACACACACACGAAGCAGGATCAACACCACAATACAAAAAGTAACACCAGAAACAAACAAGTCTCAGTGTCCGTAATAAGATGTTCCCGTTGTGTTAAGTGTAAGCTCAGTGTCCGTGTAAAGGATGTCAAGACGTGACCCGATGGAAGAGAAGAGATAACCCGGGCGAGACCAAAGGAACATAGGAACACAAGAAGCACCGATGAACTTCAGACTTAAGAAGAAAGTGCTGCCCCAAAAATGGCGTTCAATCTTTGGGTCCTCCTCTGTTTGAGAAACGTGTGTTTGTGTTTACTTATTGGCGAATGGGGAAGCAGTTATGCTCGCTCTCTCTCTCTCTATCTCTCTCTCTCTTTCTATCTTGATCTAATTGTGTACGCGTCTCTCTATTATTATTTATTATTGTAATTACGAGTATTATTGTCACTCAAAAAAGTTAATATTCATTAATTCATTCATTCATTTGTTTATTTACTCAGTTGTTGTTTATATCATGAAGATGAGGAAGAGATTAAGTGTGTGTGTGTGTGTGTGTGTGTGTGTGTGTGTGTGTGTGTGCGCGCGCGTGTGTGTGTGCGCGTGTGTGTGTTGGGGGGTATGAGAGAGAGAGAGAGAGAGAGTAATGCAAAGGCGTATAACATGATTGATGATAGTAATAAAGGTGATGATAATGTTGATGATTATTATTATTACAGTGAAATATGGATAAGCAAAAATAAATTAATACGACAGAGTTACTATTGTTATTATTATTATTATTATTATTATTATTATTATTATTATTATTATTATTATTATTATTATTATTATTACTATTATTATTATTATTATTATCATTATTACTATTATTATTTTTTTATTATCATTATTATCATTATCATTATTATTTTATCAGCATTATTGTTAACATTATCATTATTATTATCACTGCACGACTATGACATTGCTCGCCCTTACGCCTCTTCTTCAAATATATATATAAATGAATAAATATATATATCCGTACACACAAAGAAGAAAAGAAATATGTATACTAATGTTATCTGATGTGGTCCGTCCACGCCTCACTCCCCAATACCACAGCCCTTTCAATCCCAAAGCCAAACACCCTATTCACCCTTAACACAAAGTACAGATCCCGTAGCAAGTCATGTCATGTACTGCAAATCACAACCGACAATAAAAAAAAAAATCATATCAATTATCTTTGTCTATCACATTCCTATGTCTTGATCTTTGCAAAACTGTTAATATATATCCACAATTGTTCACGAGTCTACACATGGATTCCTATTTGACTTGTAAACGTAAAATGCACTTAGTTGGTTGACATCACTTCTTGGGCACCTGTACCTTGTTCTCCTCTCTTCCCTCCCCCCCATTCCCCGTCCCCCAGCCAGGCATCAAGCAGGGTTATACACTCCTTCTGGAAATAGTCTGCCTTCTCATTCATTTGTCTCTCCTCTTCACACTTCTCGAATTTCACATCTTCATTCGTCAGTTTTGTGTGTGTGTCTGTGTGTGTGTGTGTGTGTGTGTGTGTGTGTGTGTGTGTGTGTGTGTGTGTGGTGTGTTCTCACCGTTGATTTTTCATAATATTGCTCTCTCTCTCTCTTTCTCTCTCTCTCTCTCTCTCTCTCTCTCTCTCTCTCTCTCTCTCTCTCTCTCTCTC
>CM035188.1:15189889-15203124 GCA_020233015.1 Callinectes sapidus | reverse complement strand
AGAGAGAGAGAGAGAGAGAGAGAGAGAGAGAGAGAGAGAGAGAGAGAGAGAGAGAGAGAGAGAGAGAGAGAATATTCCTAATTCTTTTTGCGTATTAACATTCCTGTACACTTTGGTCAATACTGTACTTCCTTTAGGCTCATTCTACCAAAGTACGGATTCAGCTTTTGAGTTCATCGTCTGTCACTCAGATTCTCAAATATTTGTTTCTCCTCCATTATTTCAAAAGGCTCTATATAATTTTTACACAAGTTTTTAAGGTGTTTTTTTTTAGGGTTCTACGGACAGATTGACATGTTACGTTATCCTGCCGTGGCTGACTGGTGCCCATTTCGAGACTGGGTAAACCTAGGAGTGGCCAATGGTCCCATAAAAAATCCAGCATTGACTAGGATTCCAAGTCAGTACTTCATACATTCTAGGGAGACATTCTATCGCCTAAGCTATCACGCAGTTATACTGGTGAAAAAACACAGACTGATAGAGCCCTAATAAATACCATCTACCTTTTTCTCTATATCACAATTCTATCCATCAATCACTTTTTTCTAGAAGAGGGGAAAGCTGGCCAAGGGCACCAAAAAGGTCAAAATAAGCCCACTAGTTGCCAGTCCCCTGAAAGGTCTATAGAGTTAGCCGAAAGTCAAAGATAAATGTCTTAAAACCTCTCACTTAAATAGAATCAGACTTACTTAACAAAGACACGAACATATAGTGACGGAGGAACGGTTAGCTAGAACAAGAATTTAGATAACTTCCTGCACCACAAGACAGACAGATAAAAGACAGATAAGACTTACAAACATACATACACACCCTCCCCCCCACAATCAACCATCTCACGCCTCTCCTCCTCACACAAACAGCGACAAATTTTCAAAAAACACCTGCATTTCGAAATTAATCTTACCAGCAATCCTCATAATTTAAGCGCCTCTCTTCCTTGCTGCCTCCTTCCATCCCTCCCCACCTCCCTCCTGCCCTCCTCTCCCCCTCTCCTTCCCTCCTGCCCTCCTACCCAGCCCGTGACGACTTTCCGGGCCAAGTAATGAACCCAGGAGGAATATACAACATTAAAATGAAGGCGATCACGAGTTAAAATCTATTCAAAGGCAACGGTGAAATATTAATGTACTCTCGAGGGAATGAGGTCCTTCCCTCCTCTCCTGCCTCCCTCCTTTGCTCTCAAATCTGGTAAATGAGGACAAAATCACTTATTCCCACATCTTAATCACGTCCATAAATATTTGAGTAATTAAAAAATTTTGTCTCTGATTGTGTGCGTAGGAGCAGGAGGGAGGGGGAGGCAGGGGGACATGGGGGTGGTGGAGGGACGGTGGAGGGATGAGGGAGACAGCGAAGAGGGAGTAAAGGTGAAGGAAAAAAATCACGGTGATGATAATGAAATGGGGCAAATATGCAGAGAGGAGGAGGGAGGAAATGAGAGAGAAAAGGAGATGGAGGAGAAGGAAATGAGAGAAAGGAGGAGGAGGAGGAGGAGGAGGAGGAGGAGGAGGAGGAGGAGGAGGAGGAGGAATTGAAAGAGCACTATTGAATTTTATTAATAACATCATAAAAGTAATTAAAATGAAACGAAAAAATAAATGAAAATCCGAATGATGACAACTTGAGGATAAATACAAGATCAGTAAAGCTCACAATAACAAAAGCTGAAGTGTAACAGGAAAGCAAGGGAAGTAATTGCAGTGAAGAGTACAGATAGATAAATACATATATCGAGGAAAAGACTAATGTATACCTGCTTCTATATTTCCATCCTCCCATCACCTAAACTCTCTTAAGATGGAAGTTCATAGACATTCACCACTTTCTTTTGGCTAACTCTCTCGGACCAGCATGGGAACTGGCAACTAAATGAACCTATTTTAACTCTTTCTAATTCCCTTGACCAGTTTTCTCTTTCTTACATAAAAAAAATAAGTAATAAATGAGAAGGTCTATTATCTTATCACAGTGCCGTGCCCCTGCAGACGTTGGCGACCATGGATTGCCACATTTCTCTATCTCTTGTCATTTGCAATATTTCTACAGCTTTATTGCAAATGACAAGAGATAAAAAAAAAAAAAAAACAAAGAAAAAGATTCTTCCTTCCTAGTACAGTGATCCTGAAGACGAAGCATAGTGTCCTCTTCCCTCTCTAGTCATTTATACTATTTCAAAAGCACTGACTCCGTTTCATTACAGTGAAAGTATAAAAAACAAAATAGTTCCTCTGGCTCACTGATCATAGTACAAGGAAACACTTCACTGAACCACTTCAGTATTGGGAAGCGTTTTTATGTTCATTTTGCTTATTTGGCGACTTTAAACAGCTTCAGACTTATGTGGGGATTAAAACAATACAGACTCTGGCCATTAATTTTCTGACCTCCATAGACACTTCCTAATGTCAATAAAATCGTTTGGTGATACCCCAATACTCAATGCAAAAATGTGTTCCAATACTGAAGGGTTTAACCTTTATAAGCTACTTGGTATCTCCTACTCATATCACTGAACATTCTGCAACATCTTTCCTCATTCTACAACTAATTTCTTATTAATTTCTTTCTTGCACGTGTTTTTGTTTATGTCATGTACATTGTTTACAACCTCTTCAATACCGGGATACGTTCTCTTATCTATTCTACTTACCATTAGCAATTTTCTAACAGGTTCAGAAACTCATGTAGGGATTAGAATAGTACAGACTCTGGTCATTAATCTTCCGACTTCCATAGACCTTTTCTAATGTCAATAACTTCGTCTTATAATCAAAATTCAATCTAAAAATGAGTCCCAGTACTGAAGGGATTAATACTGAATGTCGCAGTGAAAGAGTTAATGCATCAATGTGCCGCTACTTACAAACTGCCAAAATGTTAGACAAGTTTAATTCTCAGTTTTAAGTCGATAACCACTAAGCTTTTTGTAAAGACCGATTCCGTAATTACATTAACCAACACTTAAAGAAAGTAATGGCGGAACAAAATAAAACCACTGGTCCTGGGGGAAAAGGAGGAGGAGGAGGAGGAGGAGGAGGAGGAGGAGGATAGATGTAGAATATAGTACAATAAAACAATTTGAAGGAGGAGGAAGAGGAGTAGAAGAACAGTACTCAAAATATAAATAAAAGTAAAAGAAGGTGTTGTTGTTGTTGTTGTTGTTGTTGGGTGGTGGTGGTGTACGGGTCACAAGCCTTAAGTCTGTGTGGGGATGAGTGAGGCTTAAGGCGCTAAATTTGATACATAATATTCAATCTCTTGGGAAGAAACAAAGACCTGCATCGGTCAAACTCTACGGAAGCCAAACGCTTATTTCATGTTTGGGTTATCCGCTGAAGGAATTGTATGATAAATTAGTATGCTGGAAAAAAAAAAAAAAAAACTGTAGAAATTGAGACATATTTTTTCCACTTTAGGTCCAATTATCCTTACTTGACTGTGTTCCCTATTTTCTCCAAAGGAAATAAAATATAACCTTAACAAATAGCAAAAAATTAAATGGACAAGAATAGTTTTTCTGAAGACAGTTTTTCGAGTCATGGCCGTTAAGATAAAGTAAAAGTAGCTAAGAATACAGGAATACTTTTATAAACGTGCTAAACAGATGATTGTCTAAGAATAGTATGGAGTTTGCAATGGGTAAGCCAAGTGGTGAGTGGCTATGGAGACGCTCTCCTCTCAATCTCACCACCACATTCGCACTCTGTTCCAGTAAAGGTGAGTAAATCAAACTTCAGACCACATTAAAGATTTAAAGTTAACCGATTGTAAAACTATACAGAAAATGACCTTTACCCGGCGTGTAATTTGGATGTGCAGCAGAGTCGAATTCAAAACTTTCTTCGTGGATATAACAGAACAGTGCTATATTCAGTGACACAGAAATGAATCGTTCCTCAACAAACAAATTAACAAAGTAACACATCCTGTCAATATGATGGATATGCAAGTAACAAACAGATAAGAAAAACAAAACAAAACAAAACAATCATCTGGTATAAATATGGAAAGTATAGTTATTAAAGTCCAGAGTTTACCAGAGAAAGGTATGAATGATTGAGAGTACTGGTTAACTCTTGCATTACAGAGTTGGACAGAGTAGGGGTGAGAGGGTGGGAGGATAAAGAAAGCCTTATGCGGCGAGACCGTAAGAACAAGCGTCACCTCTGCTTGTCATGTCCAAGTCCTTTGCTGATCCTGTAGTAGGTCAGACGCCTGTGAATCATTGCCTTATTTTACAAGACAAATATTCAAATCATAAAAAAGGAAAGTAAATTCTTCATATTGATAATGACAGTAAATTAAAAAAAATGAAGTTCAATGGGTGTATTTTTTAAATGAACAAGAAACTTTTTCAATAAAATTTCTTATTATTATGAATCCACATCTGACAACATACAAACGAAATGCAAGATGCTGTAGATAGGATAAGATAATTAATCTTACTTATTTTCAAAGGAGAACTTCTTTTGGGTAAAGCATGACACTAAACACTGATTTCATTACATTGGTCACAAAAAACAACAAAAAAATCAATTGAAAAAAATCTGCTTTAGATTAAGTAAGTAGATTTTTAGAAATTTCTATCTAAAAATCGTGATTTTCCCAACCCTGCAGCAAACCAACATACTTTTCTTGTGTTCCACTCTGCTCTGTCTTATTTATTCTTTTTCCGAGCAGATCCTAGCGTACCAACTTTCTTTTCCTGGCTATATATCATACCCATTCCTCCTGCCTTAACCTTTCCACACCACTAACTTATTAACCACTGCCTTTCTCGAGCACTTCACCTCACACTTTGAATTCTTTTCTTCAACATTTTCTTTTTCCATTATTAGCATCAGCGATTGCACCCTTCCACGCTCTGCTCCTCCCTTTCCTTTCCGCTGTCTCTCTCTCTTACCTATTCCAGCACATACACAGACACAGCATTTCGTCTCCAAGTTTCCTCGTTGTCAGCACTAAACGACGTAAACAGGGCATTAGAAGCTGAGTCTAACCAACATGCTATAACTGCCCTCTGGAACGACACCTCCCAGACACATTAATCCCAGTACCATCCTAGTCTTGCCTCGCTGGCCGCTTGTTTACCCGTTTTCAGTCGCTTTATTTCTTTGGCACATCGTCTCTTTAATTCAGTTCTCATGTGGTTAATGTAATTCGATCTCTTTATAATCTCGTTAGAATTACTTTTAGAGGCCAGAGATTAATTGTGTGATTTTTTGCGGCTTATTCTATGGATATTCTACCTGTTTATAGTGGTTTTACTTCCTTAACAAATCTTCTCTTCAGTTCAGTTCTCTTGTGGTGAATGTATACGTAGTTATCTCTCCTGTGTTATATCTTTGTTATCTCGTCAGAGCTACTTTTAAGAGACAGAAATGATTTATGAGGTTTTCGTAAGTTATTTTCTATGGGTAACATACAATTCTCGGTAAAACTATTGAAAACACGACCAGAAAACCAGAAAAATCTTCAAGTGAAGAGGCTGAGGATGTCAAAATTACACGCAGAAATGTTTAGGAGTGTGAATGGATATCTAACATAAGCAATAGAAGATCAAACAGTCACCTTTCTCATCATTTCCGAGACTATAGATGATACGTTACGTTACTACTATTATTACTATTCATATCTAGACTATAAGTTCAAGGCTATTTGTGTTGATCCACATTGCCAGTTTGAAATTAGAGTATTAAAGCGAAGGTTGCTCAGGGTTACAGTGATGGGTTAGCGTGCAGTGATGGGAAGATGACTAGAAAAACAACAACAACAACTATACGTACAACGGTGATCTTAAGCTAATGAGGACTGTTCTACGAAGTGTCCATATATCGAATTCATAACAGTATGAACCATTGAAACATCATTTGTCTCTCTCTCTCTCTCTCTCTCTCTCTCTCTCTCTCTCTCTCTCTCTCTCTCTCTCTCTCTCTCTCTCTCTCTCTCTCTCTCTCACAAGCAAGGCGCCATGGTGCTTCTTAGATAATAAATATAGGAAGTGTGTGTGTGTGTATGTGTGTGTGTGTGTGTGTGTGTGTGTGTGTGTGTGTGTGTGTGTGTGTGTGTGCGTGTGTTTCTTCAGCTTTTTTTATTTTCATTGCAGCGAGCGAGAAAACTTAACTGAACATACGTAACCTTCAAAGAATCACACAAGCTGACATTCGCAACAAAACCACGGGAGGAGATCTGTCTTACTTCGCAATGAACAAAACGAGATAAAAAAAAATAGAATAAGATGAAAAAAATGCAGATAGTCCTTAAATTTGCGTACCTCACCTTCTCCATTCACTTTCACTCACCTACAGCAATAATCAATATTTTCTACCTGAATCAAATTGCCTTTATCAGAGAGAGAGAGAGAGAGAGAGAGAGAGAGAGAGAGAGAGAGAGAGAGAGAGAGAGAGAGAGAGAGAGAGAGAGAGAGAGAGAGAGAGAGAGGACGAGAGAGAGCACACAAATTTTACGACGTGAACGGAGGCATTACCAAAGCAAGTGGAGGCATGAAAACAAGTATTGACAACCTTTCCGATACCACCGAGAACCAACCTTCCATAATTTCCCACAGCGATCATAACTTGGCTTCCTCTCTCCTCCTACCCCCTTACCTTTTTCCCCGCCCCCATCCCTCCCCTTCCTAACGCGTATTATTTTTCCTCATTCCTTATTTACGGCAGGAGATAAGATGCGATCCTTTTAATCTCTCCCATGCGGATGTAGCCGGATGGGGCCAGGCCAAGCGTTCGTAGGCAGTTTATTCAGTTTACTTAATCGTTCGCGTGGTCATAATGCAACACCGGTTAACTAGTTTTCCTCGTATTATTTAGTTTTGGTTAAACGTGCAAGTGTTTTAGTGGGGATGGTAGGGGCTGAGGAGGAGGAGGAGGAGGAGGAGTGGAGGTAGAGTGGGGGGAAGGATGGGGGAAAGGGGGTTGATTTAGTGTTTAATCAGATAATTGAGGATAATGGCGATGCTACGAGGCTGCCGCGTGTGTTTGTTACCTGTGAGTTACCTGTGACCCGTTACCTGCTTGCACGCGTGGGTAGGTGCAGGTAGGTGTGTAGGTAGCGTGGGCTGCAAGGAGAGATGTTACTGTACAGCTGGGTTGTCTAGAAATGTTTGTTTTCTCTACTTATTCACTAGTGTGTTCGTTATATACTGGTAGGTAGATCATACAAACATAAATTACTTCTACTTTTCGATGAGTAGGGTTAGGTTAGGTTAGCTTATACTGAATTACATAACACATAATAGTCTAGCTTAATGCCACTTAATATGGTTCTAAGCTAATCTTATACAGTTAACAAACAACTAATATGGATGATTTATATTTGATTTATTTATCAACTTTTTCATACTCAATATTAAGTCAGGATGGCCGAGCGGTCCAAGGCGCTGCGTTCAGGTCGCAGTCCGGTCTTCCGGGCGTGGGTTCGAATCCCACTCCTGACAAAACGTCAATTTTGTGATGTATCAATGGCCAGATTCTGTCGGATGAATACAGGCAGATCAGGTGACTTACGACTCGAGGAAAACGCCAACTATGGAAGTGAGAACAGCAGCTTACTTTGAATTTTGATCACCACTGTTAACTTATCTATGCAAAGGTCGCCACGAGTCACTGCTCCTCTCCCTCCCTCTCCGTTTCGACCATCACCACAGTAGGCCGCGCGGGAGAGAGGAGGGGTCATTTTGTTGGTGCTTATTGTTAACCACGTGAAAGAAGAGGGAACGATACTGTCAAACATAGGGGTGTGTAAGAAAATATATGCTTATTGAATGGTACTTGAGAATGGAGATAAATATGTAATTCAAAAACTCAATTTAGTTCTTCAAGTGATACAGTGCTCATTCATTCATTCATTCATTCATTCATTCATTCATTCATTCATTCTCTCTCTCTCTCTCTCTCTCTCTCTCTCTCTCTCTCTCTCTCTCTCTCTCTCTCTCTCTCTCTCTCTCTCTCTCTCTCTCTCTCTCTCTCTCCAGGAAGCGTGAAATTTAATCAAGAGAACGAAAAAACGGAAAACACAAACTTTTGAAGGGTAACACTAACTTTTCACAATTTTACCAAAGCGACCACCACGATAACATCAAGTTTTAGAGACTTCAGATGTACTTCAACCCTCCAAGCAAGTTCTATATCCTGTGAAGGCAAAGCGGGAATTCATAATGTACAAGTCAAAATACCATAAAGATCTTGTACTTAAATTGTGTTTACCTTTCAAACTAGGGGAAACACACACACACAGATGCACACACAAATAAATAAACAAAATTAATACATAAATAGGTAAATGAAATAAGATAAGAAGTAGAAAAAAGTCACCACATGTTAACTTCCTCCACGTACAGTTTCAGTCCATGTGCAAATTGTTGTCTATATGAAGTTTTCTCACCATGAATTTGATTGTGCGAGGTTGAAAAACTTTATTGTGGACGAAAGAACAACATGGAAACACCAGCAGCAGCAGCAAGAACCAGAATAACAACAATAACAGCAGGAGCAGCAACACGAATAGAAGAAAATAGTAATAAAACAACAAAATCAACATTATTATTATTATTATTATTATTATTATTATTATTATTATTATTATTATTATTATTATTATCATTACTACTACTACTACTACTACTACTACTACTACTACTACTACTACTACTACTACTACTACTATTATCATTATTTTTATTATTATCTTTATCATTATTAGCATTATTATTATTTGTAGTTAGTAGAAACACTAACAACAACAACAACAACAATATAGGGCATTATTCACACGCCATTATGCTATCGGACCAATAAGGTTGGAATGTGCTTTGTATTAGTATTGACATTAACAATAATTTCAGTGTTTTTAGTAGCAGCAATAGAGTAAACTTTTCTACTAACACATACATATTATTAGCACATATTATATCTTGACCAATAGCAAATCATACGAATGACGAGTTCACTCACATTTGGAACACTGCTGGAAAGTTAACCCCTTCAGTACGGGACACATTTTCGCATTCATTCTACTTATTGTTTGTTGATTTCATAAGCTTTATAAATTCATATGGGGATGAAAATAATATAGACTTTTCTGACTTCCATAGACCTCTGCTAATTTCAATTACGACGTCTAATTACATCCCAAGCTTGTGGTGAAAATGCGTCCCACTACTAAAGGGGTTAATACAAAAAGTCCGAAATAGCTGGAGTATATGAGTTATCATCAAAAGGAAGCAGTGAAAAAGATACTGTTCACAGAAATAAATATCCCTCTTCATTCTTCCACTGAAGTAAGGAATAATTATAACCACTAGAAGTATTCCATGAAATCTTAACCCTTATAGTACTGGGACACATTTTTACGAGTTTTGAGTTTGATTAGACGATTTTATTGACATTAGGAAGAGTTTATGGAGATCAGAAGATTAATGGCCAGAGTCGGTACTATTTTGATGTCCCTATGAACTTCTGTATCTGTATAAAATCGACAGATGGTAAGCAGAATAAACATGAAAATGCGCGCGCAAACACACACACTACTCAGTTTCTTCAGCTTTAAATTCAACGATACATTATGACCTACCCTACCTAGGTTATTAAACATAATAAGCTACTTAAAGAAATTAGATGGAGAACGAAAGTGAATTTAACCTTATAACTATTATTTTGGCATGCTTAGTTTTAACCGGATACTATTGCAGATACATGTTTCTCTTTGTTGTATAGCCACCACTAAATAATGTATAATTCAAACATATAAAGATAACAGACAGATAAAAAATTCTCTTTCCTTTCCTGTATGTACTTGAATGGGTCTTGTATTGTCCCTCTAATGTTGTAAGTTGCTGGTTATTGTAATGAAAAGGGTGGACTATTTTATGTGGAAAGGGAGTTAGACAGGTCAAGGGCAAAAATAAAATATAGTAAAAAAAAAAAAAAAAAGGTCCTACTGTATACCGGTCCCTAAAAGGTCGGATAGAAAATTGAAGGGATTTTTTTTTTTTTAATTCTTAATTTTTTACCTTTTTATCTATTTTTAGTTTTCGTTTTTGTCTCGGATGAAGAATGGATGTGTAGTTAAGTGCATGTAGTTTTGTGTGAAGAAATTTGTCATTACTGCTTTCGCTATCACATTCCAAATTCCGTGAATAGTGTGAACATATACGTAATTCAATTCCACACACTCTTCTTATATAGAGGAGGATTATCACATCATTGCCACCGCCTTAAAACTCAGCCCGGCAAAGCATAAAGGGAAAAGTAAATAGTGCAATACACACTTAATGCGAAGATAATTAGTGCCAAGCGAATGTTGTACACGGATATTTACCATCTGTTATTACTTACAAGCGAAGATATTCCCTTAACTCATGATGTTAATGGATATGTTCAGGAAGTAAGCTTATGATATTAGCCTTGTTAATAATCATCACTCGCTTTTCATACATTTGTTGGAAAAAAGGTTATACAGTGAATCGACGCGCGCTTTGGGAGTCGAGTGGTCTTCCAGTACACAGAGTCGAATCCTGGTCACGATCTGAGGGTAAATAAGGCTTCCACTCGGGGTAACGATTCCCAAAAGGGGTGGGCTTTTAGATAGAAGGTCTTCATTAGGTCTTCTTCGGCGAAAAAATTCCCGTATAAAAGCCCACATTATATGAATGAAAATAAAAGACGGAGCTTGAAGCGGCGAGCATAGTAGTGGAAGTAAAAATTAAAGTGAGAACGCCTTCGGTATGAATTAGCTTGATAAAATCAGGCAAAAAAAGACGAAAAGAAAGCAAACCAGGATACATCAACACATCAGCTCCATTCGCCGACCCCCGACACATACACACAAATAGTCTAGCTGGTGCTAAGGTATTTTTATAGTGTTCCATACATTATTTCCACACGTTGTAAGGGATGCCATAACAGTATCAACGCACGCACCATATATATAAAACCATTCACATTCCTCGTCAGCGGAAAAAAATACCACTCGAAATGTTCCCAACCTAACACATTTTTTCCCACCCTCTTTTTTTTTCCCCCCATTACTTCAACCAGCAGGACAACACCCCGCCCTCTGCTGCAGCTTCACCGGGTCCTTGTCACCCTATTCCCTCAACCACGACCGACAAAAGCAGAGAGGCATTTGCCAAGATTTACCTTTGTGTTCGTGTGATGCTCTCTCCTCCCTTGTTCACTTGTTACGCCGTGTCCTCCAGCTCGTGTCCCTCTCTCAATGATCCTCCACTTCACCGCACCGTCAGGGAAGAGGAAGAAGAAGAGGAGGAGGAAGAGCAGGATGAGAGGGAGGAGGAGTAGGAGGAGGGACAGGTCGATAAGTGACTAAAGAGGAAGAGCTAACATACGTAGTAGGGGTGAGAAATAATGTTCTTTTTCCTGATTGTCGGAAGGGAAAGAAAAGTCACTTCCGTTAATGAAATAAAAGGACCCCCTTCCCTGGCCTGCCGATTTAGATATTTAAATCCCAGAAGCTGCTTAGCGTGAGAGGTGTTATGGCGCGTCTCGATTCACCACTCAGGGTCGGGGAAACTTTTTACTTGTCTTGTATGTGATGATGAACGCCGGTAGTGTGTGTGTGTGTGTGTGTGTGTGTGTGTGTGTGTGTGTGTGTGTGTGTGTGTGTGTGTGTGTGTGTGTGTGTGTGTGTGTGTGTGTGTGTGTGTGTGTGTGTGTGTGTGTGTGCGTGCGTGCGTGGGTGTGCGTGTGCCTCTAAAAAAACAAGCAAAGTATTAAAAAACAACATTCACACACGAACACATACGAGACACATAAAAAAAAAAACCGGGCAAAAAACGTGTTAGCATATTCACACCTGGTCTTTTAAAACAGCACTGAAGAATAAGAGAGGAGAGAAAGGTGAGTTATTTTCCAGGCTTAGAGGTAGGAATCCCCGCGAGTTTAATTAAAGTTTTACAAGGAGCCATTAAGAGGGATTATCTGTGAACTTCCGGCGCGAGAAGGAAGAGGTGGTGGTGGTGGTGGTGGTGTTGGTGGTGGTGGTGGTGGTGGTGTGAAGGGGCTAGAGAGGGAAAGTGAAGGGAAGGAGAACCGATGGAAAAGAATGGTAGATCAAGGGAAGGCGAGGAAAAACAATGAAAAGGATACTATGTAGGATAAGTAGGAACGTGATGTTAGGTAAGAAGAAGGTGAAGGGAAGGGAAAGAGAGCCAGAGGAAAGGATGCTGAGAGAGGGAGATAGAAAAGTAACAAGAAAAGAACACTAATGAAAAAAAACCACACTTTACCAACTACATTAACAATTACAGATGTTATTGTACTAGAGACATCACTAAAAATAACATCGGCCAAAGATAGAGAAGGTAAAATATTCTCACTTTTCTTTCCTGTACGTGTTTGTATGGGTCTTGTATTGTCCCTCTGATATCAATAGCTGGTTACCACAACGAAGGAACTGACTTGCTTCCATGACATTATGTATATGGTTGACGAAAGGTGATCACGAATGCCATAATTGTTAAATCGTGGAAATAGAGACTAGTAAAATATGATTATCCAGTGGAGGTTCTTATTTTACTTCTTTGTAGCGAGATGTTGAATATTTGAAGAGAAAAAAGGCGATATATCACTTAGTCTCTCTCTCTCTCTCTCTCTCTCTCTCTCTCTCTCTCTCTCTCTCTCTCTCTCGTCACCCTGGTTTCCTCATCGTCTCCCGTGTTCCTTCAGGAGTCACACGTCCGGCGTTATCGTTTAGGCTGATAAAAGACCCATTATGGTTCATAGTGCAGGAAGGGACGGCCCACCACCACTATAAATCATGGGAGGAGGAGGAGGAGGAGGAGGGAGGAGGAGGAGGGAGGAGTGCTGTGGTAAGGATGAGAAAGGAGGGTAAACAGAGATCCTTTGCTTTACTCTGGCTTAAGGAGGAGGAGGAGGAGGAGGAGGAGGAGGAGGAGGAGGAGGTGAGACAGGGATGCTTTAGTCTGATCTGGCTTTAGGAAGAAGAGGGTGAAGGGGAAGAGGGTTAACAGGAGAGGGAGAAGCAGGAAGAGAAGAAGAGAAGTGAGGAGAAGTGATGTGGGCTGTTTTGTCTGTGCGTACCTGATTTTGTGAAGGAGGAGAATAAGGATGAGACAAAGACGTTATACTTAAGAAGGAAGGAAAGAAAGTAAATAAAGAGAGGATGAGACTACTACTATTACTATTACTACTGCTACTGCTACTACTACTAACACTAACACTACTACTACTACT
>CM035188.1:15148988-15154346 GCA_020233015.1 Callinectes sapidus | reverse complement strand
GAGAGGCAGAGAGAGAGAGAGAGAGAGAGAGAGAGAGAGAGAGAGAGAGAGAAACTAAATTGTCATCTGTTCTGAATATAACTTCTTGTTTTAATTTTTCAAAGACAACGAAACAGACACACACACTCTCTCTCTCTCTCTCTCTCTCTCTCTCTCTCTCTCTCTCTCTCTCTCTTTCTCTCTCTCATCCCTGGCCATTTTCCTTCATCCCCATAAAAGCTAAACAAAACCCCACAAATACTACTAAAACATTGCTAATTCCCCACACCTCCTCCTCCCCTGCAGGTCCCTGGGCGTGCTGGTGTACGTGCTGCTGACGGGGTTCCTGCCCTTCGGAGGCGACACGGACCAGGAGACCTTCTTGGAGATCACCCTTGGAGAGCTGGACTTCCCTGAGGAGCTTTTCGAGGACATCTCCGCCGAGGCCATTGACTTCATTAAGAAACTTCTGATCCGTAAACCCCAGTAAGTCTTTAGGGTGTCAGAGCCATTGCTTTTCTATTAATTTATTTTTATAATGTTTTTTTTTAATTTGTTTATTCATTTTTATTTATTCACTTTTTTTACGGGAATTTATGAACTAAAGGAGATCATCTAATGGAGAACCGCCTTATCTGAAAACCCCACACATTTTGGAATCGTTACCCCGAGTGGATGCCCAATCTTCCCTTGAACCGTGGCCAGGATTCGAACCCATGCGCTTATGGACCTCCAGTGCACATGGTTCAACTGCACCACATCCTTTTTTCTCACCCTGCACGGAACAATCAACCTTAAGCGCTTGGGGAATAAGGGGTATAATATTCTCTAAGGTTGTTGAGGTAGTAGATTGTCTAATGGTATTGATCTCCGTCCCATCCTCTCTCATTGGGGTGACGGGAAGGCGTGGGTTGTGGTGATAATGTTAGTTTAATGCTACAAACACAGTCAAACGCCCCACATGTCTCTTTATCACGGCTCCGCTGAGGATGGACGAGACAGAAGCCGGTTACTCATTAGCGCAGTGTGAATGTATTGGTCATGCTTGCGTTATCATGTCGGTGTAGAAATAAGTTATAATCGCATAAAATTCACTTACTCGCATCTTCTCGAAATATATGAATGTTTATTTCTTCCATTTTATTACTCTGATTTTTCATCCACGCTGCTCTTTGCTCTTTGGTTGCGGTCCTCTTCACCTCTCGCTTCCCTCACTTCCTTCACTATTTACACTTTTTTGTTCCTTAACCTTCACCTCTCCCTTTATGCAATCTCTAACTCTCTCGCTCCATTACTTCCTGTCTTCCTTCTCTCTTGACTTCTTACGTTCCTCCCTTCTGCACTTCATCACTTCCTTTATCCTTTACATCCTTCACGAGATCCAGTCGTGTTTTTTACTTTCTTTTAAATTTCTCCTTCATTATTATTTTTTCCACCATAACACTCTTCACCATTCCTCCAGTTGTATTTTTAACTTTCTTTTAAATTCTTCCTTCTTCCTCACCTCCTTCAGGCATCACCTTCATTATTTTCTGCACTACAACACACTTCACCATTCCTCCAATCACCAAACAACTCCCCGCCTCACCTGCCACCCTCCTCACCCACACAGGTCACGGATGAGCGCGCGGGAGTGCCTGGAACACCCGTGGATGAAGGCAGACCTCAGTAAAGCCAAGATTCCGCCTCAGCCCCTCAAGCCACCCACGTCCCTTCCACTAACCTCCATCAACACCCCTCTGGACGCCGCCTGCATTCTCACCTCCACCCCAACACCGTCCTCCGCTACTCGTGCCTCCAGTGTCCATTCCCCGTCCCTCATGTCAGCGCTGTCAGACATGATTACCGGTAACCATGACCCACACGCCCGCTCCTGTGCCTCCCTCAGCAACACCCCGGTTATGCTCACGCCCACAAATACCACACCTGCAGCTGTGACGCCTTGCAGCACCACGCCCACTGTTCTGACCCCCATGAGCTCCTCCCCACGTGACATTGGCTTGCCTCCCATACACCCTTTGTCCGGTCCCAAGTCCTCAGCTGTGAACTCCGCCTACTCCTCCACCAACTCTTTGTATCGCGGAGGGTCCAGGCAGAGTCTAGATCGCGCCAGAAGCCTCTCCAAGTCCCGCGAGGTGCTCTTCGAGAGGATGCAGATGTCCAACCAAAAGAAGACTCTCTCCAAGTCCCGTGAAAGACTCCACGAGGGACGGTTGGGTCTCTCCAGGTCACGGGAGGATCTGTGGGCCCTCAGGTCCTTCTCCCACTCCGAGGAGGCGCTGTCAGTATTCAGTTGGTTGAATCAAGACGACTCCATCCACAAGAGCTGTAACAATGTCTTCCTGCCGATGCTGCCAATGCTGGATGAGAACAGAGTCTCAGGCCGCTTGTACAAAAGTCTGGCGTCCATTGACAAGATAGACGAGGTGGGCACGGAGGCCAACGAGGGCAGTGAGAGACAGAGCATCTTCGACTCCAGATTCTCCATCAACGACGAAGAGTACAACCACCTCATCACCAAGTACAACACCGCCGTCAACAGCCACAGGGGCACGGCTCAGGGGCAGAAGGCAGGACGTACCAAGAGCCCCCTGCCTGAGAGGGGGCGCCTGAGGGACACAGAGTACCGGGGTGGTCGCGGCGCCTCACCGTGCCAGAAGTCCTGCGCAAGACACACATGCCGCTCTGAGCCACAGAACACCTCCAAAGGCAACCGATGCGACAGGATCAAGCGAGACGTCAAGAGGCGCAAGGGAAAGAAGGATAAAGATAAGCAAAGGACAGAATCCCCGAGCATGAAGCAGCCGCTGACAGACTCCAAGACACACAGACACAGCGAAAAGGCAACAGACAAGACGCTAACAGGCAGCCGCGCCCCGTCCCCCAACAAGCGCCGCGGCTCCGTCTCACACATCGAGCAGAGGATTCAGGAGAGGCACGAGAGGCAGCAAGAGAAGGAGAAGCAGGAGAAGCAAGAACGCCAAGAGAAACAAGAAAGGAGAGGATCCGGAAGGAGCGGCACCTCGACTCCTAAAAGACGAGACTCGGACGACAAGAGCGCCAGCCGGGAGAAGCAGCGCAACACAAGGAACAAGAGCGGCGAGGGGGCCACCAACACAACCAGGAGCTCCTCGCCTCCCAAACGGAACAAAGTGACCAAGACAAAGTCCACCAGCAGCGAGGCGTCACCGAGCTCGTCCCTGGAAAGTGTCAAAGAAAGCTCAGAATGGAAACGACGAACTTCCAAACAGAGTGAGCCTCGAGAGTCGCCGAGACCAAGAAAGGGGTCGTCAGGAGCCTCGAGTCAGACTGCTGAGAAGGGCGAGAGGAAACCAGACATGGACGAGGCCTACGTGTCTCTGGAGGAGCCTGTGGACGACGGTATCTTCAGCAGGAGTGAGAGCATGGACAGCTCCAACACCCTGGAGTCTGACCACACCGTGCGAGCCACAGACACCTCCTCCGACACCCTTGAGTCCACCTTCAGCACCACGGGCATCCTGGAGAGTCTTGAGAACGCCTCAAAGGAAGTCTTGGAGAAGCCAGTGCAGATCCAGCTGTCGGAGAAACATGAGCTCGAGATTTCCAAGAACAAGCAAGTGACGACAGAGAGTGTGGTGGTGGAGGTGCGGCCCGCGGCGGACTGCGTGGCGGAGCTGTCGGCCATTCACGAGGAGGAGGACGACAAGGTTGCCTTCGCCCGCTCAGTGTCCACCAGCAGTGACATTGGCAGCATGTTGAGCGAAAACAGCGAGGCAGAGAAAGAAGAAGGAACCGCGGCGCCCTCTAGGACTCAGCAGGAGCCTGACCAGCACCTGGCAGCCCTCACCTGGAAGCGGCGCGGCAGGTCCATGAGCATGCAGCCCAGCGATCCGCCGCCATTCTCGCACCTCCACCTGTGCAGATCAAATTCCTTCAACCTGGGCATGCCTCTCGATAACCTGGTGGCGGCGCCGTGGGGGGAGGTGTGCGATGGCGCCATCAGCCGCGCCCTCGAGATGTTCAAACTGAACCCCAATGACCTGACCACGTTCGGCAGGAGCGTGCTGGAGCGGCGGACGTCGCTGCAGAGTCAGTAGCAGCGGAATGGTCGTCGCACGCTATATACTGGTCGTGTACAAAGGCGCCGTGCGACCCTAAACCCTTATTGTACAGGCGACGACTCTTAGTGAGCTGCTGCTGCCGCTGCCGCTGCTGCTGCTGCTGCGCCGAGCTTTGTGATAACGTTACTCTTCCTCAAGGCGAATCCGACTGAGGCTACGTGACGGCTTCTGTGGGGAGGCTTCAGGACTCGCCGCCCTGGGTGGCGAGAGGCCCCGGGACGCGAGGGGCACTGGCTGTGTGGCGAGATGGAGGAGAAGGAAGCCGACGGGAGGCCGACCAGTGATACAACTAACCCAATACTGAGGCTCTTGCAATAATACATGTGATGTACTACGTACTTGTTTCTCCGTGCCTCTAGCGGATATTTATGTAAGTCAAGTTAAGTTTATTGTTACGGACTACATAGTGGACGTTTGATTCCTCAACCTGCACTTTTCCCAAAGTGCCCGGAACACATATGGTAAACAGCTTTAAGCTATGTACATAAACACTCCTCGTTAGCACGTAAGGTTCCCGGGGATGGTGGCGGCTTCTGTCTCGGCCGACGGGCCAGCGCTCTCTTCCTGCGACACGTCTGACTGTAACACACCTCTACTTTGGGCTTTACATTCACCTGTTGAAATCCTGCTTCTCACGTGTAACACCCACTACTACCCTTATAGAGTAAGTCAAGTCTGTGTGACTGTACAAAGGGGAGGCCCGCGGCGGACGCCCTCCCTGGGACGCGGCGGGCGGCGGGCCTTCCCTGCACAGGAGGCTGCGGCACCACACTAACACGCTCGGAGGCATACTTAGGCGAACTGATGCGAGTCCTGCTAGTCAGCGTACCATTAGCTTTCATGAGGGTAGTGACGCCGCGGCCGCGCCAAGCCTGCGACCAACGCCAGGACTGGGATCCGGCGGAGGACGGGCGCGTGGATGGGTCGGTGGTGGCGCCCGTGCCGGGAGGAAGGGAAACCACGGGGAGGGAGATTTGGGGGCACAAAAACTGAGAAAGAGAGCAAGGAAGTTAGAGAGGAGCAAAAAAGGTGGAGGAACAAGGAGAGAAAAAAAGGAAGGAATGGGGTAAGGAGAGATAGAGCACAAAGTGTTCTAAGTAATAATATAAACGAGTATGGTAGGTGAAGGATGACTGAAGTACACACACAAGAATGTGCAATGGATTAGAACGAGCGGGATGATTGGTGGTAGCCGCGTGGTGTGAATCTAAGAGTGTTGCAGTGAATGAAAGTAAAGATCGCTGGGGCGTGAACGGGGCATAAATGAACAGCTTCC
>CM035188.1:15133988-15143988 GCA_020233015.1 Callinectes sapidus | reverse complement strand
TTCATTACCAATCTTCATTAATCATTTCGTAAGAGCGAGAAGAAAGGGAGATAGATTAATGAGTTAAAAAATTACCTTCAATTCATTCTCTTATGGTAATTCTCTTTGGATGGATGAAGGAATATGAATAATAGTAAAAGAATTATATTTCAATACAAAGAAAATAGTGAAATAAGAAGCCAGGTACATCTTTATTCTTATTTTCTTTGGGAGGAAAGCATTAATGGTAAGCGAGACAGAAGTAGTAGTAGTAGTAGTAGTAGTAGTAGTAGTAGGAGGAGGAGGAGGAGGAGTTATTGCTATTATCATTTTAGGAGTAGCAACAATACTACAACAATTGCAATGAATGTTTTAGTCTCCAATTATAAGTTTTCGTAGTGTAGTGGTTATCACGTGCGCCTCACACGCGCAAGGTCCCCGGTTCGATCCCGGGCGAAAACACGTACATTTTTATCAAGAAAAATGAGTTGTGCATTTGTTTTAAAGTGACCAAATGCTGAAGTAGTGGGCTTTTTATTGTATTCTCTTATTTTATTGTGATACTCTTGGTTATATTACTTCTGTTACATATAAAAAAGTGAATAAATGAAATCTTAGACACGTAAACGAAACAAAAATCACACACAAAGAAACACATTACGAATACCAATAATAAAGCTAAAAAAAAAACAGGAAGAAATGGACACATAACCAAAACAAAAATCACACGTCAAGAAACACATCACAAAAACCAACAATAAACCTAAAAAAAAAAAAGAAAAATAAACAAATAAAACCTTACTCATAAAACAAAACACAAAGAAACATTACAAAAAAAAAAAAAAAAAAAAAAAACAATAACGCTAAAAAATAAGAAAGAAGAAGAAAAGTACCAGACACCCAACAGACACCTTACGGACACACCACCACCACCACCACCACCAGGTAAGCCAAGAGAGAGAGAGAGAGAGAGAGACAGACGCACAGTAGTCAGGTGTTGAAGTAAAGGTTAATCAATACGTAAGTCTGAGGCCGCCCGGATGCCACAGGGACTGAATTAAAGAGGTCTTATGTAAGTTGGAGTCTTTCTAGTTTGTTTTTAATGGCCATTGGGTCTTCCTTTACCGTCACCAAAGAGAGATCGGGTCATTTTTCCTTGGGTGTTTATGTAATGTGTACTTTTAAGGGAGGGTTAGCTTAAGGGAGGTTAGCTTAAGTTGATTGTATGCTTCTATCAATCTCCGTCTTAACACTTTCAGTACTGGGATGTATTTGGGATTTATTTTGCTCATTTGTCTATTTTGTAGTTTCAGAATTCATGTGGGGATTAAAATAGTAGAGACTCTGGCCATTGATCTTCTCACTTCCATAGATCCTTCTTAATGTCAATAAAATCGTCTAATCACACGCAAAACTCGTGTCCCAGTGCTGGTGAGATTAACTTCCAACCTCGGTCTTAATTCGTAAGTTTTGATTCCTCCTTTCTGATCCTTCATACCTCTTAACTCCAGCTTCCTCCTCCTTTTGCTCTCCTATCTCTATCTATCTACTCTTGCATTCTTCTATTACTCCTATATTTCCGCTTCTAACTTCTATTATTAACTTCCTCTTAACTCTTGATTCAATTCCTTCCTACTTTGCTTCCTTCATCTCAACTTCTCCCTCGAAATTCAAAATATAAATAAAAACACCTGACATATTTATTCAATTTAGACAAACCTACACTATTTTCCACTATTTTTTAGGATTCTTTGTATACACAACTCTTAATAAACGAATGAACAACAACAAAAACAGCAAAAACGACGAATGTAGAGATAACGAGAACAGTGAAGTGGACAGTCTCTGGACATGGCGAGTGCATTGTGATGAGGTGAAGGAATCCCAAATGAACACAAACAAAGAACAAGCGTGAGACCTGCTAGTTGGCTGTGATAACGTACGTACACCATCAGCCACTCTCCACCACCACCACCACCACCACCACATGGCGCCACAAACACCACCTTGGAATGCCAGGGAACACCAGCGGGGATGGCGCAGTCCTTCAGGAGACACAATGATATACCGGGTAAAAAAATAAAATAAATAAATAAACATCTAAACAAATACAACATACATACGAATGCTAACCCGGGCTATACATGGTCACCTGTGGCTTATCAAGATTGCCCAAGGAACACATAAACCTTATATGTGAGAAATAATAATAATAGATAAATATATACATAAATAAATATGCAAAGAGATAAGAAAACTAGTGAAAAAAATATATCGGATGAAGAGTTATAATGATTTTAATTCTAATGATAATGGAGATGACAACAATAATGATGGTAATAATAATGATAACAATAATAATAATAATAATAATAATAATAATAATAATAATAATAATAATAATAATAATAATAATAATTGTAATAATAATAAAAACAATAATAATAGTAATAATAATAATAATAATAGTAATAATAATAATAATAATAATAATAATAATAATAATAATAATAGTAATAATAATAATAATAATAGTAAGTAACCTTAAGAGTAACAGTAGTAACATTAACCCTGCTTAACACACACACACACGTACACGCACACACACACACACACACACACACACACACACAAGCACACAAAATAAAAAAAACATAAAAAAAACAGAAAAACACAAAATAAAACCCTAAAAAACACTCAAATTATTCGCTCTTCTTTAATTTCTTCTCCTCGGGGCGACCCTCCTCTTCCTTCCTCTTCCTCTCCTCCTCCCCTTCCTCCTCCTCCTCCTCCCCCTCCTCTAATGGTCGTTTTGCGGGGAGGTTAAGCTGAATAATAATACAGGTCATATTGTCGCAGCCTGTACCATCGCCGTGCGTGTCCGGGGCGAGGCAGTGGTCAAACAGCTGTGGGGAGAGAGGGAGTGGGGTGAGGAGTGTTGGGGAGGAAAGACAGGGGTGGGGAGGAGTGTTCGGGGAGAGAAAGGAAGTGTTTTGGAAGGAATGGGGAGGAAGAGAGAGAGAGAGAGGGAGAGGGAGTGAGAGAGAGGGTGAGAGAGAGAGAGAGAAAGGTATATATATTACAAACTACTTTTTTTTTACCTAATATTTTCTGTCTTAACCTAATCAAACACACACACACACACACACACACATACACACAAGCCATAGACAAACAAAAACACACACACACACATTCATCAAAAAACACCTAAACTTAACTAAAAACTATCCAACATCCCCTAAAAAAACACAAAAAAACCTTGAACCCTAAAATTACACAAAAAAACCCTAAAACCCAAAAAAACCTTAACCCACCCAAAAAAATACAAAAAACACCCCTATACCCTTAAAAAACAACAAAAAACATACCCCCACCCCAAAATAAACCCCTAAAAAGTACAAAAACTATCCCGAAACCCTAAAAATACACAAAAAAACCTTAAACCCCCCAAAAAACCCTCAATACCCTAAAATACAATCCCTAAAAAAAACCCTAGACCCCTAAAAACACACAAAAAAACCTTAAAACCCCTAAAAAACCCAAGAAACACCCCAAAAAACACCCTTAAACACCCCAATACCCACCTCTTCACATATCGCACTAAGGGCCGCACCACCACCACCACCACCACCAGTGCCACCCCCCTCCTTCTGTGCCGCGCCGTTTAGCCTCTCCGCCACAAAATCACACCTCCCCAAACCCTAAGAAACCCTAAAAACATACACCCTCAAAAAATCCATCAAAACACCCCCAAAACCTAAAAAACACAACAAAAAAACATACCACCTCCTAAATAAACCCTTAAAACACCCCTTGAACCCTAAAAAAACACACAAAAAATCATACACCCCCCAAAAAACCCCTTGAACCCTAAAAAAAAAACAAGAAAACCTTAACCCCTAAAAAATACAAAAAAACACCCCCAGAACCCTAAAAAAACAAACAAAACAAAAAAAACTTAATCTTAAAAAATACACAAAAAAACACTTAAACCTCAAAAAACACAAAATAACCCTAAAAAACCCTCAATACCCACCTCTTCACATATCGCACTAAAAAAACAAATAAAAAACCTTAACGTCCTAAAAAAAAAACCTCATACCCCTAAAAAAAATAAAATAAACCCAAGAAACCCCACAAAAAACACCCTTAAAACACCCCAATACCCACCTCTTCACATATCGCACTAAGGGCCGCACCACCACCACCACCACCACCGCCACCCTCCTTCTGTGCCGCGCCGTTTAGCCTCTCCGCCACAAAATCACACGCCTCCTGCGACGAGAGGGAGTTCCATATGCCGTCGCACGCCACGATGATGAAGCTGTCCTTGCTGCTTAGGGTGAGGGAGCGTACGTCCGGCAGGGGGCTAATCATCTGCTCCTCCGGCCGCAAGCTTTTGTTTTGCTTGTACCCGTGGTCACCTGCCGATTGGGGTGCGGGGTGGTTAGTTAGGGGAGGTTAGGTTAGGTTAATTTTTTGAGGTTTAAGTTAGTTTAGGTTAGGGTAGGGTTAGGTTAGGTTAGGTTAGGTTAGTTTAGGGTAGGTTTATTAGGGTTTAAGTTAGGTTAGGTTAGGGGAGGTTTATTAGGGTTTAAGGTAAGTTAGGGTAGGATTAAATTAAATTAGGTTAGGTTAGGATAGGGTTTAATTAGGGTAATGTAGGTTAAGTTAGGTTAGGTTAGTTTTTTGGGGGTTTAAGTTAGGTTAGGTTAGGGGAGGGTTGGTTTATTGGGGTTTAGGTTAGGTTAGGGTTAAATTAGGTTAGGTTAGGGAAGGTTTATTGGGATTTAAGTTAGGTTAGGTTTATTGAGGTTTAATTTAAGTTAAGTTATGTTAGGTTAGAGTAGATAAATGTAAACTAATTTATACATGTAATAGTAAAAATATTCTGATCCGTGGTCACCTGCCGATTGGGGTGCGGGGTGGTTAGGTTAGGGGAGGTTAGGGTTTTTTTTGAGGTTTAGGTTAGGTTAGGATTTGTGTCTTCATATAAATGATGGAGAGTGTACAAACAATATACAGAATTCACTTTTATAACTCTCTTGTATATTTAACGCCCAGTCTTCCTGATATTCTGCATTTTTGGATTTTCGTTTTAGGAATATCATGACCAAGTGAGATATATTGATAATTTTTTTTGTGGGGGGGGGGATGTGGTTAAATGCGGATTGGGGTGGGGGTAGTTAGGTTAGGGGAGGTTAGGTTAGGTTAGGTTTATGGGGGTTTAAGTTAGGTTAGGTTAGGTTAGGTTAGGGTAGATAAAATGTAAACTAATTTATACACACGCACACACATATACACACACAGACCTGTGATAAACATTAGGCCCCAGTATAACGCACATGTCTGTCTCTCTGTGTGTATAAATTAGTTTACATTTATCTAGCCTAACCTAACCTAACCTTTCAACATTAAGCTAACAGAAACATTGTCATTGGTGAAAACATCTCATTGTAAAATTAATACTACGTGACAAGGTGCAAATGAGAATTACCAAGAAAAATTAAATAATAAAATAAAAAAATAATAACAAAAATATCCTACACACTAAAATAATAACACAACAACAACAACAACAACAACAACTATAACAACTGTCCGAGGTGGAACGAGGCCGGCTGCTACAAAGACAGCGGCTCAGAATTCCTCGGTGTTTGCTCTGGGAGGCAACGCAGCGACACACCGCCACGCACCACCACCACCACCACCAGCAGCGGCGGTGGTGGTGGTGGTGTTACAGTGGCCGATGGGGTATATATATAATTCTTCCCCTTTAATGCTGCCTCCCACTCTTAAGTTATACACACACGCACACACACACACACACACACACGCACACACAAACTTAATTACCAAAAGCCTAATCTAATCTTTTTTTTTTTTTGCTGCCAATAAATGATTAAACTCCACAAAAACTAAACTAAATGAAATAAAAGTAAAAGAAAAACACACACAAAAAAAACTAAAGAAATTAAAAATATACACACACAAAAAAAAACTGGAAAAAGCAGAGAGAGAGAGAAAAGAAAGAGAAAAGAAAGAGAAAAGACAGGAAGAGAAAAGAGAGAGAAAAAGAAAAAGAGGAAAAAAAAAAAAGAAAAAGTAAAAGAAAAACAGGAAAAAAACAAACAAAATCAAACCTAAACAAACAAACACACACACACTCACCTCAGTACTATAACCAATAGGAAGAAGACAAGAAGAAGAAGAGGAAGGAAGAAGAGAAGGAAGAAGACACTAATAAAATAAAACAAAACACACACACACACACACACAGAAAAAGAAGAAAAAAAAAAGAAAAAGGAGAAAAAAAGAAAAAAAGAAAAAGGAGGAAAAAGAAAGAAGAAAAGGAGAAAGACAAAACAAACACACACAAACACAAACACACACACATACAAAAACACACAAAAACGCACACAAACCTAAACAAAAACACACGTACAAACAAACACACAAACAAACACACACTCACCAATAGCCCTGGACAGATTAAGCCCCCCATTCACCCTGCCGTCAGCCGTCACCCGTCCCCCGGCGTTCCTTATCCTGGCTGCCTCAGGGTCGTCCTCGGGCTTGTGGTCCAGAGACATCTCCACCGCAGCCCCGTCCCGACACACCACACACCGCGAGTCACCCACGTTGGCCACAAACAGCTCGCTCCCCCGCACCACCGCCACGCACGCTGTACACCCGCTGTCGAACCCGGGCTGTGTGGGTGATGATGGGGGAAGTGGTTAGAATATGTGTTTTTCTTGTTTTTTTTATAGGTTTTTTAAGGTTTGTGTTTGTGTTTTGTTTTTGGGGGTGGGTGTGTTTTTTTCTTGTTTTTTTTAAGGTTTTTTGTTTTTGTACACCCGCTGTTGAATCTGGGCTGTGTGGGTGATGATGGGGGAATGGGGGAGGTGGTTAGAATAGGGTGTTTTTTAGGGTGTGTGTGTGTTTTTCTTGTTTTTTTTATAGGTTTTTTAAGGTTTGTGTTTGTTTTTGTTTGTGTTTTGTTTTTGGGGGTGGGTGTGTTTTTTTCTTGTTTTTTTTAAGGTTTTTTGTTTTTGTACACCCGCTGTTGAGTCTGGGCTGTGGCGGGTGACAACGGGGGAAAGGGTTAGAATAGGGTGTTTTTTAGGGTGTGTGTGTGTTTTTCTTGTTTTTTTAAGGTTTTTTGTTTTTGTTTGTTTTTGTACACCCGCTGTTGAATCTGGGCTGTGTGGGTGACAATGGGGGAATGGGTTAGAATAGGGTGTTTTTCTTGTTTTTTTAAGGTTTTTTGTTTTTGTTTGTTTTTGTACACCCGCTGTTGAATCTGGGCTGTGCGGGTGACAATGGGTGACAACGGGGGAAAGGGTTAGAATAGTGTTTTTTTTAAGGTTTTTATTCTTTTTTCTTTTATTTTTAAGGTTTTTTTTCTTCTTTTTTCTTTTTTAAGGTTGAACGACGGGGGATGATGGGGGAACGGGGGAATGGTTAGAATTAGTGTTTTTTTCTTTTTTCTTTTGTTTTTAAGGTTCTTTTTTTCTCTTTTTATTTTTTATTAAGTTTTTTTTTTTGTTGATTTCATACACTAGGGTTGTGTGGGGGATGGGGGATGGGGGACAGAGATGGCGGGGGAAGGGGGGGGTGTTAGAATAGGGTGATGATGGGGGAGGGAAGGGGTTAGAATATGTGTTTTTTAGGGTGTGTGTGTGTTTTTCTTGTTTTTTTTAAGGTTTTTTGTTTTTGTACACCCGCTGTTGAATCTGGGCTGTGTGGGTGACAACGGGGGAAAGGGTTAGAATAGGGTGTTTTTTAGGGTGTGTGTGTGTTTTTCTTGTTTTTTTAAGGTTTTTTGTTTTTGTTTGTTTTTTTGTACACCCGCTGTTGAATCTGGGCTGTGGCGGGTGACAATGGGGGAATGGGGGAGGTTAGAATTAGTGTGGGTTTTTGGGTGGGGGTGTTTTTTCCTGTCTTTTTTTGTATTTTTAAAGCTTTTTTTGTTTTTTTGAAGGTTCTTTTCCTTTTTTTGTTTTTTTTAAAGTTTTTTTTTATTTCATACACTGTTGGGTAAAAAAAATTGTGGGTTTTTTTAGGGGTTAGGTTAGGTTAAATAACGTTTTTTTTCTTTGTTTCTCTTTTAGTTTCTCTCTCTCTCTCTCTCTCTTTCTTTCTATTTCTTTTATAAACTCTCTCTCTCTTTCTTTCTCTTTCTTTTTCACGGTATTTCTCTCTCTCTCAGTGTATTTCAATCTCTCTCACTTAATTAATTTCAAGTTAATTTCACAAACACTCTCTCTCTCTCTCTCTCTCTTCCTCTCCCTCTCCCTCTCTCTCACCTCTTCCTTCATATTGAGGGCAAACTGAGTGTAGGGATCATCGTCATCATCATCAGCCTCCACCCCATCCTCCTCCTCCTCGTCTTCCTCCTCATCATCGTCATCATCATCTTCCTCCTCCTCCTCCTCCTCCTCGTCTTCCTCTTCGTCCTCCTCGCTCTCTTCTGCATCTGCGTCTTCTATGTCTCTGCAAACGCACACACGGATGTACTAATGTAGACACAAACGCGCACACACACACACACACACACACACAATTTAAATGAAAGCAATAAAAACGTACATATTATAGACAAACGCACACACACGCACACACATTTAAAAGCAATAAAAACGTACATATTGTAGGCAAACGCACACATACACACATACTCGCATAATTTAAAAGCAATAAAAACGTACATACTTAAGATAAACGCGCACACACACACACACACACATCTTAAGCAGTAAAAAAATAGATAAATAAATAAATAAAACAGCACAAAATATAGATAAACATAAATAAACTTAAACAAACACATAAATAAACAGGAAAAACACCCCCAAACAATAAAAACAAACAAAAAAGTTAAGTAATAAAGAAAATACCAAATAAATTTTGAAAAAACAAAACAAAAACAAGAAAAACAACAAATATTGAATGTCATGAAAAACAGCAAAGAAAAAATTATAAAAAACACTAAAAAAAAAACAAAAGATAAATGAAAATTAATAAAAAAACATCAATATAAATGAAAAAAAACACCTAACTGACCCCAAAAAAACAAACATACAAGAACAAACAAAATCAGACAAATACGAAAAAATAAATAAAACAAACAAAAAAAATAAAACAAAAATAAAAAAACAAAAAACAAAAAAATAAATCAAGACAAAAAAATAAAAAAACACAAACAAACACAAACACAAAACAAACACACAAACAAGAACAAACAAAACACTTACCCAACCCCAACAAACGACTCATCATCTTCATCCTCCTCATCCTCCTCCTCCTCCTCCTCCTCCTCCCCGCCCTGGGCCGCCCCCCCTTGCTGAATCCTCCTGTATATCTCGGCCGCCTTGATCGCCGCCTCCCTTCTCTTCTCCCTTGCTCTTCTCTCCCTGGCTGCCACTACTTCAGAATTTCTTATTAATCCCTTCCCCTTCCCTCCCCCCCCCCTCAGCTTCCCTTTCCTGGGCTGGTCGGAGGAGGGTGTCTTCTCTTCCTCCTCCTCCTCCTCCTCCTCCTCTTCGTCTTCTTCTTCCTCGTTTTCTTCTTCTCCTCCTCCCTTCTTCTTCAGAGTGCCGTTCAGTAATGTGTCTTCCGTTTTCTTTGATGTGGTGGTGTTGGTGGTGGTGTTTGCCGTTTTCTGTGGTGTGGGGCTCCCGTTTTCTATCTTGCTGCCGTTTGTTAGTTTTTGTTGTTCATGTTGTTGTTTTTGTTCTGTGTTTGTTCCATTTATCTCTGTTTTTTTCTTGTCTTCTTTTTCTTCTTCCTCCTCTTCCTCCTCGTCCTTCTTCTTCCTCTTCTTCTTCTCGTCTTCTTCCTCCTCTTCCTTCACGTCTTCCTTCTTCTTCTCTTCCTCCTCCTTCTTTACCTCCTCCTCTGTTCCATTCAAGGAGGCAGAGGGAAGACAGGAGGAAGAAGAAGAGGAGGAGGAGGAGGAGGAGGAGGAGGCAGCGATGATCTTCTCCTCCTCCTCCTCCTCCTCCTCCCCTCTGCT